>FMWQ01000059.1:600000-1033449 GCA_900102585.1 Microbotryum saponariae | reverse complement strand
CTAACCCTAACCCTAACCCTAACCCTAACCCCCTAACCCTAACCCTAACCCTAACCCTAACCCCGTCTCGAAACGGTTGCAAGCAGTTCGGAGTCCAAAGCGTCGAGTTAAGCGCAGGCGGGAAAGTGAGGCCTGGTGGAGCGAATCAACCGTCAAACATGACGATAGTGCACACACTTGCAACATGCGGTGTGGAGGGAGGGGAGGACTTCAGGTTGAGGGCATGCACTGACCTTTCTGACGTTTGCGCACTTAGTGACTCCCAAACGTGACAAGCGAAGCGAGAAGGGATGGAACACCGTGCGTCATTGAGTGCAGTCCATGACCGCAAGTACGAACGTGCAAGTCGACGAGGTGGGCTGGTGATCACACGTATCAAGCTGGTCGAACGAATCGACGAGATCGATTGAGAGTGCGAAGGAACGTCACGGTCTGAGATCGACATCAAGCGGCGAGTGGTCCGGAGAAGCCCGGGTTGGAACGGCAGCAACGTGCGCAACGTAAGATGGAGCTCGAGTAAGTTGCAAAGTAATGAAGAGTGTTGCATGGAACATCGCGAGAGTTTTGCGGAGAAGTCGCTCGGTCGGAGCGATCGTCGAGGCTGAGAGTCAGCACGCAAGTCCGGTAAACTTGAATGGCAAGGAGACGAGCCGGAATGTGGGATGTTGAGTTGCCATGGGATGAAACTTAGACGGTCTGTGATGCCTCGACAAGCTCCATGACGAGGACGGGCGATTGAGCAAACCGCTCACAGCGGCTCGAAAGCTTCTGGGCGAGCAAGCGTTCCCAGCGGATCTCCAGTGGCAAGAAGGCCGACACTAGTCTGCATGGTGGGAACTTTTCGCAGGAGAAACCGAGAGATGGCAATGCGCGAACTCGGATGTGGGCTATGCAGCGTGTGGGCGAGTCGGTGCGAAGTTCCATTCGTGGGAGCACTCCCATTCCAGGTCTTTCGTGACCAACGATCTGCAGTACGCGTTGATGCATATCTTCATCTCATCAGCAAGGAGTGCCAGTCGCAAGTGAGAACTAAGATCGAAACAGCTCACGGTGGGCGGTCTGAGCGAGTCGTCCGAGGTCGAGCAGTTCCGGTCGCGATGGCTCAAGTGAGCAATCGAAATGGCCCGGACGCAACTGTGGGTATCTTGGAGCTTGTTATCGAGTGGATATATATGTAGATACCGTCGAGTTAGTTGTCGATTCGTTCCGATTTCAGATTGCGAGGGTATTTCAGTTGCTGAACGGCGTGTCATCGCTTGCCTCAGCTGGCTCCAGGTCACCCGTCAAGTGCCGAGTGCCGAGTCGAGTAAGGTCGAGCCGCTCGTACGGGGCAAGTGACGTTTTAGCATGACGGCAAGATGTTGCGTCGTCGTGTGTTTGTGCACTGAGAGGAAAAGACGAGTGGTGTCCAGTGGTGCGAGCGATCGGCGAATGTCGAGTCTTGGTGGCGGAGGCAGCAGCGGCAAAGATGAGAGCTTGCACGCTCATCAACGAGCGATCGTGTCGCACCAAGTTGAGTTTTTAGGTCGGGGCCGATGGAGAGGAGATCGAGGTCGAGCAAAGCAAGCTTCGCCACAAAGGTGTCGATCCCCAATTGGAAGCAGTGCACGATCATTCTTCCGGGAGACGTACTGGGAACGGTTGCGAGCGAGTCGGAGTCCAAAGAGTCAAGTTGAGCGCAGGCGGGAATCTGAGACCTGGTGGAGCAAATCACGAGTCAAACATGAGCAAGAGTGCACATACTTCCAACACAAGGTGTGGAGGAAGGGAACGCACGCACTGACCATTCGGACGTTTGCGCAATTAGTAAATGCCAAACGAGTTCGTCGACACCAAGCGAGGTGAATGCAAGAAGCGAAGCGAGTAGAGACGGAGCACTATGCGACACTGATCGCAGGGCTTGATCACATGTCCAGGGTTGCTGGCGCGTGTACGCACGTGCATGTCGCAGAGGTGGGATGGTGATCGCATGTATCCAGCTGGTTGAGCGAATCGCCGAGGTCGATTGAGAGTGCAAAGGATCGTCACCGTCCGACTCCGGATTCGAGGGCCGAGTGGTCCGAACAAGCCCAAATCCTGGCTGCATGATTCATCGTGCGCAACGTAGTACGGTGTTCGAGCAAGAGGTGATGGAGCGAGTGATTGTTGTGTCGCGAGCCTCGAGAGCGTTGCCGGACACTCGATTGGTCGGTGCGATCAACGAGATAGGAACCCAACGTGCAAGTCCGGTCAACTTGAACGGCAAGGAGACGAGCGGGAAGGTGGGTTGTTGAGGTGCCATGGGATGAAACGTAGACGGTCTGGGATGCCTTGACAAGCTGAATGACGAGGGCGGGCGATTGAGCCGTTGGCTCGCAGCGGGTGCAAAGCTGCTGGGCGAGCAAGCGTTCCTGGCGCACCTCCAGTGGCAAGAAGGCCTCCACTAGTCTGCGACCTTGTCGCAAGAGAAGCCGAGAGGTGGTAATGCGTCAACGCGGATGTGGGCCGTGCGAGTGTGCGAGCGAATCGGTGCGAAGGTGCTTTCGAGGCAGCGCTCCCATTCCGGGTCTTCCGTGACCAACGATCTGCAGTACGCGGTGACACGGCAAATTTTCGTCTCATCAGCAAGGAGTGCAAGTCGCAAGAGAGAGATTGAAACAACTCACGGTGGACGGTCTGAGCGAGTCGTCGAGGAGTTCTGGTCGCGATGGCTCAAGTGAGCAATCGAACTGGCCCGGACGCAACTGTGGGTATCTTGGAGCTTCTTATCGAGTCGTTCCAATTGGGGAGGATGAGGGAGTTGCAATTGCTAAACGCTGTCATGCTTGCCTTAGCCGGCTCCAGGTGACACATCAAGTGCCGGGTCGAGTAAGGTCGAACCGCATGTACCGAGCAAGTGGCATTCCACCATGACGGCAAGGCGTTGCGTCGTCGTGTCTTCCTAGGGTGAGAGAAATCGTAGAGCCGAGTCGAATGGTGGGAGGGATCGGCGGATACGAGTCTTGGGTGGCGGAGGCGGCGGCGGCAAAGTTGAGAGCTTGTACGCTCCTCGAATCTCTCGCACCGAGTTGAGTTTTGAGGTCAGAGCCGATTGATGGGAGATCAAAGTCGAGCAGAGCAAGTCCCGCCAAAGAAGTCTGGATCCTCAATTGGAGAGGTCGATGATCATTCATCCATGAGAGCGAAAAACGATTTGTAGCGAGTCGGAGTATAAAGAGTCGAGTTAAGCGCAGGCCGGAATCTGAAATCTGGTGGAGCGGAAGGAAAGTCAAACATGAACAAGAGGGTACAGACTTGCAGCACGCGGTGTGGAGGAAGGGAAAGCCTTCATGTTACAGGCACTCACTGACCTTTCGGACGTTGGTTCGCTTTGTGACTGCCGAAAGAGTTCGGGAGATGTTTAAAGCGACGAGTTGAGACGTAGTGGCTTTAACCGGATGACTCGAAGAGCTGGATGACGGGCGCGGGAGACTGCGCGAGGCGGTCGAGACGGGGTGAAGGTGCTCGAGCCGATGAAGGTCTCGGACTGCACATCGACGAAATCAGTCGGGCCGTGCAACAGATGTTCCGACAACCCCCGGGCTTGCCGCATCGCTAAGACTCTTCGATTCGATCAAGAAAGAAGCGTGAGGGATTGCCATCGAGTGATCGATCGACGTTGACGACGCGAGTGAACCATGTGGGGGTGGCGGAGGACATCGTCGCAGCTCGAGTGGTGCTCGGGATGCGGCGACTAGAGTGACGTGTGCATCGATTTAAGACCGCGGGAAGTTGAGCATCTCCTCGATGGAGCTGATGAGAGAGCTACATTGGCGTTGCGAGCATGGTCGTACAAGGCACAGAGTGGTTCGGTGCGAGGCTCGAATGCCAGCGAATTGGCCAACGCGCGATCCGAACTAGAGGGATGAGTAGCAAAGATGATCCATGGGGTGAGCGAAGGGGGTGAGAGCGGACTACTATCTGAGTGAAGTACTTACCACACTCATCGGTCGAGTGACGAGCGAACGGGGCGATCGAGGCGATTGGGTGACCGAGCACGTGTCCGACCGAGGACGCTCGAGCGATGCATCGACGTAAGCTAGCACGCTGCTGAAGGTGACGACGCCCTCTCAGGTTTCAGTTCCAGTCGTATCGTGTTGAAGGTGGCAGGGTTGGATATGTTGTTAACCGTGTTGTGCGACGTCGCACCGTGCTGCCCGACTCAGTCGGATTGAGGTGACACATTGAGCTGTAGTTGAGAGAGATCGAGTTGCATCCTGCCAAATGAGTGATGTAGAGATAGCGTTGTGGTGTAGCGGGATCAGAGCCGAGTCGTGTCAAGTGGTGCGCGTGGTGCGAGTGAGTGGGGAGAGGGAAAGGGGCGTTGGCGCGCGCGAACGTAAAGTCGAGCCCATCAGCTAACCGCGCAAGATTCCCAAGCTCGACGCACTCGGCCGTGAGATCCGCCTCCGATTGGCTCAGGTCCAGTGGTGCCGAATCAGCAATGAAGAGATAACTGTATCTGGTAGCCTGAACAGAGCGCGATATTAGGATTTTTTGACGGTGAAAAGATGATGCGGTCGGCACTTCGTTTGTGCACAAGTTCGGTCACCCGCCTTCGACGATGATTCCTATATACTGTGAGGCCCTTCTGACTTCTTTTTCTTCCGTGAAAAGGCATTTGTTTGCAAAAGTACAGGGGATATGATGATCGGGCGGAGAAGAGCGGCCACTTAGCACTGTCGGCGAAAAGGGGCCGGGCTTGATCATCCGGCGGCGTTCATGACTTTCACTATACATGGTCTTTGACTTGCAAAATAACCACTCGAGGATGATTCTTAGGTATTCGGTGACAACAACAATGCTTACTCTATACAGCCACTTGTCTTCTGTCACAGACCACTTTGGAGCGAGCGAAGCCGCGGCGTTGCAATTGGTCGGAGATGTGTCAACACTGCATCTCCTATACTAGCCATGTCCCCGTACCGCAGACCGCGCGACCGACAAGTGGACGGACATGCAGTGGGGTTTGCGGTACGGACACGAGATCTGCGGTACGGACATGGCAATTTCGAATTATCATAAGTACTACATGCTATCATGTTCTCCTTGCATATTCAAAGTGATCCTACTCATATAATTGTTCAACAGCATCAGTATTATCTGACATTACGGACCTAAAGAAATCAAGGGACGGACATGTCCGTCCTCTGAATCCCAGGGGACGGACATGAGAGGACGGACATGGGCTTACGGTACGGACACGAGATCTGCCTGCCGTACGAACATGGCAATTTCGAATTATCAAAGTAATTCTGCTCATATAATTGTTCAACAAGAGCTGATCTGGATGTGTACCTAAAATAAAGTGGACGGACATGTCCGTACATTTGTTCTGGCCCGAGGACAAAAAGCAGTGGACCGCCCGGGCGCTTCAAAGTCGACAAGGCCACAACAACTAGTGTAATTGAGTATACTCAAAGCACAGTGCCATCTTGGCACAGATTAAGCATGTACACACCAGTCGAGATCGGGACAGCTTTACAACATAATTATTTACATCTACAAGTCCTCACGTCTGCCGTGCCTCAGCTCCAGCGATACCCCGAAGCCCGAAATGGGAAACCCATTTCGGAGATCGCGAGCGCCGGTGGCCGAAGGCTGTGAGTGCCGGACTGCTCCCACCCCCTCTCGAATACCACAGGGTGCTCGCGCGAGCTTCTTTGCAAGGGTCTTTCGGGAGTCTGTGGCATGTGGTATGTGGGATTTGCTCATATATATAGGTTAGAGAGAGCGAGTAATTCCGAGGTCAACGCTTGGCGGGGGTTGTTGAACGAGTGAGTCGGCCGGCGTCCGTGGCCACTCGAAGGAGGTCGATCGTCCGGGTCACTGAACACGCCTGTACAATTGTCATTTCTTTACTCAAAAGCCATTCCCAAAACATATACGAGCCGTGCTGGAATATTTTTGGGAAAACACGTCTGATCCGGGAGCAGATCTTTGGTCCGATTGCGAGCGAGATCATCGCGTGAAGGGAGACGAAACTTAAGACTCGGCGGCGTGTCCTTGAAGCACATCTCAGTCCGACTCTCGCAGATCGCAATGCTGTTAAATGGATGAAGAGACAAGTCAAGTTCTCAGGTGATATCTGGTGGTGTGAAAAAAGTTCGAGAGCAGGTTTTCTCCAACAGATCGTCGGTGAAAACTTGATGCAGTTGGCACTTCGTTCGCGGACAAGTTCGGTCGCCTCTAACGATATGCTCTGTTAGGTCAATCTGACGACCTTTTTTCGGTACAAAACCATACGTTTGAAATAGTAAAGGGATATGGTGATGGCGTGGAGAAGATCGTCCATTTAGCACTGTCGGCGAAAAGGCTCGATCGCCGCCGAACCGAGAGACAAGTAAGGACTAATTGACTCATTCTCGCAACCCCCGCCGGCAGATACATGTTTCTCACTCTCAGAACACTCATTATTCATACGCGTGCCGTGCTAGATTGCGGTCCTGTTGAGGCAATACTTTCTTCGGGACCGGTTTTCAAGATCACAAAGCCAAAGCGATACCGCAGCACACATGATCTAGGTCTATGTGGTCCTTTCCAACAGGTCACTGCTGCAAGCAATATGATTCGGATTCGAGCATGCTTCAAGTTGAGAGATCTATTACATGATGAGTTCCTAACCCGCGCAGGCTGGAATTTGGGAGCGAAAGAAAAGTCAAACATAAGCAAGAGTGCACCTACTTGCAACACAAGGTATGGAGGAAGGGGAAGCCCGAAGTTGATGGCACGCACTGACCTTTCGGACGTGTGCTCGCTTAGGGAAATGCTAAACGAGTTTGTCAATTCCAAGCGAGGTGAATGCATGAAGAAGCGAAGCGAAGGGAGATGGAACACCGTGCGTCGCTGAGCGCAGTCCATGACCGCATGTCCAGGGTTGATGAAACATGTGCGAACGTGCAAGTCGGAGAGGTGAGATGGTGATCACACCGAACAAGCTGATCGAATCGCCGAGGCTGACTGAGAATGCGAAGTTTCGTCACGGTCCACCGCCAAAACCGAGCGCCGAGTGGGAAAGCTCCCGAGATGTGCCACGGAACACCTCCTCATTGCTTCACATCTTAATCCGACTCCATATTGCGTTGCGCACGTTGAACCACAAAGGGGTGAAGCAGTGAGGAGGTGTTCCGTGGTACATCTTGGGAGCTTTGCCATGAAGTCAATCGAGCGGAGCGATCGACGAGCTTGAAAGTCAGCGTGCAACTCCGGTCCAATTGATGGACGGGGCAGGCGGAAACCGAGATGTTTGAATCTACGAGTTAAAACGTAGACATATTGTGATGCCTTGACGCGCTGGATGACGAGGGCGGGCGATTGAGCAAATTCCATGCAGCTGCTCGAAAGCTGCTGGGCGAGCAAGGATCTCCGGCGGATCTCCAGTGGTGAGCAGGCCGACGCTAGTCTGTGTGCTGGGACCTTGTCGCAGGAAAACCCGAGGGATGGTGATGCACGAGCTCGGGTGTGGGCTGTGCGAGCGTGTAAGCGAATCGGTGCGAAGGTTCATTCGAGGGAGCGCTCCCATTCCGGGTCGTCGGTAACCAACAATCCACGCTGCGCAGTGACACGGCATATATTGATCCAATCAGCAAGGGGCGCAAGTTACAAGCGAGGCCTCGGATCAAACAGCTCACTGGAAGCGGTCTGAGCGAGTCGTTGGAGGTCGGAGCAGTTCCAGTCGCGATGGCTCAAGTGAGCAATCGACGTAGCCCGTACGTAACTGTAGGTACCTTGGAGCTCGGTATCGAGTCGTTAAAGGCCGATTGGCAATGATGAAGGTGTTGGAGTTGCTGAAGGGCGCGTCGTCGCTTGCCTCAGCCGGCTCCAGGAGACCCGTCAAGTGCCGGGTCGAATAAGGTCGAGCCGCTCGTACGGGGCAAGTGACGTTTTAGCATGACGGCAAGATGTTGCGTCGTTGTGTGTTTGTGCACTGAGAGGAAAAGACAAGTCCTGTCGAGTGGTGCAAGAGATCGGCGAATATCGAGTCTTTATCGAGTCTTGGTTGGCGGAGGCAGCAGCGGCAAAGATAAAAGCTTGCACGCTCCTCGACAAGTGATCTATCGCACCGAGTTCAAGCGAGAGGAGGTCGAGGTCGAGCAAAGCAAGTTTCGCCCAAAAGGTTATTCTCAATCCGAAAGAGTCGGCGATCATTCATCCACAAGAGCGGGAAACGGTTTCGAGCGAGTCGGAGTTTAAAGAGCCAAGTTGAGCGCAGGCGGAAATCCGAGATCTGGTTGAGCGAATGAGGTGCTAAACATGAGCAAGAGTGCACAAACTTGAAACACGAGGTGAGAAGGAAGGAGCGGCCTTCAGGTTGAAGGTATGCACTGACCTTTCGGACGTTTGCTTGCTAAGTAAATGCTAAACGAGTTTGTCGACACCAAGCGAGGGGAGATGGAACACCGTGCGTCGCTGAGTGCAGTCCATGACGGCATGTCCAGGGTTGATGGACATTTACGGACGTGCAAGTCCGCGAGGTGGGATGGTACGTATCAGGCTGGTCGAGCGAATCGCCGAGGTTGATTGAGAGTACGAAGGATCGTCACGGTCCGACGCCGAAATCGAGTGGCGAGTGGTCCGGAGAAGCCCGAGTCGGGAGTTTATGCTTCGACATGCACCACGTAATAAGAGTTCGAGTAAGATGTGAAGCAATGAGGAGGTGTTCCGTGGCACATCTTGGGAGCTTTGCCCTGAAGTCGATCGGGCGGAGCGGTCGACGAGGTCGACGAGGTCGAAAGCCAGCGTGCAAGGCCGATCGAGTTGAATGGCGAGAAGGGCGAGCGGGACTGTGGCATTTTTGGCATGCGATGTTGAGATCTATAACCCCACGGATGACTCGCCGAGCTGGATGACGAGCGCCGGAGTTTGACTGATTCGGGGCGCGGTCGCGACGGGGTGAAAGTGCTTGAGCCGATGAAGGTCTCGAATCTCGACATGGACCAGATCAGTCGGGTCGTGCAACAGATGTTCCGACAAGCCCCGAGCTTGCCGCGTCGATGAGACGCGTCGATAGAGATGTTAGGGCAAGTGATCGCATACGAGTGGTCGCTCGACGTTGACGACAAGGGTGAACGATGTGGGGGTGGCGGAGGTGATCGTCGCTGGCCGAAAGTGGTGTTTGGGGGTGGGCCGATGTGGGCCGAGTGACATGTGCATCGATCCGATACCTGAGGAAAATTGGCTATCTCCTCGATGGTGCTGATGAGGAATGCGCAATGTATGATCGTACACGTCACAGAGCGGTTTGGTGCGAAGCTCGGATGCCAGCGAGTCGGCCAACGCGCGATCTGACCTAGAGTAATGAGTAGCAATGTCGATCATGAGGTGAGCGATTGCAATTCCCGCTGAATACTATCAGAGTGAAGTACTCACCATAGTCATTGGTCGAGTAGCTTGTGGGCGATCGGGGTGATCAAGGCGATGCGGTGACCGAGTACGTGTCCGACTGAGGACGCTCAAGCGATGCATCGACGTAGTTGGGACACAGCTGAAAGTGACCGCGCCCACTTGTATCAATCTTCCCATCGTATCGTGCCAAAGATGACAAGTTTAGAGCTGTTGGTAGTCTTGTCGTGCGACGTCGCACCGTGCCTGCGTCAGCCCGCACGAAGGGACACGTCGAGCGTCCGTCGAGTGGCCGAGCTGCATCTTGCCGATTGGCTGATGTGGGGAGAGCGTTGTGGTGTGGAGTGAGATCAGAGCCAAGTCGAGTCGAGTCGGGCCAAGTCGTGCGAGTGAGTGGGGAGAGGGAAAGGAGCGTTGGCGCGCGCGAACGTGAAGCCGAGCCAAGCGCGCAAGAAGCTCGGCACGCTCGGCCGAGAGATCGGTCCGCAGTGGGTGGTCACTACAGATTTGCTCAAGTCCGGTTCAAGAATCTCAGCTGCATATCTTTGTGAAGATCAAAAGAGGATGCGAGAAAGTTTCAAGGCTAGTCAGAGCGAGTACCTCCGAATTCGGTGCGAGGGCCCGGGCCGGACGAGTCGGCCGGCGTCCGCGGCGAAAAGGAGTCGACTCGTCCAGGTCACTGAGCACGCTCGTACAATTGACATTCCTCTACTCGAGGGTCGTTCTGTAGACGAGCTGCGTTGGAAGATCTAAGGGAAGATATCGTATCCGGGAGCAGATCTTTGATCCGATGACGAGCGAGATCATCGCGCGACAGTAGACAAGACTCCGAGTCAGAGCCTAGTCACGGGCGTGTCCTTGAAGCACATCTCAGTCCGACTCTCGCAGACCGCAATGCTGTGAAATGCATGAAGAGACGATTTAAGCTCTCCAGTGATCTCTGGCGATGTGATTAAGCATGAGAGGTTGTTTCCTCCAACAGATCGTCGGTGAAAACTTGATGCGGTCGGCACTTTGTTTCCGGACAAGTTCGGTCGCCTTCGACGATGATCGCAATGCTCTGGGAAATCGATTTGACGACTCTTGGTCGGTGAAAAGGTCTTCGTTTAAAATAGTACAGGGAGAGGGTGATGGTGCCTAGAGAAACTTGGCCCCGTTAGCACTGTCGGCGAAACTGAAAGACTCGATCGTCCGACGTTCATGATTTTCTAGTGCTATACATGGCTTTTGACTTGAAAAATTACCACCCGAGGATAATCTCTAGGAATTTGTGCACGGACGCTGGCACGACATTGAGTCATTTTCTTATGTGGCGTCCCGCACGGCTTTTCAATCTGGGTCTGCAGACGTGCCCCGGCCCTTTCGAAGAGTCGGACGCCGCGGATATCTGGGACGCGTGGAATGCCCAGAAGCTCAAAGTCGCAGCAGCTTACAAAGACGGGCTGTGTACTCGCACCGGCTTCAAGAAGCTCCTGGCCGCATGCGCGTCCCTTTGGTCTGGCGTGGAGGACGTTCTTACGATCCTCAAGGACAACTGTTCGATTGCCGCAGCTTATGTTGACCTCGATGTAGACGAGCTTGAGGCCAAACTTTTGTGATCTCTGGGATACCGGTGTGATGTCGTACGGAAACATCCAGACACGTCTTAGAGCCTTTGCTGAAGCAGCCTGATGGCCAGAATGGGACTGCGTTCAATATTTCTCTGAAGAATGAAATGCCCGACTGTGTCCGTGCTTGGCGCTGTGAGTAACCTAGTGCATCGGTTACGAACTTGAATTGAGTGTTCGTTCTGACGATGAGGAGTTGACTCTGTGCGTAGAAGCTGCATGACAATGCAGACGTTTCGTTTTGAAAAGATGAACTTGTCGGGTCCTTGCGCTTCCAAGGCGTTCCACAAGAAGCAATTTGCTAGGAGTAACCTGAGTTCTATAGGGCAGAGAACTACGAATTTTGGACTTCAAGGAAGTTGGCCATGACTGTAGGTCAGGTCGTCTGAGCGCCTCAAAGCTTGGAATGGTCCTCGTTCAACGAATATAGGCTGTCGCCTGTTGGCTCTGGGGGCCGGAGTCCATCTACGACGCTGGACAGAACAAGGTATTGAGCATTGCGCAGACAAAACTGAGGAAAAGTATATGTATATGAAACAATAGTACAGGAGAGAGAGGTTCAGAAGAGGGAGTGAAGATATTAAGAGCATTGCCGAGAGAAAGAGAAGGGGAGAGCGGGAGTGAAGTGATCACAAGCACTGCCGAGAGACAGAGAGAGAGAGAGAATAGAGGAGAGGAGAGAAGGGGAGCCAAGGGCCAGGTAGAGAGGGAGGTTCACACTCGAAATTTGAGATAAGATCGTCCCCAGTCGACGAAGCAAAAGCCCCCATCGTCGGGTCGAACCAATACGTTCCCCTGGCGGATATCGTTGTGAACAATACCAAGCTCAACGAAAGCCTTCTCGATCTCACTGCACATGGCGAGTACGAAGTGAAAGAACAGGTGTATCAGCATCACGATAAGCTGGATTTCATCGTGAAAGAAGATCGTGTCGTCGACAACTTGACTTGCCGTGACCCGAAGACTTACTGCCATTGGCCAGACCGTTCATAAAACTCGGAGTAACGCATGTGGGTCCCCACATTCTCAAGCACCATGGCGTATGCGCTGCCATTCGTCCTTCGGTAAGTGCCGTGATATTGCGGGAGATGTTTTTGAAGGTGGTTGGGGAGGTGGGGAAAGACGTGCTGGTAGAATAGCGTCTCGCGGATGACCGAGCCGACGTAACTACACGGCACGAGCTTGAGAAAGTACGTCGTGTTCGGAGCAGGGTGGTCAACTAGAGGCACCTCGGGTTTGGCCGACGAGGACAAAGGTCGGTTGACTCGCACGACGTTCGCAAGCCACCCGCCGGCAGTACTTCCCGTCCCGACCTCCTTCTCCAGGCGAAGATGCGCAGTGGGCTCGAACCGATTCAAGAGTTCCAAGGGGGTTCGATCGTCCTCGAGTTCTTCCCGGGGGTTTTCGGACAGCCACCGCAAAACAGTATCGGACAAATGTAGGCCCCCGATGAAATCGCTCGCTGGGGAAGATTTCGACGACAGAAGGGACGGAAGGGGCGAGTCGGAAGGAACCGAAGGGACGATATCAAAGCCGATCTCGACCAGATCCACGCGGCTCGTGCCCGTGTAGGACTGCGCAAGAGCATGAAAAGAATGGTCCTTTCGATGAGCTGGGTTACATAGGCTAGGACGGGGCAGCAGGGCAAAACGCGTGACGCACCATCATAGACCAGTGCGCGTTCGACAAGCTGGCCTTGATCACGAACTCGCGATCTTCAACGATGGTGATCGGCTTCGATGGGTGGCACGAACCAGAAAGCGGCGTCCAATCCGTCGACGCAGGAGGGGACGAGAAGATGCGAGTCACAGGCGTCAACGGGTCGAATGAGAGATCGGATTGCAACTCCGCGGAGACGGGCGGGGTGGTGGGCCGATTCAAATCCTTGGCTTGAGCACAGGTGGCTTCGGCCGAAGTCTTCTGGGCTTTCTGGACCCGCGGGGAGGGATCATCGTCACGGTCCGAGTCCGAGTCCGGCTTGGAGCGAGTTCGAGGCCGATTCGGAGCTTGGGAACGGGCATCAAGCAGTGCATCGACGACGGCTTGGTCCGGCTTGGGGACTTCGATAACGGCTGTAAAAGCCAGGGCAATGAACGACACGATGAGTGACCGTCGTGGAAGATCGGCGCCAAGTGTTTCGGCCGCGTCTGGATTCAAGGTCGTCGGAGAGGGCTCTACCCATCGGGCCAGTTCTTGTAGAATCAAGCTGTACCTGGCCTTGAGGGGCGGTGCCGGTGAGTACGCGGTCGCAGCCGAGATTGAGGTAGACGCCGCTGAGGTCGACGCTACGGGATCGCTTGCCGTTGTAGCATGCCTCGACTGGTGCTGGACTGTGGGCGGGCGAATGGCCAAAGCAAGACCGCAGGATCGCATGCGTCAGTGGAGCCCGGAAAGTTTCGACAGGTTTTGGTTAGTTCAAATCTACGACGTGCCCAGTTCACCAATCTGGAAGAACGGAACCGACAGCAGCAAAAAGAATCGACTATTGCAGGAGACGCATTGGATAATGGCCTACACGAGAATGAAAAATGAGAAATGAGTAAACACAGAGCCCCAATACTCGAGGCCGGATCGAGAAAGCGTATGTCCAAGCCTGCAAGATGCATGCCTCACCTTGGTCGCCACAGCATCTGCACCCTTCGACCTTTCTTCCTCTAGTTTCTGAAGTGGCACTGGGGCCCCGTGGTCGAGTATGGGAATATGCGAGAGGGCGCCGTCCGGGCGTACCTTGGCCAAGCTATGATGTACGTTGTCCCGCTTGTATTCGATCGAGATACTTGAAACGACGTTGCCAGCCCCACGTTGAATGTAGACGACAGCATCGCCCTGCGTGCGGAGAGCACGTTGAGGTTCGCGCAGTCGAACCGAATAGCCGGGTCTCGTCGCGAAGGTCGATGCGGAAGCGGAAGAAGCTCCGACGGCCTCGGTGATCGCGGCATAATGGTTGAGCAGCGCCGCCGTTGCAGATTCTAGACGGCCAAATAACAGGCGAAGGAACGAGATTTCGACGTCGTGCTCGGTGTTCCGATCCAACTCGCTGTAAGGAGCATTGCTGATGGCGTCCAGCTCCTCGCGGAACAGGTCCAGCAATGAGGGGTGTTGCTCGAGTATATCGAAGAAAGAGCCGAGAACCCTGACGCCAGGTGAGGCGGGTGAGTCCCATTTCAATCCTCCCAGCCGGGCGACGCAATCGTAGGCGGTCGTCCCAGCATCGGCTTGAACGCGCGTGCCAGTTGAGTGACACGCTCCATCGTGATCCGGTGGCGGGAGAAACCAGCTGGATGGAGCACAAGTAGCGAGGAGTCGAGTGAGCGTTGGTGGCCGTGAGTCGGCGGAAACAATTGGCGTCGCTTCGCTGGAAGAAGCCATACAGAGCGAGATGCTGGAGCCTGGAGGTGAAGAGGGCCCCGGCGCGCGCGACGAGCTATGAGGTAGGAGGCGCTTTTTGTTCTCGCGCGAATCTCGTGTCCCTCCCGGCGACTAACGATTAATCACAAATCCTTACAAAAATCGCGATTTTGGAATTTGGCCGGGCGATTTTCCGAAAATCGTTTGCCGTACAGGCTCTAAGGCGACACGATTGCGTCGGTGTGGAGACGCGCATTCCCTCAAGCGCTCAGCCTGTCTCGACTGCGTCGCGAATCACTCAACCTCCCGCCCTGGTCATCCGTCCAAAGTCACAGACCGTCTACGTTTTGACTCATGGCTCTGCACATCCAACATTCCCGCTCGCCTTCCTTGCCGTTCGATTTGACCGGACCTGCACGCTGACTTTCAACCTCGTCGAACACACCGACCGATCGACTTCCCGGCGAAGCTCCCGAGAAGTACCACAACACACTCATTGCTTCACATCTTACTCGAACTCCATCCTACATTGCGCACATTGAAGCATAAAGTCCCGACTCGGGCTTCTCCGGGCCAGCCGGCGCTCCATTTCGGCCGCACTCTCAATCGATCTCGGCGATTCGCTCGACCAGCTTGATACGTACGATCACCATCCCATCTCTCCGACTTGCACGTTTGTACACGCGTCTGCAACCCTGGACATGCGGTCATGGACTGCACTCAGCGACGCACGGTGTTCCGTCTCCCCTCGCTTCGCTTCTTCATGCATTCACCGCGCTTGGTGTCGACAAACGTCGTTTGGCAGTCACGAAGCGAGCAAACGTCCGAAAGGTCAGTCCGTGCCTTTAGCCGAAAGGCCTTTCATTCCTCCGCACCTTGTCGTGCAAGTGTGTGCACTCTTGCTCATATTTGACTTTTCATTCGCTCCACCAGGTCTCAGATTTCCATCTGCGCTCAACTAGACCCGTTCGAAACCGTTTCTAGCTCTCTCGGATGAATGATCGTCCACTGTTTTCACTTGAGGATCGAGATTTTTTGGCGAAAGCAATTGCTCGAGCGACGTTTCCTCCTCGCACTTCATTTCCTGCATTTCTGCCGTACAAGGACTTAGCATGTGCTCTTTGATGCAATATTATTCGGATTGTGCGCTCATATGTGCGTGTCTGAGAAGCTCTGGATCTTCTTGACCCGTTCTTGCCGGCTCACCTGCGGCCTCCGACATGGTGCTACCGCAAACGGCCTCAATGGAATGTACTTGTATCAACATTGCTAGTCCAACATGAGCGCTGGTTTAGCAAAGGCTGAACTCAATCCAAACTGGATATCAAAGTCCGTCGCAGTGAACTCTGTGGAGTCACTCGATCGATCGTACTTCTCGCTCATGCCGACCGAGCTGACATGGCTTGATCCGTTCAAAATTGGCTTCAACCGCGCAATTGCATCCCTAGCCTTTTTCTATAAGCTCTTTCCAACTGTAGCAACTGATATTTGTGGGGAGAAGAGCTGCTTGCAGCGGTTCGCCAGGATCTGACACCGGATGGTTTCTCGGATCTCACGCAAATTAAGTCAAACTTCTGAGACCAGGCTGCAGCCCTCACCGACGATCAAGTCTACAAGTATGCTCTGACACCGCAGGCCATCCCAGCTATTCTTCCGTCAGGTTTAAGATTTTCAACTGAGACAGTCCTTTCTGAAGCGTGAAAGGATCACCATCCGATCGAACCTCGGAAAGCAATGGCTGCTGAGTGGGAGCCGACCTCATTTTTTTCAATTCAGGATGCCTAGACCTCAAGATTGACTTCAACACAGTGATCACCGTGTAATAGACATTTCAAATGTAGTGATGCAGCTGGAATCATGCTCATCTTCAAGTAAATTCGCTTGCAGCCATTGCCGGCGATGTGCTTGTGCGTGGCGACTTCGTGACGGTGTTGATCGTGTGACGTCCAATTCGTGTCGCAGCCTGCGCTGTTGCCTTTACCGAAGTGCTGCGCGTTGCACGGATAACTTGCCAGAGCCTCCTAGCTTCCGTGTCAAAGGCCTGGTAAGTTCCGTCACGTTCCTCGCCGTCCTCGTCGAGCAGCTCAGCTCACGCTCCGCTACACCGTCCCGACTCGAACCGCGTTGCTCACCCCGGCCACGCACGCGAACAACATGGTACAGGTGCCGTGCTTGATCTATGGTAGTACCTCCCCGTCATGCTATGGTATAGCAAAGCGGTCGATCAAAGATGTATTGTAAAGGTAGGGGAAAGATGGGACTGAGACCGAGACCGAGACCGAAGACGCGAGGGCGAGAGAGCGAGAGGCGAGAAAGGGGCCCAAACCGAGAAACGAGACCGAGAACGAGAACGAAACGCTGAGACTGGAGACTGGAGACGATGCCGAACGAGACTTGAAACACGCAGAAAGTGAGAACCAGCTAAGATGCTGTATTGGATCCTAGAAGTGGTCTATCTAAGAACAAGAAGCAAACTCCCCTCAAACGTCCCGACCATCCAAACCGCTGCGCTCCCTTCACTCCCCTGCGCCCCTTCATCCGCGCATCCGGCCCGGTCTTCCTTTCAAATGCCACCACATGATTCGTCGCTGATAGTCTAGTCCTGAGTCACCGAAGTACTGACGTTTTCCGGGACCGCTTAGACGCTGAGAATTCTGCCGAAACCGGCGCTTGGTCCCGCCCGAACTAGTGGAAATTGGCTCGACTTCCGACTCGACCGTTTGAAACGACTTCGGAAAATTCAGCCCTGCTTCGACCGAGACGACTCCGTACAACCGCTGCTCCCGACGGAACTCGGCCCTGCTTCGATCGAAACGACTCCGCTACCACCGCTGCTTCCAACTGATTTCTGAACCCGGTCCGCTACTCCTGACGAGATCCGCTAAGTCCGAAATGGCTCCTGAACCCGGCCCGCTACTCCTGTCGAGATCCGCTAAGCCCGAAATGGCTCCTGAACCCGGCCCGCTACTCCGGAACGTCTCCGACGGGATCCCGAGTACCACACCGCAAGAAAAGGCGACCTTTTCGTGGCAGCAGATGCAAGGGACTCGGAGTGTGGACACAGTCGGCGCATCTGGAGATCAACGGACTTTGGGAGTCGGTCATGTCGTGAAAGAAGCATTCGCTGCCGCATGAGCATCAATAGTTGGTGATGATGGGGTCTGGTTCGATCGCTGCGTTTCCTGAAGTCACTGTGCTCACACTTGACCTAGGTTGGCTGGGCCCTCTGCAGGGTCAGTGAAATCAGAGACAGGATTCTGATGCGGGGCTTTGATTTTCATTTGGTTGGCTCAAGGCTACGCAATTTGTTACATGAGACAGGACAATACACTTAATACATTTCCAAAAACAGCACTCCTATGAACGAAACGTGAATGATGTAAGGGCCCTCCCAGATTACGACATAGGCCAGAAACTCTGCGCAGTCGAGCCGAATGAAGGCACCTCTGGCGCAGTCCTATTTCAAGCCGGGAAGTATACTGGAACGGACGGAAATCGACCTGGGGTATCTATTGCAATAATCAGAACTAGCGACGAACAACCATCAACAAGCCCAACGCAAAGGTGGTCACTTCAGAGCAAGGGGAGCAGTTGCTCAATGTCCGTGATGATGGATTCGTGCGACATCGCCTTGGATGGACCCCACAACTCCCCCAGTTCGGAATCTTCCTCGGCCACCTCGAGACCAAGGAACCGACTATCGAGGCCGCAATTGCGTCTCAAGATGTCGATAAGGAGCCGGATATTTGTCCATCGATGTGCACAGCCTCCGAGTAAAGATCTGTAAGCTTTGTCCATGCGAAGCTTTTCTTTGATGGCATAGACTAGGTGCGCTTCTGGCCGGTTCCAGTCCCCCCAGATGGTTTCACCCTTTGGCGTCATCACAAGCTCTTCATTGTTGCCCTGGTACGGCTCGCGGAACGAAACTTCCATCACGACGTAGAAGAGCGACTCGATGTCGTGCCACCGTTCGTGGACGACACCGAGTGGCTCGTTCGGTTGGGCGAGGATCGAGCAGGCGAGGTAAGGCCAGGTGCCCTGTCAGACGTCGTATAGTCCAAAGGTTAGTGCTTGTCAGAAACTTCATTCAGGTAAACAAACAGAGCGGAGGACGCACGTATCGTATTCTGTGGTGCAGCTCGGTGCAAGGCCGATCATGCGGGACGGCGAGGTGATAGTCGATGAGGGCGCCGACACCGTCGCGGTCGATAACGGCGTTACCGTACGAGATATCCCGGTGAATATACCCCAGCTTGTAGAGGTTTCGGTGTCCTGCATTGTCATGGGAACGGGCGTGTCGGCTAGGGAGCGCAAACGCAAGGCCGCCCAGTTGATCCCCGTGCTCACCTTTGACGACTCCAAGTACGGCCTGGGCGAGTTCCCTTGTCGTGGTCGCCGTGTTGAGGGGCTGATAACACTGTCGGTGGAAGACCACCTCTAGTGCCCGGGGCACGATACCATCGAAACTTTCATCGTCGCCGAAGAAGGTTGGAAGCGTGCGGAAGTCGTCCCGGTAGATGCCGGCGCTAAGGCTTAAACCCTCGGTGTCGATACGCGACGCAGCGTGCATCTTGCGACGTAGGGCAATCGCATCGTCGAGGCGGGATTGCTCAACCCATGCGACTGTCATGGCGTACTCGGGGGCAGTCGAAGGCAAGGTGATCGACGTGCGGTCGACAGGCGCGTGTCGCGCGGTGACGCGGAAAGCGGAGGTGGCGCGACCCAGGCAGCTTCGGCGACGGAAGAGGAGCTCCTGGATCTCGAGATCTGAGATATCGCCGAGCTCGGACTCGAAGTCGTGGGCGCGGGGTGGGAGAAACTTGTCCGAGACGACAAAACTGCCGAAAGCGTCGTCGACCTCGTTCGTCGAGGCCAGCATCCCGAGCCCGTTGTCGTCGAGTTCGATGAGGTGTGACAGCACGCGCCGGAGCAGCACGGCTTTCTCACCGCACTCGCGGGCGCTCGTCGTGAACACCCCACACGCGTTGACCAGGTAGACTTGAAGCACGTCCCCGCAAAGGGTGACCCCGATCGCGTGGGCGCGGAGCGCGGTCGTGCAGATCATGTGTAGCCGCCTAAGCACTTGGTTACGCGCTTCTGCGCTCTTCGTGTCGCTCTCCTTCACTTCAATCGCCACTGCAATCTGCGAGTATGCGCGTTGAGGCGACGGGGGCGTGCCTTCCGTTGACTTTGGGTGCTCTGACTGCGCCCAAACGAAGGGAAGATCGGGGGCAGCGGCCACCGCCGCATGCGTGAGGATGACGGCGTCGGGCGTGTTCTCCCGCTCCCCGGGCGCCAGCTTGATGGGGCTACCCGAGTTGCCACATCCGACCAGACGTCGATCACCAGTCTACACCCGGGTGCATCAATGATCGGGAGACAGTGGTCAGTCATACTCGTGCGGTCGAAGCCAAGCGATAGCACCGGGGCACTCACCACATCCTTGATCGCGTCAGCGATCTCTTTCATCCCAGCCTCCGTCCCCAATTTGCTTGCGAGCTTGCGGATCTTGGCCTCGTACTTCGAAGGCGTGGCAAGAAAGTACTTGTCCATCGCCTTCGAAAGGCGAGGCTTGCCCATGTGGGCGAAGAGCTGTTGCTCCCTCGCTTCCACCGTCGCCGTCATCGACACTGAGGGGCTCGACTTCATCGGGCTCGATTGTGTCGGGGCAACGTCGAGGTCCGACATGCCTAGCAGGCCTACGGCCTCACGTGCACGACCGGTTCGTCTCGGTCGAGTGCTGTTGAAGTTGATTGGCCTACGCAGTTGGGTCGTGGCGGCTTGGGCGGGGGGGGGGGGGGCGCAAGAGCAGACGTGTCAACCGACGGGCCTGGCGCGCGGTCTGAGGCGTTGACGCGCGTCGATTGGGCGCGGGGCGCGGGGCGCGGCGTTCGGCATCTGCATCAGTCGCGGGCTTCTTCGGATCTCGGGCCCCGACGACGCCTCGCCTGAGACGGCTTGGCCCGAGCGCCGGGCGTCCTGACTAGGCACTGCAATTGCCATCGGGTCCAGTCCATGGGTCAATGTTGGGTCAACACTGAGCAGCCAGACCACGCGGAACGAACAGTAGGAGGGCATTCTGACTCACTGTTGGTGCAGTCTGTTGAGACTCGAGTGTCGATCCACTTGGAGCTCTGTGGTTCAGGACGAAGAATGGTGGATGGGGGGAGCGCGAAGATGTACTGCAGTGGCTGGTCAAAGGAAGGGATGCAGGTCGCCTTCCGCCATCGCAGTCCGTCGCGCTCTGTCGCGCTGCAGTCTGCTGTAGTACTCTGCAGCTGGGCCGAAATCATTTCTAGGCGTGCGCGATTTGGACCGGTTTAGGACCCAGAATCCTGAATCTGGTCGAGGCGCCTTTGTGAAAGTCGAGGTTCTGGGACCATTTGCAAATCTCGACACAATCTTAGCCTAATTTCAGCGGCCTTCGGCGTGACCTCTCGCCGGAGGGCCTTTAGATTGCACTGGAAAAGCAATCACTTGCCATTTTGTAGCTTTGGTTTTGTAACTGGGAGCTGGGAACTTATTTTTCTATCTATATACATCTGCATACAATGGATTGCACGACAAAACGCCCCCTTGAAATAAGGTTCTCAGACGCGCGCGCGCGCTGATCTTTTCTTTTCACCCAAGGTCCGGGCGGTGCGGGCGGTGCACCGCGGCGGAGCTCGCAACGACGTTTCATTTACGGCATTTACGCAGGGTTATGGGCGCGTCGCGCCCCCCGAGCTAAGCTCATCGAATACCCTGCCCAGTTGCCCACCGAGTTCTCGGCGCATCTAGAGATCAACAGACTTTGGGAGTCGGTCATGTTGCAAAAGCGCATACGCATCAATAGTTGGTGATGATGGGGTCTCGTTCGAGCGCTGCGTATCTTGAACGTGACCGTCCTCACACTTGACCTACTAGGTAAAAGTTGGCTCGGCCCTCTGCAGGGTCAGTGAGATCAGAGACAGGATTCTGAGGCGGGGCTTTAGTTTTCATTTGGTTGGCTCAAGGCTACGCGTTTTTTCACATGGTATGACAACAACCTTGATTTTCAGAAGAAACTTTCTATGAACGAAGCCTGAATGACGTACGGCCATCCCAGACTACGGCTTAGCCCAAAAACTCTGCGCAGTCGAGCCGAATGAAGGCACCACTGGCGCAGTCCTATTTCCAGCCTGGAATTATACTGGAACGGACGGAAATTGACCTGGGGTATCTATTGCAATATTCTGAACTAACAACGAGCAACTATATTTAAGCTCAGCGCAAAGGTGCTCACTTCAGAGCAAGGGAAGCAGCTGCTCAATGTCCGAGATGATGGACTCGTGCGACATCGTTCCGGACGGACCCCACAACTCCCCCAGTTCGGAATCTTCCTCGGCCACCTCGAGACCAAGGAACCGACTATCGAGGCCGCAATTGCGTCTCAAGATGTCGATAAGGAGCCGGATATTTGTCCATCGATGTGCGCAGCCTTCGAGTACAGATTCGTATGCCGGATCCATGCGAAGCACAACTTTGAAGACATAGGCTCTGCGCGCAGATGGTTCGTTCCAGTCCTCCCAAGTAGTCTGACCCTTTGGCGTCATGACAAGCTCTTCATTGTTGCCCTGGTCAGGCTCGCGGAACGAAGATTCCATTATGACGTAAAAGAGCGACTCGATGTCGTGCCACCGTTCGTGGACGACACCGAGCGGCTGTTGTGGCTGGGCGAGGATCGAGCAGGCGAGGTAGGGCCAGGTGCCCTGTCAGACGTCGTATAGTCCAAAGGTTAGTGCTGGTCAGAAGCTTCATTCGGAGACACATACAGAGGGGAGGACGCACGGATCGTATTCTGTGGTGCAGCTCGGTGCAAGGTCGATCATGCGGGACGGCGAGGTGATAATCGATGAGGGCGCCGACACCGTCGCGGTCGATGACGGCGTTACCGTACGAGATATCCCGGTGCATATACCCCAGCTTGTAGAGGTTTCGGTGTCCTGCATTGTCATGGGAACGGGCGTGTCGGCTAGGGAGCGCAAACGCAAGGCCGCCCAGTTGATTCCCGTGCTCACCTTTGACGACTCCAAGTACGGCCTGGGCGAGTTCCCTGGTCGTGGTCGCCGTGTTGAGGGGCTGATAACACTGTCGGTGGAAGACCACCTCGAGTGCCCGGGGCCCGATATCATCAAAGCTTTCATCATCACCGAGGAAAGTTGGAAGCGTGCGGAAGCCGTCCCGGTAGATGCCGGCGCTAAGGCTTAAACCCTCGGTGTCGATACGCGACGCAGCGTGCATCTTGCGACGTAGGGCAATCGCATCGTCGAGGCGGGATTGCTCAACCCATGCGACTGTCATGGCGTACTCGGTGGCAGTCGAAGGCAAGGTGATCGACGTGCGGTCGACAGGCGCGTGTCGCGCGGTGACGCGAAAAGCGGAAGTTGCGCGACCCAAGCAGCTTCGGCGTCGGAAGAGGAGCTCCTGGATCTCGAGATCTGAGATATCGCCGAGCTCGGACTCGAAGTCGTGGGCGCGGGGTGGGAGAAACTTGTCCGAGACGACAAAATTGCCGAAACCATCGTCGACCTCGTTCGTCGAGGCCAGCATCCCGAGCCCGCTGTCGTCGAGTTCGATGAGGTGCATAGCAAAAAACCCCCCCTGAAATGGGACGATCCCGGGATCATCCCGGGACCGGGCCCCGATTTGAAATCGGTGGAGCGATTTGAAATGCATTTGAAATGGACACACCAATTTGAAACGCATTTGAAATCGGCGCGCCGATCCCGAATGCGTTTCAAATCCTCGCGGGATCGATCCCAAATGCGTTTCAAATCGGTGCGCCGATCCCAAATGCATTTCAAATCGGTGCGCCGATCTCAAATGCATTTCAAATCGGCGCGTCGATTTCAAATGTATTTCAAATTGGTGTATCCATTTCAAATGCATTTCAAATCGGGGCCCAATCCCGGGATCATCCCGGGATCGTCCCATTTCAGGGGGGGTTTTTTGCTATGTGTGACAGCACGCGCCGGAGCAGCAGGGCTTCCTGACCGCACTTGCGGGCGCTCGTCGTGAACACCCCACACGCGTTGACGAGGTAGACTTGAAGTACGTCCCCGCAAAGGGTGACCCCGATCGCGTGGGCGCGGAGTGCGGTCGTGCAGATCATGTGTAGCCGCCTAAGCACTTGGTTACGCGCTTCTGCGCTCTTCGTGTCGCTCTCTTTCACCTCAATCGCCACTGCAATCTGCGAGTATGCGCGTTGAGGCGACGGGGGCGTGCCTTCCGTCGACTTTGAGTGCTCTGACTGCGCCCAAACGAAGGGAAGAGCGGGGGCAGCGGCCACCGCCGCATGCGTGAGGATGACGGCGTCGGGCGTCATAGCAAAAAACCCCCCCTGAAATGGGACGATCCCGGGATGATCCCGGGATTGGGCTTCGATTTGAAATGCATTTGAAATGGATACACCAATTTGAAATACATTTGAAATCGACGCGCCGATTTGAAATACATTTGAAATCGACGCGCCGATTTGAAATACATTTGAAATCGACGCGCCGATTTGAAATGCATTTGGGATCGGCGCACTGATTTGAAATGCATTTGGGATCGGCGCACCGATTTGAAACGCATTTGGGATCGATCCCGCGAGGATTTGAAACGCATTCGGGATCGGCGCGCCGATTTCAAATGCGTTTCAAATTGGTGTGTCCATTTCAAATGCATTTCAAATCGCTCCACCGATTTCAAATCGGGGCCCGGTCCCGGGATGATCCCGGGATCGTCCCATTTCAGGGGGGGTTTTTTGCTATGGTGTTCTCCCGCTCCCCGCGATCGGGCGCCAGCTTGATGGGGCTACCCGAGTTGCCACATCCGACCAGACGTCGATCACCAGTCTACACCCGGGTGCATCAATGATCGGGAGACAGTGGTCAGTCATACTCGTGCGGTCGAAGCGAAGCGACAGCACCGGGGCACTCACCACATCCTTGATCGCGTTAGCGATCTCCTTCATCGCAGCCTCCGTCCCCAGTTTCTTGGTCGGTTGGAGGATGTTGGCCTCGTACTTCGAAGGCGTGGCAAGAAAGTACTTGTCCATCGCCTTCGAAAGGCGAGGCTTGCCCATCTGGGCAAAGAGCTGTTGCTCCCTCTCTGCCGCCGTGACAGTCATCGACACGACCGGACTCGACCTCATCGGACTCGAGCGTGGCAAGGCATCGTCGAGGTCCGACATGCCTGACAGGCCTACGGCCTCGCGTGAACGACCTAGGTGTGTCGGCAGCGATTGGGTGGCGGCGGGGGCGGGGGGCGCAAGCTGGCGCAAGTGTAGACGTGCCAACTCACAGGCCTGGCGCGCAATCTCTGCCGTTGACGCGCATCGATTCCGCGGCGTTGGGGCTGGGCTTTCATGGGTCCTCGCGCGTCTGAGGCGAAGTTCGTCCAACACGGCGCCGACTCGCACGCCAAAGTTCTAGCGCCGCCTCATCTTCAACCTCGACCTCGACCGCAATGGCATCGAACTCTCTCACGGTGTCGAGCTAAAGCGCTGGTAGTTCTGACGCAGCTTCTACATCCGCCGACCCCCAGCTGCCTTCGACGTCTGACACGTACGACCAGGCGCCGCGAGGGACGCGCTTCACTGCAGGGACGCGCTTCCCTGCTGGCCACGACAGCGACTACAGCGACCGCAAATGCGCCCAGGAACGCGACCGCAAACTTGGCGTCGGGCCCTCTACCTCGGTATCGCACTCGTCGAGCCACTTCGACCTCATTACGACCGCGCCGGGAGGCGGCCTCGGCAGAGCGAGCAACAGCCAGAGCCGAAAGGATCTTCCAGGCGGTCCAGATGCACCAAAAACACTGTCCGGCCCTTGAGGCCTACTTCTTCGGCCATCCGACCGCTGAGGAGCTCGCTAACAAGATCTGGCCCAAGCAGTCCAACATTGGCACCGAAGAAGCGCTGGGCGAGGTTATAGCAGATGTCATCAACCAGGTGCGTCGACGCCTGGGCTACTCGACCGCTTGGCGGCGTGAGTTGCGAAATGTATGCCTCCGATGGCTGACGTCGTTTCTCACTCTTGGGCCTCAGACTGGAGACCGGCGACTGGTCGCCTGCAAGAACTCGACCCAGTACATCAGCGTCGCACCTAACCGCGTAAAGACGACCGATAAGACGGCCGACGTCGTGCTCTTGACCCACGCTGCGGTCGCGCACGACCCAACCCTCCCGAATGTATGGGCCCTTCCCAGTCACGCCGATCCGCAAGCCAAGGAAGCCGCCCCCGATGCGGATCTCGACACCAACGTGAACGGAACCGGCAAGGGCCAGCATCAGAACGATGAGGCCGAGGCCGTGGACGCCGACAACGATGGGTACGACAAGTACGACGAGGACGACAACGACGACGACGACGAAAACAAGACCGAGGTCAAGGTGGACCTGAACCGGGCCAAACGCTCCTTTACGCACGTGGCTGCCGTCGGCGAGACTAAAACGGACAACTCCAACGCCGAGAGCCAGTTGTTCAGACGTTTGTCGGCACTCCTTGCGACGCCGATTCGAGAATATGCGATCGGGTTTACCCTGCACGGCGACCGTCTCAAAGTCTACGTTATGACTTCTTGCGGCATGTTCTTCACCAAACACAGAACGGTCACCAAAGAAAATGGAGAGCTGTCGACCTTCTTGTACCGTCTCCTCAAACACAGTGATCGGCTTAACGGCGTTCTCCCCACCACTACCTCGCTCGACGACCGCTACGGCCCGTTCACGCTCTGCCCCGACTTCTTCCCGCCGGCGGCCTCCGAGTTCAGCGGGGGAGCAACGACAATGTCCAACGTCAAGATCGAGAAGCTTTTGTTCCGTCGACGAAGAGAGTGCGGCCGTGCGACATCGACATACGAGATCACCCTTGGTGAGGGCGCCAACGTCAGGACTCGCGCGATGACAATCACCTGGGTCGAGCAGTCGCGCAACTCGGACTTGGCCGAGATACGCAACCTGATTCAAAAAAAGAGACCCCGAGGGCTCGCTCCGCTGGTCGGCGTCTTTCGCACCGAATACAGGACCCTCCCCATGTTCCTACCCGGCGACGAATCCCTGAAAGGTGTCACCCCGCGGGCCAGGGAGGTCGTCGTTCACGAAGAGTGCTACAACTCACTCGCCACGCTCGAAAACACCAAGCAGCTCGCGCGCGCTCTCGAGGGTGCGATTGAGGGTGAGTGCTCAGAGCAGAGCGGGACAGCGCGCTGAAGGGTGTGCCTGCACTGACGACCCTTTCCGTGTACGATGTACGACTGCGCCCTTGCGTGACAGGGCATCGCCAGCTTTGGAATCACGGTTTCATCCACCGGGACGTGTCCTATGGCAACGTAATGGTGGACCAATACGGCAAAGGAATATTGATCGACTACAATCTGGCGGTGAAGAAGGCTCGAACGGCAGAAGAAGAGTGTCGCCTCAGCCGCTCGGTACGTTCTCGCGTCCGTGCTAGCCCTCAACACGTTCTTGGACTCACCCAACTCCTTCCCACCCTTCCCCTGTACCATGATCAACCACAGGGAACGCGACCCTATATCTCTCGACTCTTGCTCAGCCCCGCAACTGAGGGTGTGGTGCACGAGCGCTGGCACGACATCGAGTCCTTTTTTTATGTGGCGTCCCGCACGGCTTTTCAATCTGAGTCTGCCGGCCCGCCCCTTTTCGAGAAGCCGAAAGCCGAGCGTATCTGGAACGTGTGGAATGCCAAGGATCTCGACGATGCAGCAGGCAGGAAAAATGGGCTGTCTACGGAACACGGCTTCGAGGAGCTCCTGAACGCATGCGCATCTCATTGGTCTGGCGTGGAGAAGGTCCTGAGTGTCCTGCAGCAAAATTGCTCGCTGGATCAGTCTTTCGCAAGGGTGAGACCCATCAATACAGAGCCAGAACTTGCGTCGCTTTGGAACTCCGGTCAGATGTCGTATGAACACGTCCAGGCGGCTTTGAAGGCACTTTGCGAGTAGAACCGTGCTCGACATCCGCGTTCCTGTTTTGCATTTCTATGGACGAATGTGACTGTAATACTAGACTTCGTACTGCGCGTTATGATCAAACTCCTAGATCCTGCATGCGCAGACCAATCGACGTCATCCTGCCGAACCCGATACAATCGACGACAGGAGTGGGGCGAGCTTCGGTGGGATTACGACGGCCCGGCTATAACGAAAGCAAGCCTCCAGTGACCAGACAGGAGCACCGAAGCTTCAGTAGTGTTTTTCAACCTGTTTATATGCGCACTTTTCAAATACCAAATACCAAATCCCCCCCGCCAGCTGCCCGCCAGCTCTGCGCGCGCTGTCGAGCGCGATCCTTGCAAAGATGCTTGGCCGAGCGCCCTCTGGTATTTGAGAGGGCGGCGGCCCCCGCTGCCTTCGGCCACTGAGAGCGCTCGCGATCTCCAAGATGGAAAACGATCGAATGGGATTCATCACGACACACCATACATCCATCATCGGAGCGCTATTCGGGCTGGCGAAGCCATAGACCGTCCACACCATCTCGTGTTCGAGCGCTCACCCGGAGATGATGACGGTCAGCGATCATGGAAGTTGGGCTTCATATGATCATTGGACAATGTGCGTTGGGGTTCACACGATGATGTGAAAATATGTTCGGGTTGACGTGCATTACATCACAAACCGGCCTTTCCATGTACCCGTGCGTTCTTTCATCATGTTCCAACACCGTCCACGGACAGCACCATCACAATCTTCATATCGATCATGTCAGCGGTTAGCGCCACGCGGTCCGAGTCGAATCGGTCGAATTGAAATGTATCGACTGGCGTATCGGGTCGCGTTCAAACACGGTGTCAGAGAGGTAGAGCCGTCGATGTTAGAAGTATCGTCGAGTTGAAGCTCGAGTTGACCGGACGAGTTGGAGTGGCAATTTGGGCAAGGTGGGCACATCGAGGCGGACACATGTCAGTTGGGGCTTGATCGTCCATCAAGTATGGCCGAAGCAAGTTGCCTGGGAGATGGACGGGTCCAGCTGATCATCGATCGTCGGAGTGCCGAACGGTCCGAGTCGAGACGACGCTGCTCGATGAAGTGCCTCGAGTGCCGAGCCAGCCGAAAACAGCGCTGAAGAGTCAAGCTGATCGCAAGGAAATGACGGACTTCGGGTCGGGAGAAGTCGTATTCGCGATGGCAGTATCGAACCAGAAGCTCGTGGAATCGGGTGTGAGCGATGATTGAGCAAATCGGTGGGAAGCTGACGATGGGTGACCTGCGATTTGGATCTTGCGCGCCAGGGATGTCGGGCAATGCTGTGGAACACAGATGAGCGTTTGAAGTAGTTTCAGTATTGATGGGACTTGCGGAGAGGATGCCTGGGTTGGAGAGGAGAGCATACCAGACTCGGGACCTGGTTGATCGAGCTAATGCGCCGGTGTGGATGCGAAGATCACGGGGGAGTGTCGAGCTGGGGGCGGCGACACAGATCAAGACGAGCTGAGGTCAAGCGTGGCGATAGGTGAACTTGCCAGATGAGTCGAGAATGGGGCGATCCTGGGGTTGGCGCTCACGGCGAGTAGGTCAGTTGATGACAGTGAGTCCATGGCGATCGAGCACGAGTGCGGTGGAAGGTTGATGGTCGAGGTGGTCGAGGCGGCCGTCACGAGGGGCGAGCAGACTGTTACTTCGCACGTTGTGGTGATGAGATGGGCACGGGCAGGGGGAGACCGAGCTTTGAAGGTTTGTCGGTTCGGTCGGTCGACCGGTGGATCGGATTGAAAGTCGGTGATGGGTGCGGATGGGCATCGGTCAAATATTCGCCGAGTCGAGCAACAGATGTTCCGACAACCCCCGAGCTTGCGGCGTCAATGAGACTCTTCGATTCGATCAAGAAAGAGATGTGACAGCGAGTGACTGCATTCGTGTGATTGGCTGACGTTGACGACGCGAGTGAACAATGTGGGGGTGGCGGAGGAAATCGTCACTGGTCGAAAGGGGTGTTCAGGGTGCGGCGATGTGGGTCGAGTAACATGTGCATCAATTCGAGACCTCAGGAAAGCTGAGCATCTCTTCGATGGTGCTGATGAAGGATGCGCAAAGTATGGTCGTACATGTTACAGACCGGTTCGGTGCAAAGCTCGGATGCCAGCGAGTCGGTCAATGTCGAACGCGCGAGTTGAACTAGAGTGGTGAGCAGCAGAAACCAACAACAATGAGGTGAGCGAATGCAGTTCCCGTTGAATACTATCTGAATGAAGAGCTCACCACACTCATCGGTCGAGCAGCGAGTGCGATCAGGATGACCGCGCCCGTGTCCGACCGAGGACGCTCGAGCGATGCATCGACGTAGTTAGGACGCTGCTGAAAGTGACGACGGCCTCTCAGACAAGAGCTGCCCATCGTATCGTGCCGAAAATGACCAGGTTGGAGTCGTTGCTAGTCGTGTCGTGCGACGTCGTACCGTGCTCGCATCAGCCGGCACGAAGGCACACGTCGAGCGTCCGTTGAGAGCGGCTGAGCTGCATCCTGCCGAGTGGGTGATGTAGGGATAGCGGTGTGTCGTTAAGCTGTGGCGGAGTGAGAACAGAGCCGCGTCGAGTCGGGTGGTACGAGTCGTGTGCGAGTGGGGAGAGGCAAAGGAGCCGTGTCGCGCGCGCGCCAAAGTCGTCGAGGCGACAACGCACCTAGCGTGATTGAGTATATTCAAAGGACGATGCAGGATAGCACAAATTAGGCGTATACAAGCCAATCGTAAGTGTGACAATGTCGCAATAAACCTATCGCCGTCTACAAGTCCTCGAGTCGGCCGAGCCTCACCCGCGGCGAACGGCCAAGCCCGAAACGGATTTCGATCGTTGGCTGTCGCGTCGACGCGTCGACGCGTCTGCAGTGCCGCTCGGCGCCGACCGCCTGTGGTCGCAATACGACCGAGCATTGAGCAAGAAGGGATGCTATTCCACCCACCTTATTTATGGTACTGTGCCGTTCCACATGATTGATGGTCGACAGGTCATTGAGTCATTGGGCCCGTCAACGACTGCGTATCGTTCAACCGCGACGACTACGTATCGTTCAACCGCGGCCCAGGCCGCCCAGCTTTTGAGGCCGGGGAGACCAGCCGAAGTGACGCGCGCGGCAAGCCACCTTCGATCGGCCGCCGCGCGCCCGCAAAACGCTCGGAACGCGTTTTCGACGACTCTTGAGCAACTTTTGGAGCATGTAGAACAACTTTTGGTGATATTTCTGGGTGAAGCCGACGTCTGCTAGAAGAGGGTGTAAAAATTCGACAAAAACTTCAGAAAAGAGCGTTCTTCCACATGGGCCTCTGGCTGGCATGGGCTTCCGGGCGCGCTTTCGGCCGCAGGCGCGCGGAGTCCAGAGTTGGGAGTTGCGGAATGCTTATTCATGTCAGGTAATTGACACGTCTCGACCAGTCTCGACCTTTCGCAAAGACCTTTCGCAACAAAGTGAAAGTCGCTTCAACTCTTGCTCTCCCTCACCCTCCTCCCACTCCCTGCTCGTATTCAAGACTTGCCCCGTGACCCATCACGCGTCGAGTCCTTGTCCTAGTGAGTTGGCCTATAATTTATAATGGACCGAGCTTGGCCTTCTGACTTGTCTGACTGACGCCACTGGCCCACACGCTCGAATTGGGGCCGTTGCAGTGACCGCCCGCGCCGACACCAACCCCGCGCGCCCGAGCGCCGCCGCGTCGACCGTGCCAGTGCGCAGGAGCGCGCGCCTCGCCGCTCAAGGTCCTACCTCGGCCTCAACCTCAACCTCGACCTCGACCCGGCCCTCGACCCCGCCCTCGACCTCAGTCGCGACAAATTCGGGCCCGACATCGAGCACAAGCGCAAGCTCAAGCGCAAGCTCAAGCGCAAGCTCAAGCGCAAACCTCAACCTATACGACTGTGCCCCACTCAGCGCCGCGCTCCCTCCCGTCGGTTCGTCGTCGACCCCCTTACGACAGCAGCCTGCCCCCGCCGCCACCCAATCGCTACTGACACACCTACCCAGCTCGTCGGCTCGCGCCCCATCAACGCCGGTACGCGCGCCCATCATCCGCAACAAGACTCGAGCAGGGCGAGCAGGTCGTTCACGCGAGGCCGTAGGCCTGTCAGGCATGTCGGACCTCGACGATGCCTTGCCACGCTCGAGTCCGATGAGGTCGAGTCCGGTCGTGTCGATGACTGTCACGGCGGCAGAGAGGGAGCAACAGCTCTTTGCCCAGATGGGCAAGCCTCGCCTTTCGAAGGCGATGGACAAGTACTTTCTTGCCACGCCTTCGAAATACGAGGCCAAGATCCTCAAGCCCGCAAGCAAATTGGGGACGGAGGCTGGGATGAGAGAGATCGCTAACGCGATCAAGGATGTGGTGAGTGCCCCGGTGCTGTCGCTTGGCTTCGACCGCACGAGTATGACTGACCACTGTCTCCCGATCATTGATGCACCCGGGTGTAGACTGGTGATCGACGTCTGGTCGGATGTGGCAACTCGGGTAGCCCCATCAAGCTGGCGCCCGATCGCGGGGAGCGGGAGAACACGCCCGACGCCGTCATATTGACGCATGCGGCGGTGGCCGCTGCCCCCGCTCTTCCCTTCGTTTGGGCGCAGTCAAAGCACCGAAAGTCGACGGAAGGCACGCCCCCGTTGCCTCAACGCGCATACTCGCAGATTGCAGTGGCGATTGAGGTGAAAGAGAGCGACACGAAGAGCGCAGAAGCGCGTAACCAAGTGCTTAGGCGGCTACACATGATCTGCACGACCGCGCTCCGCGCCCACGCGATCGGGGTCACCCTTTGCGGGGACGTGCTTCAAGTCTACCTGGTCAACGCGTGTGGGGTGTTCACGACGAGCGCCCGCAAGTGCGGTCAGGAAGCCGTGCTGCTCCGGCGCGTGCTGTCACACCTCATCGAACTCGACGACAGCGGGCTCGGGATGCTGGCCTCGACGAACGAGGTCGACGATGGTTTCGGCAATTTTGTCGTCTCGGACAAGTTTCTCCCACCCCGCGCCCACGACTTCGAGTCCGAGCTCGGCGATATCTCAGATCTCGAGATCCAGGAGCTCCTCTTCCGACGCCGAAGCTGCTTGGGTCGCGCAACTTCCGCTTTTCGCGTCACCGCAAGACACGCGCCTGTCGACCCCACGTCAATCACCTCGCCTGCCCCTGCCGCCGAGTACGCTATGACAGTCGCATGGGTCGAGCAATCCCGCCTCGACGATGCGATTGCCCTACGTCGCAAGATGCACGCTGCGTCGCGTATCGACACCGAGGGTTTAAGCCTTAGCGCCGGCATCTACCGGGACGGCTTCCGCACGCTTCCAACTTTCCTCGGTGATGATGAAAGCTTTGATGATATCGGGCCCCGGGCACTCGAGGTGGTCTTCCACCTACAGTGTTATCAGTCCCTCAACACGGCGACCACGACCAGGGAACTCGCCCAGGCCGTACTTGGAGTCGTCAAAGGTGAGCACGGGAATCAACTGGGCGGCCTTGCGTTTGCGCTCCCTAGCCGACACGCCCGTTCCCATGACAATGCAGGACACCGAAACCTCTACAAGCTGGGGTATATGCACCGGGATATCTCGTACGGTAACGCCGTCATCGACCGCGACGGTGTCGGCGCCCTCATCGATTATCACCTCGCCGTCCCGCATGATCGACCTTGCACCGAGCTGCACCACAGAATACGATCCGTGCGTCCTCCCCTCTGTATGTGTCTCCGAATGAAATCTCTGACAAAGGTTAAGCTTTTGACTATACGACGTCTTACAGGGCACCTGGCCCTACCTCGCCTGCTCGATCCTCGCCCAGCCACAACAGCCGCTCGGTGTCGTCCACGAACGGTGGCACGACATCGAGTCGCTCTTTTACGTCATAATGGAATCTTCGTTCCGCGAGCCTGACCAGGGCAACAATGAAGAGCTTGTCATGACGCCAGAGGGTCAGATTATCTGGGAGGACTGGAACCAACCATTTGCGCAAAGAGTCTATGATCACAAGTATATGCTTCGCATGGACACCAGATATGACACCCTTTTGAGAGGCTGCGCACAACGATGGACGAACATCAAGCAACTGGTCGACATCTTGAGATGCAATTGCGGCCTTGACAGCCGGTTTTTTGGTTCCAATTTGGCTGCGGAAGATGCCAAGCTGGGGGAGTTGTGGGGTCCATCCAAGGCGATGTCGCACGAGTCCATCATCTCGGACATTGAGCAGCTGCTTCCCTTGCTCTGAAGTGACCACCTTTGCGCTGAGCTTAAATATAGTTGCTCGTTTTTAGATCCGATTATTGCAATAGATACCCAAGGTCACTTTCCGTCCGTTCCAGTATAATTCCAGGCTGGAAATAGGACTGCGCCAGCGGTGCCTTCATTCGGCTCGACTGTGCAGAGTTTCTGGCCTAAGTTGTAATCTGGGAGGGCCCTTACATCATTCACGTTTTGCTCATAGGAGTGTTGTTTTTGGAAATGTATCAAGTTTATTGTCCTGTCCCCTGTATCAAAACGCGTGGCCTTGAACCAACGAAATGAATAGCCCCGCACCAAAATCTTGTCTTTGATCTCATTGACCTCTCGAGATTTGCCACACAACACCACCTCATTGCTTCATATCTTACTCGAACTCGATCCTACGGTGCACACGCTGGATCATACAGCCACGACTCGGGCTTCTCCACACCCTTCTGCGTTGGACCGTGACGATCATTCGCACTCTCAATCGATCTCGGCGATTCGCTCGACCAGCTTGATACGTGCGTTCAGCATCCCACATATGCGAGTTGCACGATCATACACGCGGCAGTAAGCTTGGTCATTTGGTCGTGGACTGCGCTCAGCGTCGCACGGTGTTCCATCTCTTCTCGCTTCGTTTCTTCTTGCACTCACTGCACCTCGCTTGGTGTCGACAAACTCGGTTTGGCATCTACTAAGCGAGCACGTGTCCGAAAGGTCAGTGCGTGCCTTCAACCTAAGGGCCTTATCTTCCTCCACACCTTGCGTTGCAAGTATGTGCACTCTTGCTTATCTACGACTTTTCATTTGCTCCACCAGGTCTTAGATTCCGGCCTGCGCTTAGATCGACTCTTTAGACTTCGACTCGCTCTAAACCGTTTCTCGCCATAGCAAAAAACCCCCCCTGAAATGGGACGATCCCGGGATCATCCCGGGACCGGGCCCCGATTTGAAATCGGTGGAGCGATTTGAAATGCATTTGAAATGGACACACCAATTTGAAACGCATTTGAAATCGGCGCGCCGATCCCGAATGCGTTTCAAATCCTCGCGGGATCGATCCCAAATGCGTTTCAAATCGGTGCGCCGATCCCAAATGCATTTCAAATCGGTGCGCCGATCCCAAATGCATTTCAAATCGGCGCGTCGATTTCAAATGTATTTCAAATTGGTGTATCCATTTCAAATGCATTTCAAATCGGGGCCCAATCCCGGGATCATCCCGGGATCGTCCCATTTCAGGGGGGGTTTTTTGCTATGGCTCTCATGGATGAATGATCATCGTCTCTTCCAATTGAGGATTCAGACTTCTTCGGCGGGACTTGGTCTGCTCGACTTTGATCTCCTCTCCATCGACCCGGACCTCAACCCAACTTGGTGGGACCGATCATCGCTCGTCAAGGAGCATGCAGGCTCTCATCTTTGCCGCTGCTGCCTTCGCCACCCAAGACTTGACATTCGCCGATGAGTTGTGTGAGGAGGCTTCTCCAACCATCCGAACTCTTCTGGGCCACCCACGCCCTGTCCGCTCTCCTCGAGATTGAGAACGAAGGACCACCTTGACTCTTTGCGAGCAACGTTCCTCCTTTCCCTACATATCTGACGTACACATATGTCAGTCGGTGCTCCTTGATGCAATGGCATTTGGTCTTTGAGCTCATATGTGCGTATCTGATCTTCTTGACCCATCCTTGCCGGGTTTTCCTGCGGCCTCCGATTTGGTGCTTCTGGGCAGGACCTGAACGGAGTGTTCTTGTATTGAATCCAACATGAGAACTGGACTACTGACTGCTGAAAGCAATAAAAACTGGACGCCTGAGCACGTTGCAGTGATTTCTGCGGAGTCACTGGATCGATTGTACTCCTCCGAGTCGCCGCTCCGAGTCACGCCGACCGAGCTGATGACATGCTGCCGTGGTCCATTCGGAGTTGGCTTCAACCTTGTAGTTGCATCCCTAGCCTTCTTCTATAGGCTCTTTCGGACTCTAGCACTTGAATTGCGTGTGTAGGAGAGCTGCTTGGGGCCGCATGCCGTGATCCGACACCAAATTGTTTCCAGCTTTCACGCTAAGCCTGGTCGAACCTGTGCGACCCGCATCCCTCACCCGGCCGACGATCCTGACTGAAAGTATGCTTTAACACTGCAAAGTACGACATCAATTCTTCCCCAACGTGGAGATCTTTTAATTTGACAGTGCGTTGCGGAGCGTCGGAGGATCACTATCCGATCGACCAGCGAAAAAACAAAAGGAGCCGAGTTTGCGCGATCGAGAGGATCCCCGAGTCCTTGTGCGATCTTTCAACTCCTGATCAGAAGTGGAAATTGACCTCACCCCAGTGGTCATCGTGTTCTAAGTCTCTCAACCGTAGTGATACAATAAATATGCCAGAATTCGAGGCATATGGCTTGCAGCAGTGACCCGTTCGAAAGGACCAGATCGGCCTAGATCATGTGTGCTGCGGTGTCAGTTTGGCTTTGTGATCTCAGTCGGAGGACGCCGGCCGGGTCCCGATGAAAATACTGCATCAACCTCACAATTTAGCACCGCACGTATCGACCAGGGTTTTATATTCGAGTGCTGTGAGAGTGAGAAACATCTGTCCTCGGGATTCTCGACTTCTGTAATACTTGATATATCAGCTCATAACCAAGAGGGTAGCTTCTTGTAGTCGTTGTGATCAGCGCCGTATACTCCCCCCGCGAGGACTCCGAAAGCCAGCCAGAGGACCATGTGGAAGAACACTCTTTATTGAAGTGCTTGTCGCATTTTTACACCCTCTTTTAGCCCAAAGATGTCGGCTTTTACACATGCGCCTCAAAATATCACCAAAAGTTGTTCTACATGCTCCAGAAGTTGCTCAAGAGTCGTCGAAAACGCGTTCCGAGCGTTTGCGGGCGCGTGGCGGCCGATCGAGAGTGGCTTGCCGCGCGCGTCACTTCGGCTGGTCTCCCCGACGACGCCTCGCCTGAGACGGCTTGGCCCGAGCGCCGGGCGTCCTGACTAGGCACTGCAATTGCCATCGGGTCCAGTCCATGGGTCAATGTTGGGTCAACACTGAGCAGCCAGACCACGCGGAACGAACAGTAGGAGGGCATTCTGACTCACTGTTGGTGCAGTCTGTTGAGACTCGAGTGTCGATCCACTTGGAGCTCTGTGGTTCAGGACGAAGAATGGTGGATGGGGGGAGCGCGAAGATGTACTGCAGTGGCTGGTCAAAGGAAGGGATGCAGGTCGCCTTCCGCCATCGCAGTCCGTCGCGCTCTGTCGCGCTGCAGTCTGCTGTAGTACTCTGCAGCTGGGCCGAAATCATTTCTAGGCGCGTGCGCGATTTGGACCGGTTTAGGACCCAGAATCCTGAATCTGGTCGAGGCGCCTTTGTGAAAGTCGAGGTTCTGGGACCATTTGCAAATCTCGACACAATCTTAGCCTAATTTCAGCGGCCTTCGGCGTGACCTCTCGCCGGAGGGCCTTTAGATTGCACTGGAAAAGCAATCACTTGCCATTTTGTAGCTTTGGTTTTGTAACTGGGAGCTGGGAACTTATCTTTCTATCTATATACATCTGCATACAATGGATTGCACGACAAAACGCCCCCTTGAAATAAGGTTCTCAGACGCGCGCGCGCGCTGATCTTTTCTTTTCACCCAAGGTCCGGGCGGTGCGGGCGGTGCACCGCGGCGGAGCTCGCAACGACGTTTCAATTACGGCATTTACGCAGGGTTATGGGCGCGTCGCGCCCCCCGAGCTAAGCTCATCGAATACCCTGCCCAGTTGCCCACCGAGTTCTCGGCGCATCTAGAGATCAACAGACTTTGGGAGTCGGTCATGTTGCGAAAGAGCATACGCATCAATAGTTGGTGATGATGGGGTCTCGTTCGAGCGCTGCGTATCTTGAACGTGACCGTCCTCACACTTGACCTAGGTTGGCTCGGCCCTCTGCAGGGTTAGAGAAGCCACCTCGCACAGGACATCGGCAAATATCGAGTCTTGGGTGGTGGAGGCACCGGCGGCAAAGTTGAGAGCTTGCGCTCCTCGAATCTCTCGCCCCAGGTTGGGTTTTGAGGTCGGGGCCGATTAAGAGGAGATCAAAGTCGAGCAGAGCAAGACCCGCCAAAAAGGCCTGCAACCTCGATTGGAAAGAGTCGACGACCATTCTCCGGGAGACGGACTGAAACAGTTGAGAGCAGTTCAGTGTCCAAAGAGTCGAGGTGAGCGCGATCGGAAAACCAAGGCCTGGTGGAGCGATTTAACCGTCAAACATGAGCGATAGTGCACACACTTGCAACACGAGGTGTGGAAAAAGGAAAGCATTTCAGGTTGAAGGCATGCACTGACCTTGCGGACATTTGAGCGCTTAGTGACTGCCAAATGACGTCGTCGACACATGCGAGGTGAATGATGAACAAGCGAGGCGAGACAGGATGGAGCACTGTGCGTCGCTGAGCGCTGTCCACGACCAAATGTCCAGAGTCTGTACGAACGTGCATGTCGCAGAGGTGGGATCGTGATCGTACATATCCAGCTAGCCGAGCGAATCGCCGAGGTCGACTGAGAGTGCGAAGAATCGTCACCGAATTCGAGCGCCGAGTGGCCCGAAGAAGCCCAAGTCCTGGCCGTACGGATCAACGTGCGCAACGTAGGACGGTGTTCGAGTAAGATGTGGACTGATGAGGAGGCGTTCCATGGGAATCTTGAGAGCGTTGCCAGCGAGTCGATTGGTCGGTGCGATCGACGAGGTTGGAACCCAGCGTGCAAGTCCGGTCAACTTGAACAGCAAGGAGACGAGCGGGAATGTGGGATGTTGGGGTGCCATGGGATGAAACGTAGACGGTCTGTGTTGCCTTGGCGAGCTGAATGACGAGAGCGGGCGATGGAGCAATTCGCACGCAGCGTGTCCAAAACTGCTGGGCGAGCTAGGATCTCCGGCGGAGCTCCGTGACAAGGAGGCCGAAACTAGTCTGCATGCTGGGACCTTGTCGCAAGAGAAACCGAAAGATGGTAATGCACGAAGTCGGAGGTGGGCCGTGCGAGCGTGTGAGCGAGTCGGTGCGAAGTTCCATTCGAGGGAGCGCTCCCATTCCAGGTCTTCCGTGACCAACAATCTGCAGTACGCGGTGACACGGCATATCTTGGTCTCATCAGCAAGGAGTGCAAGTCGCAAGTGAGATCTAAGATTGAAACAGCTCACGGTGGGCGGTCTGAGCGAGTAGTCCGAGGTCAAGCAATTTCGGTCGCGAAGGCTCAAGTGAGCAATCGACATAGCCCGGACGTATATGTAGATACCTTCGAGGTAGTCGTTCCGATTTATGATGGTGAGGGTGTTGCAGTTGCTGAATGGGTTCCGCTTGCCTTAGCCAGTTCCGGATGACACATCAAGTGCCGGTTCGAGTAAGGTCGAGCCGCATGTACCGAGCAAGTGACGCCTCACCATGACGGCAAAGCGTTGCGTCGTCGTGCCTTCGTGCAGTGAAAGAAACTCGAGTCGAGTCGAGTGGTACGAGGATCGGCGAATGTCGAGTCTTGGGTGGCCGAGGCAGCAGCGGCAAAGATACGAGCTTGCACCATCGTCGAATCGCACCGAGTTGAGTTTCGTCAGGGCCGATTGAGAGGGGATCGAGGTCCATCCATGGAAGCTAGAAATGGTTTCGAACGAATCGGAAGTCGAGATAAGCGCAGGCCAGATTCTTAGACCTGGTGGAGCGAAAGAAGAGAGAAACATAAGCAAGAGTGCACATACTGGCAACACGCGGTGTGGAGGAAGGGAAAGCCTTCGGGTCAAAGGCACTCACTGACCTTCCGGACGTTTGCTCGCTTTGTGACTGCCAAAGGAGTTCGTCGCTACCAAGCAAGGTGAGTGCAAGAAGCAAAGCGGAGCGCGAGGAGATAGAGCACCATGCGATGCTGATCGCAGTCCATGACCGCATGATCAGGGCTGCTGAGACGGGTACGAACGTGCATCTTGCAGAGGTGGGATAGTGATCGCACGAATAAAGCTAGTCGAGCGAGTTGCCGAGTTGGATTGAGAATGCGAAGGACGGTCACGGTCCGAGGCCGAAATCGAGCGGCGAGTGCTCCGGAGAAGCTCGACTAGGGGCTTTATGTGTCAACATGCGCGACGTAGGATGGAGTTCAAGTGAGTGGCAAAGCAATGAGGAGTGTGCCGCGGAACGTCTCGAGAGTTTTGCTGGGAAGTTGATCGGTCGGAGTGATCGACGAGATTGAAAGCCAGTGTGCAAGGACGGTCGAGATGTTTGCAACAACGAGTCGGGACATAGACGGTCTGTGATTTTGGGTGGATGACTCGACGAGGAGGATGATGTCGCGAGGAAGTGGAGTGAATCGCGGCGGGGTCGAGACGGGATGCAAGTGCTTGAGCCGACGAAGGTATCGGTCTGGACGTCGACGACATCAGTCGAGTCCGAGTCGTGAGATGTTTCCCGAGCTTGCCGCGTCGATGATACCTGTTGAGTTGATCAAGAAAGAGACGTGAGGGATTGCATTCGTGTGATTGGTTGACGGTGACGACGCAGGTGAACGAGGTGGGGGTGGGGGAGGTGATCGTCACTGGCCGAAAGTGGTGTTTGGGGGTGGGCCGATGTGGGCCGAGCGACATGTGCATCGATTCGAGACCTGAGGAAAGTAATTATCTCCTCGATGGTGCTGGCGAGGAACTTGCACTGGCGTCGCGAGCATGGTTGTACAGGTCACAGAGCCGTTTGGTGCGAAGCTCGGATGATCGCGAGTCGGCCCACGCGCGATCTGATGAGCAGCAAAGACAAACATGAGGTGATCGATTGAAGTTCCCGCTGAATGCTGTCTGAGTGAAGTACTCACCATAGTCATTGGTCGAGTAGCTTGCGGGCGATCGGGGTGATCGAGGCGTTGCGGTGACCGAGTACGTGTCCGACCGAGTACGCTCGAGCGATGCATCGACAAGCTTGGACGCTGCTGAAAGGGACGACACCCTCTCAGGGTGTAGTTTCAGCTGTACGGGGTTGATGATGGAGATATCGTTTACCGTGTTGTGCGACGTCGCACCGTGTCCGAATCAATCGGGTTGAAGTGACACGTTGTGCCGAAGTCGAGAGAGATCGAGTTGCATCTTACAGATTGCATGGCGCATGTGGGCAATGTGAAAGCATGCGACGTCGAGTTGTGGCGTGGTGCGATCATTGCCGAGTCCGAGTCGAGTCCGGTGGTGCGAGTGGTGCGAGTGAATGGGGAGAGGGAAAGGAGCGCTGGCGCGCGCGAACATGAAGTCGAGCCAATCGATCTCAGCTAATCGAGCCCACGAGATCCCAAAGCGATGTACCTACAATAGCTGTTTTTGGCTGTATTCCGGCCCTGTGTTGAATGTACCAGAATACTGTTGAGTCTGCGCAGCTTTTCGTGGTGTCCTCGCCCCGAACAGACGTCATGTACGAACATTTCTGCATTTTCTGGATCATAGGAATCGAGCTACAGCCCGAATACGAATTTTGTCGTGTCTCTCAGGTTGATTGCGCGGTTTTGGTAGTATTCATAATCGCGAGACACTTCTTCTATTCTACAGAGCCGACAAGAACAGACCGCTTCGATCTGACCTGGCAGGCGCAGGGCATATAGCCGGCCCAGCGGCGCGCTGTTTGCTTTCGGAGCGCGTTATTAGTGTCTGCTTTTGCTGTAAGGTATGCGCCTCTGATGGGCATACAATACAATCTGTCGTTCTGGGGTCTTGACCGCTAGGCTAAAAGCAAGTCGTAACTAGAAATCGATAGTTCTAGCTACTCAGAAGCTACGTATGGGGCTGTTCTTATGAGCCCCTTACATTTGCGATCGTTTATGTATTTTTTGATCGTCTCTCGCTCGGGACGCCGACTTGTCGAGCTACATCTCCTCTTCTTCCTTTCGATCTGGAAGTTCTCTGGTCGAGAAATATCTTACTTTTCCTAGTCGGTCGATAGATTCACAGGGTTCGCCGGCGCCGATTCTCGTCGGATCCTTTGGAACCGATCACCGAAATGGCACTCGAAGAGCTCGGGCGTCAATTCAGAAGTCCAAGGCTCGCCTCGTGTCTCGGTAAATCACCCAAGGGGGATTTGGCGGGCATGATTGATTCTAACTCAGGGTCAATGAGTCCTACACTACTGGCCTAGCCAGTGTGCTTAACTGCATGACTTTCCAGAGATTTCTAGGTATTAGGATATAGCGCACGGCTGAGAACCTTATTTTGGGGTGCATTCTTTTATGTAGTAGATTATAGTGTCATTTTGAATGATAAACAACGATGTGATCCTATTCGAGTCCATTTCTGTTTCTATTTGAAGAGGATCGTTGGCGGTCGCGCTGGCGGCGTTCTTGGCAGCTTGGCAGCTTGGCCTCTTGGTGCGCGTAGTGCAGAAAAATTTCTGAGCATTGTACAGCTCGTAGAGTAGTTTTGAGGAAAATATTCAACACTAGGCGGCCCTCATATTGGACATTTTTAGTCAGAATCCGGGAAAAATGGTGGACATTTTGCCTCGAAAAAGGCCGTTTTTAGAGGGCCGCCTATGGCTGGGCTTTCGGGGGTCCTGGCGCAATCGGCCCGCCACACTTCGCCACATCAGTGCCACACTTCACGACGCTCGGTCCCTCCTGATCTCCTCGCTTTCCATCTTCAGTCTCTACGACGCACCACAATTCTACGAAACATTAGCCAGTCTTGTCACGTGAAAACCCGCCGACGAGTCAGACATCCATCGCACGTTCGTGACGGTCGACAAGCAAGGCATGGGCATCCCGCTGATGGTCCTTCTCGACAAGCGCGAGGAGCCGCTCCTACCCGTGGACATTGCCAACTTCTACATAGATTCTTACACGCAAGGAAAGGTCTGGCATCACTACGAGAGCGAAGTCATCTGGCACGCCGTGGGGCAGTCGACGTGGCTCGAGCTCGACTCGTACCTGCAGGCGGTTGAGCAGCGCGTGCGTGAGCACGTAAATGAGTGGAAGCGGGATTTCAGTGTTAATCTCTTGTCGGAACGCGTTCGCAAGCAATGGGCGCAACTTTGCAGAGCCTGGCAGGCGTCTCAGAACGACAGCTGGCGGCTCATCACGGACACGGGCTTCCGTGCGTACCCCAGAATGCTCCCCCGTTTCCGTCAACCTGGACTGAGTTGAGCGTAGTCATGTTCATGTGCATTGTAGGGATGCATCTTATGCGTCAAGATTTTATCCAAAGCTTCAACGCCCTACATCCCGACCTCAGCCCCCCGCTGCAGGAAGCCGACGACCTCAACCAACGCCTCGTGCCATACTACGAAGGCCTTCCAACATTCCAGCCCCATCGCGTAATGTTTTTTCTAAACGAGGGCCGTCCATATACGACGCCGGGGCACCTCACAACAGAGGAGATCAATTACTTACGCAGTGGGTCCCCTCGTGCTGCATAAGGTAGTGCCGTCGTTAAATGCTGAACCAGCCCTTCGACTCTCCCTGCCAGCACGAGGCATTCATTTCGGGCTCCGAGCAGATTCTAGCTCTGGGTTCGACAACACTGTCGACACAAGAATCTCTTTACCTCCTCCTCTTTCGAGTGACTTGTTGGGTATGCCCGAATTCATCGAGAAAAGTATTGCGAGGGCTCGAAGACCCGAGCGGGAAGGGGAATGGATCACGTTGGGAGGCGAACTCGGCCGGAAGACTGTCACAGCGTGCGGCATGCCCTGGTGGCGAGGGCGCGTGTACTCCAAGCGTCGTCTTTTTCCGAGATTGTGCAAGTAGATTGGGTTCCAGCTTTTGTTTTAACAAGGATTAGACTGCATAACTCTGGTTCCTGAGCCACTTCGAACGTCGGATTCCGCTCTCGAGGCGATGCCATCATGGTAGTATTGAGTCCGGTTGCTATTATCAGCTGTGGATGCGGGACAAAAGAGGGGGCAGCATACGCTTCTATGCGGCAGGAAATTGAGAAGAGGATGGTGCCAAGCCCATTGAATCTCCCGACCAGCCCAAAGTGTCACTACTGCCTCTGTTCCGTCGCCTCGAGCAGTCGCCACATCGAAAGCCATCGACCGGCGGCAAGAGATTCCGATCCCGCTTGAGCCCGATGAAACCCCATGTGTAAGAGGCTGCAGATTGACCCAGACACAAAAAAGTGCGTCTCTGCTACTTAGGGGATGCAAGGACGATCGCCAACAATTACCATATGAACGAGCCCAGCGAGTGCCAGCTCCCACGGTCCGGGAGGTGCGGACGGAGCTCGCAGCGACGTCGAATCACGCAGGAAGGTGGGGGCACAGCGCCCCCGAGCCCTAGTACAGGTAAAATACACCGCACTCCTTTAGAACACAGTCTTTACGCCTTGCATTTACACTCCCTGCCCTTCTCGAGAACCCCTACAGTTCAAGTCCTGCTTCAGTCGCTTCGCAGTCCTGACCTGATCCTGATCCTCCCTCGAGAAGTTGCTCGCACCTCGTTCCCGAAAGTCTAGTAGCCAGTCAGAATTATCTCGCCGCGAGGACCTTTATACCAGGGGCCTGAAAAGAAGGCTAGTTGTTTGGTCGCAAAGGTCCATATGTCCCAGGTCGGCCTGAAGATCGGTCCCGATTCGAGATCGAGAGGTTCAACCATGTAGTTTGCCCAATCATTTGCGACGTGAGCCCAGGACAGGGACGTAATGAAAAGATGGCCGAAGAACGAGAAAATTGGAAGCACGACAACGCTCACGCATGCGCTTGATATGACGAGCACGGCGAAGACAAGCACGAGGTTACCCGTGCTACTGGAAACCGCCTTTCGCACATCGGGGTGGAGGAGGGGCGAGCACTTGCGCCAGATGAGCACGACGTGGGTGCCGGCTGAGCAGCAAACAGTGGCAGGTGCCCACAGTCGGAGCAATCGCCGGCTTTGGATATGCAAAATCGACGATTGCTGGGGGTCAGCCAAGTTTAACCAAGACCCGTAGGTAGGTAGGTGACTAGTGGAAAGTGCAGACGCTCATCAAACTCACTTGAGTCTTGTGTGGGCGGTCCTCGAGGTCGGTGCGTGGTCGAGGTGGTAAAGGCCCACCAACTTGGCGACGGCCAGCCAGAGAAGCATGCCAGCGAAGAAGCATAACAAGAATTCCTGGATCTCCAGGGTGGTGTACAGATAGCCCATGAAGCCCCAGAGCGCATTGAAGTACGTGATCGTTGCGAGACCTTCCCAATCCATGTTACTTGGGCGTGAGGTAGGTATTTGGGGAAGCAAGAGGTCGAGACGTACGCCCAGACTCGGGTATGAGAAGAGGCCTCGGATTGGCCGGTTGCCCAAGGCGACCAACGGGCGCGCCGAGCGAGTCGAAAGGCGAGTGCGGTATGACTCACTCCCTCTTGCTAGAACCAAATAGTCTCGCTCGCAACATCGCCTGTTGCTCGCTCGAAACTTCAGAATTTTTTGCTTTCCCGCCCGCCTCCCCGGGTTGCCTCCCCTTGCTTGCGCTGCCCCGCCGGTTTCTTCGCGGCGGGGCCGTGTCGTGAGGGAATTCGCCCCCAAGCCTAAACCAAGCCAGTTATTATCTATTATTCATATCCATCAATAGAGAGCAGCACAAGGGTCGTTCAGTCGGAGACTGTTCGTCGTATTACTTGGCCGACATGAGTCGGACGCTCGACGAGCGACCAAGCGCCCGCGTACCCACAGTATCGGCTAGATGCTGACGCCAAATGAGTGGCCTAGCCCAACCTTGATACCTACAATATCAACAGGTGCAGCGTTGCAATATAATGATAGTTTTTGTGCCTACAAACACGATGGCAAATGCGATGGAGGATGCAACTAGAAGCAAAAAAATCTCAGACACAGAACCCTCATGCAACTGCACTCCCATCAACTCCGGCCGCCTTCGACTCTCCTTATCCCCCTTCCTGCCCGTCACAGCCGTCTCACCTCCACCCTCGTCAACCTGTCCCGGATCAAGTGCATGCAGGCACTGCCGCCCAGCCCTCCCCGGCCTAATCCCTAGTAGCCTTACCCTTCCCCTTGCCGTTGCCCTTCCCTCGGTTCCCCTCCTTCCTCTCTTTCTCTTTCTCCTTTACGTTGTTTTGCAAGCTCAGACAAGGAACATCGTTATCTTCGAGTTGGCGTTTGCTTGAGCTTGCACGAGGCGGCGAGGCGCTTGAAGTGGAAGCTGGCGGCGGCGGGAACGTGTTGTCCGGAGGCCGAGACGCGTCTCTTTCGTCAGGCGCGTTAGGTACGTTAGGCATGCGGTTGACCAGCTGTAACATTTGGTCGAGATTGGGGGATGCAGGAATCAGGCCGAAGGCATTCCCCGCCCTCAATGCAAGCCAAGGGCCTAGAAAGAATGCCAGCGCTGTGGTCGCAAACGTCCAAACGTCCCAGGCCGGCCTGAAAACTGACACCGATTTGATCTCCAAAGGCTCAAACAAGGTGACGGCCCAATCGTCCGCGTTTGCGACCTGAGCCCAGGACAGGGACTTATTGGAAAGATGGCCTACAAATGAGATAATTGCGAGCACGATCGCGCTCACACATGCGCTGGAGATGGTAAGCACGGCGAAGACAAGCACGAGGTTACCCGTGCTACCGGACACCGCCTTTCGCACATCGGGGTGGAGGAGGGGCGAGCACTTGCGCCAGATGAGCACGACGTGGGTGCCGGCTGAGCAGCAAACAGTGGCAGGTGCCCACAGTCGGAGCAATCGCCGGCTTTAGATATGCAAAATCGACGATTGCAGGGGGTCAGCCAAGTTTAACCAAGACCCGTAGGTAGGTGGGTACCTAGTGGACAAGTGCAGAAGCTCATCGAACTCACTTGAGTCTTGTGTGGGCGGTCCTCGAGGTCGGTGCATGGTTGAGACGATATAGGCCCACCAACACCGCGACAGCCAGCGAGAAAAACATCCCCTCGAGAAAACACATCAAGAATTCCTGGATCTCCAGGGTGGTGTACAGATAACCCATAAATCCCCAGAGTGCGTTGAAGTATGCAATCGTCGCGATACCTTCCCAATCCATGTTACTTGAGTGTAGCGTGGAAGATTGGTATTTGGGGGAAGCGAGAAGTTGAATCATGAGGCGCCTTCGGGGAGCCGAGAATCGCCCCGCGGAAGGAAGAAAAAAAAGACAAAAAGGATAAAAATGCCCACTTTCGAGCACGTGGCTCGCGTCCGATTGTTGGCGGTGCATTTCCTCGGCCGGACATAAAAAGTACGCCTCAACAGGCGTGCGCGCAGCGCCCTCCCACCCGCCTTCCAAGCCACAACTTAACCCCGGCGGGTTGCAACCTTGCTACCGCAGGTAGCAGATTAGGCCCAGGTTTCCGCCCAATTCCTTGCTTCGAGTCGATTCTGTGTGATGCATTACTTCCTTCATTTTTTTCTCGCATCTTTTGGATGTCGTCAATGTCACGAGTCCGAAGCGGTCGCGCGGGATTTCGGTCCCCGAGATCGAAGGGTCTGAGCACACGGGTTGGCTGCAGCTGGCCATGCACAGATCGGCAGGTCCATTAAGCCAGCCAAAAAAACTCGTGCGCGCACGCGCGATAAGGCAGCTTTTCTGTTTTTTGGCCCGGGAGGAGCTTGGTAGAGGGATGGTGTACCATTGCTCCCCCCTCCTCGCCCACCCCGGCACGGTGCACCTCTCTGGGCGTCCCATCAGCCGTGAAATGAAAGCTTATTAGCTAATCGGTGTTAGAGTTATTCTTATAGACAATACCAATCTTCCTATACCAATATTTCCAAGAGTCGAATTCGGAGCTGAAATATGATATAGCTTGTTATACTCAATACCGCCAGCGGACAAGATGGAGGATACTACCAAGTGATCTACATAGGTAAGACAGTTGCTGTATTGACCTTTTGCCCCCCGCCCCCGCCCCCGCCCCCTCCCTAATTTTCTGCTTTTGTTCACTCACTAGAGCTTCGGATCTCGAAGATGGGGAATTTCCTTTAGCCGAGTCATATTGGGCTCTACCGGGTCTTGAATGGTGAAATAGGATGGGGCCTAAAAAGCGGGCTAAAAGCGGGCTGGTCACTCGAGCTCACGGCTCGCTCCCGTACGTTGGTTGACCTTGGCCCAAGCACATCGACGCGTCGACGCGTCGACGCACACCCAAAACCCACATATCAGTACCACCCTCGCGCTCATTCGGGTGATCAGGGTAAGTGAATGGCTTATTTTGATGTGTCAACTAAGTTTCGTCTTGGCAGGGCTGAGAGCAGAGTGATACTGATCGACCTCGTTCCCCTACTCGGTCCTTTCGTGCCTCTGGCATGCCTCTTACAGATCGAAGGGACAGCCAAACTCGTCGAGCGTCTTCATTAGCAAGTACGGTTCCGGATGAACCTTCTCGCCTACAAAGTCGAGGAAGCGTACTTGCTAATGAAGACGCTCGACGAGTTTGGCTGTCCCTTCTCGCCTAAGCGCATGCCCTTGCCCCAAGCTCCTTCATCCGACGCCGACTCTGACGACACCAACTCTGACGCGTCGTCCTCTTCCGATTCCAATCAATCCTCGGCCGATGACAGCGAGAGGGAGGATGGTGATGCCGACATTGACCATCGAAGAGCTATTAAGCTCTGGGCGGCCATCCATAGTTCGCATCGAAACGCGACCGGTCGTATGAGCCCAAGAAAGTGGAGAGCGCTCAAGCAATGGGTCGCCAAGCGATATTACTCAGAACTGAGAATATCCTCGGTGCTCGGCATCTCTCATGCCAGGCTCGTTGAAGCCGTAAAGAGGATCAACAAGGCCGCCTCGAAGGGTAATGCCTGGTCCAGGTTCCTTTCGAACCCTGTTGTAATCGAATGCCTTCGGCGACAAAGCAAGGGTGAGTTTATACTGAGTGCTCCTGCTCATAGCCATCGTGCCTCCCTGCCGCATCATCGCATTACCCAGGCTTATTTCATGTCTATAATGTTGTTCCCTTGTTGTGATCATCACCTTGTCAGACACCAACCCCTCGAAGGCTCGCCGCATTACCAAACGTGCAGCTCAACTCTGGAGATACCTTACTGGCAAGGGAGATTTCGGATCTGCTGGTCTTACGGAGGACGACCAAGAGCTCGTCCGCGCGGCCTTTGCGGCCGCACAAGCGGGTACCAGTACGACTTCTACTTCAATTGTACCGCCGACTATCATCATGCCGTCAGCCTCCGACATTCCTTCCCCAACTCGGATGAAAGAGTGCCAAAAATATATCGCGCATCTACGGGAGGAGGCGGATCGCATGTCGAAAATGTACGGTGTCGAAACCCTAACCTTTGTCGTTCCTCGATTTCAAGACGACATGTCGCCAACGACAAAAGCGATGATTTACTCGCTAGGCGGTGGGAGTTTTGCGGCCCACCACAACTATTTCAAAGATCCGCAGGGTAACTCGTTGTTGTCTAATTTCGCTTCCAAGACGAGCTGGGATGAGACACTCACAGCGAATGAAGCCTCAGAATTGAAGGAGGGTGAGTTCCCCATTTGTCTGCGTCTGTAATTGCGGTGCCAACTTTCACTGATATTCCGTTGTCCTGTCCTGTCAGCAAACACCCGTTCAATGGACAGTGTCACGCGCGACGTTCTCGCCAAATGGCACGGCACTCTATTCCGCGCCCAGCTAAGTAAGTAGCTCCCACCTGGTAAGGGTTGACTTCTAGCTGAATCTTCCCCCGCCTTTATAGATTCTGCTCTTGCGACAATGCATCGCCATTCCGACGAGAGCTCATCGCCAGGCGAATTTACGCCTCAAAAGAAAATGGTGTGGTCGATTCAAGGCTTGAAGGCACTAGGTGTTAAAGTGCAGATCAAGGATGGAACGAAGAGTGGATATGAAATGGCTCTGCACCATAGTGCGGATACCTCGCCTAAGTTGAATGTTGCTCAGCTCAAGGCTATCATTGACGACCTACGTCACGGCCGCATCGCTGTTGTACCTTCGCTGGACCGGAACGATAAACCAGGGGCAAGCGGCAATGCCTCGACGGGTGAAGGAGGACCTCTGAGCCCAAACACAGAGGAAAGCGAAGGTGACTCTGATGACGACGACCCCTGAACCCAGGCTTCGGGGATGATAGATTCAAAGCAGTTGCGTATATGTTGTAATTTGTAATATTATGCTCATTTGCCTATTTTTAAGACGTTTTCAAGACGGTCAATACCTGCCTGTTGCGCTGTTACGTATCTGCACCTCTTGACGTGTTTGTAGCTGGGCAACTGCAACTTCAGCAAGCTGTCTAACCGGCATACATCTTCTCGTCTGCCTTCTTGCCTTCTTGAGTGTGAAATCACCGCATGTTCAGACACGATTGAAAGTGATGTGCTCATTAGAATCGATGCTCGTTCTGTAAGATCCTGTCTTGATTACCGTGTGCATGCTCAAGATCTTCCTAGACTCAGGCTCCCCTTCTTGGACCGTCCTCAAAAGCAGTCGAGCCTCGACTCATCTACCCCTGTCCTGTCTGCTTCGTGCACCGGGATCCAGCCAAGCACTGCAAGCCTTCGAACTTCCTCTCGTCTACAGCCGTCCTTCTAGCTCCTTCTGTGGACATCCTGTACAACTTCTTTGCTTAAAACCATCACCGTGCGAGGACCCTCGAGTCACCGCATCGGCCACAACACAACAATGCAGCTTCAATGTGAGGCCGGCACCGAGGGCGTGAGTTGCACAAGCACCGCGTCAACTTTGGGTGACAAAGTACTCCTCAAAATGAGTCGGATCAGGGCGATGATTGTCCTGCCTCTTGTTCCAGTTCCTTTTCTTGTTCCTCCGCAATCTTCCATTGATAGCGGTCCTACACCTTGTCTAAACACAACCTCATCGCTGGGATTGCGCCGCATCTCGAAAGCACACAGGGGGACCACACCGGTGACATTTCCGGTATATTGTCTCAGGACTTGGATGTATAGCTCTTCATTACCCCATCACCTTATTTTGTCCTCTTTTCTGAAGTGCAATGTGACTACGGCAAAACCTCACTTTTCACAATGCGTGGGACTTTTAGCTTGAACCTCAAGCATCATCTGCGCATCCAACGCAGAATCGAACACTGCAGTAGAGAGCTGTGGGCGACGTGGTGGGAAATGCAATACCTAGGGCGACTGGCAATTTTCAGGTTCGACTTTCGCTAATACGTCCGCCATTTGGAATGCCGATTGAGCAAGACGGTTTCGATCGTAAGGTTGACCACCGGTGGATACTCCCCACGCCGGGTACTCCGACTCGAATATTCAGTACTTTCAGTGTCACTCCAATACGATCTCGTGCTGACCCTCGTTTTTACATAGAAGACTCAAAGCATACAGAACCGAGTGGACACCGATTGAGTTATCACCAGTCATCTGCAGAAGGCTGCGTTGGTCGACAGTAGAAACAGCCGGAGGCCAGCAATAGCTCGCAGGCCACCCGTGCACCCTGATGCGAGGAGCAATGGTAGAGCACGAATAATAGCAACGTGATCCTGACTCAATGATGTTCGTTCAGGAGTATATATACAACTGGTCCGTCCATAGCTAACTCCGAGCTCTGCGTTTACAATGTTGTGATACGTGTACCGGCGCGAGGACGCAACAGATCCGGTCTGCACAACAGCGCAGGTGTGATTGGGATCAATGTCACCTGTTTCTCAGCACACGGAAAGAGATTATGGGCGTAAGGTCAAAATTGTCATCCTCATCAAATAATAGTACACGAACATTCCGTCAGCGGTATTGAGAGCGTCGTCTTGTCCCTAAAATGTTGAGAGTTCAGTGTCGCGGCAAACATTCAACGGTCTTAGTGGCTGCGTGGCTTAAAGCGGCCAAGACAACCCCATTGAAAAGGACGAGAAAACAAATTGGGTATGGGTCCAATCTAGCCGTCGTTCAAGTACACAGTAAAATTTGCGTGGGGTTTGATGGATTATGAGAAATAGAAATGTGATCTCTGCTGAGATCTCAGGAAGTATGAGCAAAGACACGGCACGGACTTCAGGCATCTGACTGGCCTGACTGCGCACGCCCTGTACACCGAACGCTATGGCGGAAATCGGAAAGCGCACTACGCAGCCAAGAAGAATCCGCGCTTATTTTATCACCAACAGCAGAGAGCGTCTTTCCTGGATCTCTGATTGACCTGGTAGATCTCCCCCCGCCACCACTTCTGAGCGTGCCAGAGCGCATTTGAGCGGTGGCCAACCCCTGCCAGCGCTGGTTGCCTCTCGGTTGCATGGTTGCTACCTTGACTTCCCTGCACTTCCTGGTGAAGGGCGATTTCGTATGACATGAAGAGACACTAGGCAAAACAAAGGTAAAAGCACGCGAGCGCTCACATCATCCAATTGGTCTGAGGCACTGGAACAAGAGCCTTCGATTCCAGACAGCCACTACTAGAGAGTTCACCAAGTTTCGTCATCACTGTCATTATTTTCCGCATTGAAGTCCCACTCCCCAGGCCTAAATGCACCGTAATCTGTGGCGTCGATAGAGTGGTGACTCAAATCGTCGCTAGAATGATCACTTATGCCAAAGTCAACTTCTTCGTCCGTGTTGTCGTCCGTCTCGTTAATTCTGTTACCAGGGCTGCCGGCAAACGAGGTCAAATCCGGCAAGTCATCCGCTGTAGTTCGCTGGAAAAGTTCAGCGTCGTCGGTACACCAAACCCGAAGCTCCACCCACCCGTCCATCTGCAGTTCGCCCGTGTCTTGGGTGCGCTGCCACAGGTAATCGAGGCCACCTCTCGAGAACCATCGGCGCGCCGTAGTTTTGATATGCTCTTCCTCTTGCTCAAGTATTGTTATCGCATAGTCATCGACTTCGTTTTGTTGGTGCAATCGCTGGCGTGCTTGTTGCAATTTCCTACGACGGCTGATCAGCTACGGGCCGATGCGACGCACTTCCCATCCAAGTCGCTTGATCTCTTGCTCGCATCTCGCGCGAGACAGGACCGCGGGGATACCAACTCGAACATCTTCATCGTAGACCCACGGCTCGGTCGGATGACTGAATAATCCATGGTTCCAGAGGGGCGCCAATATGTCGAGTTTGAGCAATTAATTGAGATCCTCTGGAGCTGATGGCGGTGCGCTTCGAGTACTCAAGATTGGATGGAAACGTTGGGAATCGGCGAGGAGACCAGCATACTTCTTCGCCTCATTATTGTACATCGCCACAGCCTTCATAAGCTTTGGGCGCAGCGAGTTCAGATTTTTCACCAGTAGGCCGGCCGCTTTTGTACCTATGCGCAGATGTTACTGACATGTCAGCATTCCTCTCGGAGGCGCAACGTGTGCCACGATTTGCCTTACCGAGGGCTTTACCGCCTTGTCGCGGGAGCCTCAGCCTATCGGCTCCCTTTCGGTACTGTACGACCAAATCCCACAGCGAGCGGGATGCGATCATCAAAGAGCAGACACATTCGTAATCTGTGCAATCAGACGAGGACGTATCCGGATCCAGGTAGGACCATGATGAATTGTGTCGAAAAGGGGAGGGGAGAGAACAAGGGGACAACATACCAGGTTCCAGGACACTGAGCTTCATTTCCGATGTACGTAGCGAGTTAAGTCGATGATCGAGACCCTGTCGCTGTTTGACGAGTTGTTGAAGTCTAGTCGACTGCTGTATCAGCTCCTCGGTGTCTGTGACATTTGCGCAGGCTAGTGATTCTCTGTAGCAAACGGACAATCGAGGCCAGAGCCAAAATCGGTGTCAGAATCACCGATACGTGAGGACGGTCGCGATAGCTCAAACTTACCGGCACACTCCAATGTCCCTGTTGACAACCTCAATTTTGAACAGGATGTTGCGCATCTCGGCTGCTTCCTTGCGATGCTCTTTCAGCGGGAAATTCTTGGACGCGGCACGTTGCGCTTCCCATTGCTCAAGCAGGGTAGCGACGGTCCATTCAGAGCGGCCAACAACCTCAGCAATGTCTCTGTTTGCTTGGGCTAGGAGCTGGGTCGCATTTTCAAATTTCGATTTGAGTTTGGTCACTGTGCATGATCGATCCTGATGTTAGCGATGTGGTAACGTAGTGCATGCAAGCATGGTAACGCAGCCCTACCAAGATCGGCTAGATGCTGCTTGTTATATGCAGATACGCGGCGACTGATATTCTCCTGCCTATGGGAGGCACTTGATGATCGATTCATGGGTATCAGGCCTCGGAGCTGCGACCATAAGCGCTCAGTTCCCTCTCCATCAGTCAGGCCGAAGATAGGTAGAAAGCGCGGATCAAATTCAACCTGGCAAGACCACTGGTGTGCGTAGGCGTGCAGCGAGGAGAGAGCAAATGCGAGGCGCGGAAGGTGGTCTGCTAAAAGATCGCGCTGCGCTTGCCAGACCAGATGCGCTGCTCAGCAGTCCATCGAGTTTTGGTCATGACTATCTTCATCACAGACTCACACGCCGTAGGTGCGACAATAAGTTGCAGGCAATGTCATACGCGACCCCGACGCGACTGAGTGCGTGAATCGAGCTGCAGTGGGAGCCCGAGTCGGGGCTGACTTCGACATTTGAGCCAACTCTGGCGTGCGCGGACCCCTCGGGACGATTTGTTTCTCCGACCTCCACTTCTTCGATAATCCACTTCAACAACGACACGGGATACACTAGTCTGTGGAGAACAAATTATGCGCATTAGTCTCCTGGCCCGAGCGTCTAGGCGATCGATCAAAACATACTTTTCACCTGATTGATAGAGGTTGCAAAGTCGCAAGCAGTGATCATGACGGCATACGGCAGCTACAAGGCCTGTGTCGGCCACTGCATTAGACGAACCGGCGGCCACGCCACCGTCTGCAGCCTTCCAGTTACTCGTACATTCATCCTGTACAGAGACAAGGATAGCCTGCTTAGCTGCCATGGACATCCAGGGCCATCGCGATTGTCACTCAGGAATCAGCAGCGCTAAGATACCTTTCCGCCCGTTTGATTTGATTCATCGATGACAGCTTGCTCGTTTCGAATCTTGTCTGGTGCCAGAAATACCGCTGGTCGGGACTTGAGAGGATTAGCGCTCGCCCGCGCGAATCGTCGATGCTGAAAATTGCCGTCGAGAGCAATGATGACATCCAGATCATCTCCGCTCTTGCCAGCTTCGTCATTCCGAGGCCCAAAACATGCCGGGCAGACATCGGCTAGGCGCTCTCGCGGGGAGAGGCTGAGAAGCCCGGCAGTCATATCTGTTTGCAGCTGTTGCATGAATCGGAATTCATCCATCGCGGCTTGGAGATGCTGGCGAACGGTTGGACTCTGCAAAGTATTCGAAATTATGTTCAGCCTTGAGAGATGCTTCCAGCGTGTTCCAAAGCCCACCTTGTTCAAAGGATCATCTGGAGCTAATTCCGAGGACCAGAAGAGAATGAGCGCTTCGGACATGCCATAGACGCCATAAGGATCAACCCCCCAGTAAGTGTCAAGAAATTCGATCGTGCGAAAAGTGAATGCGGTGATGCCGTTTCTTTTTCGGATTGAGGATGAGGATGTCGGCAGAAGACCATGAGCTGCGAGGGTTTGGATCTCGGAATAGCATGAGCAAAATCGTACCCTCCGCATGCCTGCCCATAGTAAAAGGTGGAAGAGACGCTGGATTTGCTTGTGGTAGTGGCGGTGTGTGTCGCAGGGAGTCCATGCTTGAAGCGATGCCGATGGGTGCAAGGCGGTGGGGGAGGGTTGCAGCTTGAAGGCGGGGGTGCCAGTGTGTGCTGAGGCAAAGGGCCAATTAGCGTAGGCGAGTTAGCAAGTGCACTACTTAGCCGCTCTTCTGCCTCCGGGCGCGGGCCCTGGGGCGGGGGGAATGGTATACCATGCCTGTACCAACGTTTTCCTGGGCCAAATTTCAAAAAAGCTGCCTTAACGCGTTGCGCGCGAACTAGTTTTTTTGGCTGGCTTAATTTGACCCGCATAGGTGGCCATGCACGAGGGACCTTCCACTTGACTTGCCGCCTCAGCTCGTTGCTTCCGCTACAGCTCATTGTAGCGCCGCCATCGACTGTACAGGCCCCACGGCTCGCGTTCGTCCTCTGGCTCGTGCACTGCACTTGACTCTTCGTCGCCATGCCGCCGAAGAGAAGATACAAGTCCAAACCGTCAGTCTACAAATTGCAGGTCACCTTCTGTGCCTCCGAGTCGCGGTGTGCTACGGACGTCGAACCTTGGCCCAACTAGGGTTCATATGACTCTTCGACCGCTCCAATGCCGATGGCCGCCTTCTCATTTCGACTGGTCGAGCAGGCCCACGCGAGCTGGAAGGTCAGCCCCCGCACTCTCACTGGCTATGCGGACGGCCTCAAAGAGTATTACTCCCGTTGTGAGTGGGGTCGGGGTCACTATACGGGACATACTTGGGTGAATTTGGACGCCGCCATGTTAAAAGAAGCACATGCTTAAGCCTGCCTTCCGCGCATCATAAGCAACGAGATCGACGACTCGGAGTACCGCGCACTCGTAACATGCGAGAAGGACAGCGGTGACTCCTTCTCGTAGGCACCGTCGATTCGTATTTCAACAAGTGACCCGCGTGTTTCGGGCCAACATGGCTTGATCAACCTTTTCACGACGTCACATTGGATTGCGTGCTTGCATACGACGGCAACTTTCAGCAAACGCGCGAGAAAAAATTGAAGTACGACGTCCAAGGAATCGTTCCGGACATTTTCTTGAGGAAAAGGTTCAGACGATGAAGGCCGAGGTTGAAGCTTCGGTGCGGCCAACCCAAAAGGGTGAGTAATGCCGCTCTTTGCATCTGCCTTCGACCCTCTCTTCTATCTCTTGCTACCGACACACAGCAATGGTACTCTACAGAGAGATCCCCCTGACGCTTGACTCTCTTCTCCTTCGCTTCCGCACGTGACCGCTCCCCTTGGCGTCACCTGCGCACAGCTCTGGACCGGTTTTTCGACGAACCAACTTCTCGTCCAAGACTTGGGCACACTTGCAGACCCGACGCGGGTCCCTTTGCTCACGGTCAAGTAGTCAGTTCGATCTGTCCCCGCCTGCTCGGGTATATAATCTTCACGCTAACGAGCTTGATCAATACAGCTTCATTCGGCTCGACTCGATTAGTGGCAAAGATGCCAAAGGCGCCGCTCTCCAGTCCTTCTCGTCTCGATTTACGTGAGATCTATTCCTCTCCCTCTCCCTCCGTCAGCATGAGCTTGCGGCTGACTCCGGACGCCTCCTGCGCTCGACTCCCAGCCTCAAAGCCATAACGGGCAGCTTCACGGCCGCTCAACAACAAGACCTCAAGGGTGTTGCCGCGGCCGCCAAAGTGACCACCACGGCCACCAGCGCGACCGCGTCGACTTCACTCGTTCGCTCAACGTTCAACCACCACCGGAGGTGCCTCATCGCTCGGAGCCTCGACCAGCGCCTCTCGCAACGCTTCGAGCAATCCCAACAGGGGCGTACCTTTGATCGCACAAATCGTCGCCAACGCTACAGGAACGACCGTCAACACGAACACGAACACGACCAAATTTTCCAACACGACGACCGCTTCCGCGAGCGCCAAAGCCAAGTCCGGCAGCGAGTTGCGCTTCGTCCTTTCCGGTGGTATTTCGGGTCTGGTGATGGGTGGTGGGGTCGCCATTTTAGGACTCTCCAAGCTGTTCTGATACGGTGTGAGGTGCTCCTTTTTCGAGTAACCACGTTCCTTACTCGCGTTGGGCGTCGTTGGAAAGACTGGTGCTTTCCCGACTGAGCGAGTCTTGAATTCGCGGCACATATACTTTATTCGCCGGAAGAGCAGTCGTCGCTTTCATGTATCAAAATACTGTTGTGAAATCTTACTATGAGCGTGCGTTAAAGTTCTACCAGACTCAATCCCTGCGTCGATGGTCGTACCTGTCACTCGTGATCATCATGCCTTGCGAAAATTCAGTCCTCTTCGAATCGCTCGACTCTCGAACCGGATTTATAATCTCGAAACCACCTGAGGTATCCGACATTACCACTCTACGTACCCAAAATCCTACAAAAATTGTACCTAAACACTTGCATCCGAATCTTTACAATTACAACCGACCCTCGGCACTCGGAACGGATCACGACCTGGCGCGACCTGACCCCCAGAGACGATCAATCTCGTCCCCCGGGATTCTGCTTTACATAAAGTCACCTCTTAATCGTCGGACGAGTTGCATGTCCCTCTGCATGATCGTAACGCGCCGTGCGTGGAGCGCGCCTGGGACAGAAGAGATCCGGAAGATGGGCCGAGTCAGTCCGAGTTTCTTTTACATCGATTCGAGAGAGCAGCGATCTTGGATTGGGGCTTACATAGATTGGCGTCTTCGAAGAGGTGGATGAGATATCTGATCGCATGAGAAGGCAATCGACATCAGCTCCTCTCTCGATCAGTTTGGAATGATCCACGCCACCATGTTCGCGACGCCTCGTGCACTATCACTCGTCGAAAAACTTACGCTTCTGTGGCCTCCTGCAAGGCCATCAACGCCGACGCCTGCCACCTCAATCCGACGCGCTGTCCATCGTCGTCGAAAAAGTCCGAGGCGATCTCGCGAACCTGAGCCCGATCGGCCGCCGCGAAGAATCAAGAATCAGAATCAGCGACGGGTCAAAGTTTTTGCAACTCGTGCGCCTCGATGAACGTAACAACGTACGACCCGAGCGAAAGGCAATTTCCTGAGCAAGAGGTCGGTTGATTTCTGGTACTTGCGGATCTCGCGTAGGGCTACGGTGCCGGGTTTGAATCGTTTGGGTTTCCCACCGGCGGCTTGTTGGTTCGCTGTAAAGGAATGAAGGTCAGTACATTGGGAGGTAGGATGACGCGTAGATGCGGCCTTGGAGGGTACTTCGTCGCCCGAGTCGCTCCCTCGACGCGTCGCGGCCCGCACTCGACCTGAACTCTCTCTCTCGTGGGTTCTACGCGTTCCTCGTCCCTCGACGAAAAGACTCACGTCTCGTCTTTCCACCGATCGATTTTCTCCCCTTCGCGGCCGTTCCAGTAGCTGGTAAAGACTTCCTCCCCTTTCCCACCGCAGCAGCAGCAGCAGCCCCCAACGCCTGTCCCGCCAGACCAGCTTGTCCCGCCGGTCGATGGGTCTTGGCCGCTGTTCCGGTCGTTGGTCTTTGGGGTGTGACTGCCATGCCTGGACAGAGAGAAGAGAGGGGAAGCGCGAGGGCCGGGCCGAACGACGAGGTGTGATGATGATGATGATGATGGGGGATGCGCGGCGGGGGGGTCAAAGCGCACAACTTGCGCCAACTGGTTCGATCATCACATTTTGCAGTGGGACCTGATCGCGCGGCACAATTATTACTTACGCACAGTCGACCTCGGGTCAAAAGCGAGCGTTCATCGTAAGCAGTCAGTACTTTGTCGAGAGTCAATTCCAATACAACAACAAAAAAAAAAAAAAAAAACCCTAATAACAAATTCCAAAACACGTGCTATCCTTTTTTTACGCTCTGTTCTGACCTGATGCTAAAATCTTTGACCAAAGCTCCTTCACCGAAACGCCGAGACGATCGCTTCAAAAACAAAGAAGCACACCTGAAGATACCATTGACGTGATCAGTCAACCTGCTCCGAACCAATCGACCGCTCCGGTTTTCCAAACGTACCATATTCACCGGTACGCTTCTCAACAACGTCGGTCCCAACCCGACGAAAAACACCTTGAACCCTTGCGCTCGATAAGAATGGCGAATCGTCGATGAGATGGTGCGATAAGGATGGGCTATCGTTCTAGCTTGATCGAGATAGGCTTCCGAGGCTTGTATACGGGTTTTGACGACGTCCATTGCGAAGCTGCGTAAAGTTTCAGGGTAAAGCGAAGGGGTTTTTTTTTTTTTTTTTTTTTTCGCGAAACCTAAACCGATTCAGCAATCGATGTCTCGAGACGAATCCCCATCTGAAGCGAATGCAAGATGCACCATTCTTCCCTAAACAAAAAGCGGGCAGAAAACTCACGTACTACCCCACCCCGCAATCCCCGCCATCCCACCCGCGATCAGAACCTTCGCCGTACCGACCTCATTCCCCTGCACCTCCTCTCTTTCCCCACCTTCACTTCCAAATCGATTTTGACTCCTAATGACGGCCTCGTAAACACCAAAATACGGACCGTACCCTAAATCCCTCCAACAAGTCGCCATCCAACCTCTATAAAGTCCCCTCGCACCGATCTGACGCACCAACTCGACCAAACTCGGTTGTCGAGTAGTACCTCTCACGGATTGTTGTAAGATCTTGAGGCGTTCGATCGGGGTCGTGATGATCGAAGTGAGTAGACCTGAAACGGATCCGGATAGGACGATGATCAGGAGTGAGGGGTTCGAGGTGGGCTTGGACGAGTTGGAGTTGTCGAGAAGGGGTGAGAGGAGACGTTGGGCCAGTCCATAGGAGGAGAATACGCAGGCGTTTATGGCGGCGACACCGAGCTGCGAGAAAATAAAAAAAAAGACAGAGACGAAGCGATCAGTCGAATCCAAAGAGGTTCTTTTTGTTCCGCTCGAAAGACTGAGAGAGCGCGCGTTGGTCCAGAGAGAGAGAGAGAGAGAGAGAGGGGCTTCGATCGCAAAAGAGAGGGCCTTACCATAGGCGAGGTCTGGGCATACAGGGATGACGAAAAAGTTTTTCTTTTCAGCGGCGATGTGTCTAGTTATTTCTGCACGAGTCGTGCGGTGATCGCACTGACCACTCCTTTGAACAGGCCCTTGAGCTACTCGGATCCACGCAAGACACGTCCGAAAGACCGTCAGACCGAATCAGCCGACCTTTTGCTCGCCCAAAGCTCCGGCCGAACGGACCTTTTCCTCCTCGACGATTTTGAAGAAGCCATGCACGGCATTGCGATACGTCTTCTGACTCCGATCCTGGCACTGCAACCTGACCTGTACACGTCGACGAAGAAAAAGCAAGTCAGCTCTTTGGCCAAGGAAGGAAGCCTATAGTCGCGTAAAGCGCGTACTTTGATCGTATCGAACGGTTGTCCGGTCAACAGACTCGCTACGCCTGCGACGGTGCCGGCGACAAAGTCGAGACGAGGGTCTATGGTCGTCGTGGTGGGTGTGATCGTCGTAGGTGAGGTCTTCGCAAGAGGGGATGGTAGTTGGGCGCGCTCATAGCCGATACTCATGCGACGAGAAAGGCGAGGAAGGGTTCGTTCGGTGATGAAGCCGTGTAGAACTATAAAGCTGTCACGGGGAGGCACGCGGCGCCTTTCCCTTATTAATGCGCCCCTTGCGCCGGCTCGCTCGGCTCGCTCCACCTGACCGGCCTGACCGGTCACCTCCGCAGGCGGTCCGAGCGCAGAGACGCTGCGCGATCAACTTCGCAGCGATCGTCACGCGCTTCTCCACTCCTCTCCTCTCCTCTCCTCGTATCCCAACCGAACCGAACCGAACCGCGCCCTCGCACCCCTCGGCATGGGCAAGAAATCGTTCTCCAAACCGACCTCTTCCGAAGCAAATCTATCCTCCTTCCTTCTAGCTCAGGGCGAAGGCTCCAAGGATAATGAGCTCGATGCCGTCTTTGCGAATTCGGTTCGTTCGCTGAACTTTGACGCTTATTTGGGGGACTGGTCATGTTAATTGATCTTTTCTTGTATCGTGTATTTTCGAGTAGAAAGGTCCTTCAAGTTGCATCACTGCGCCTTCGTTGATCCCGGTCGAGAAGAACAAGGACAAACGACACAAGTCCAGCAAGGGTAAAGACCAGCAGCGCACACCCGTAAAAGAAGCACCCGGATCCGAGACCGTAGAAGAAGAAGTCGACGATGAGATTCTCGAACCTCTCGAGATCGACTCGGACGCTTCGCTCGAGATGCCTTCCTCCGATGATGATCAAGATGACGATGAGAATGATGACGGTGTCGAACAGGCGTATGCAGCCAAGCTGGCCGCTCGGAGGATCAAGGAGGTCCGATCCAAGAACAAGAAGCGCAAGGTCGAAGCAGAGCGATTTGACAAGCAAGACTCGGAGGCCTCGGATGAAGAAGAAGACGATGACGAAGAAGAAGAAGAAGAAGACGATGACGATGACGAAGAAGAAGAAGACGAAGAGATGATTGACGCCGATGACTTGACACCGGGAACGATCCTCGCCACCAAACAAAGCAAGTCGACCACTAGCGAAGATACTACGACCTCGAAGAAGAAGCCGAGTAGCAAGGACAAGCGTCTCGAACGTGACGACACGCCCGAACAGAGGGATGCGCGAACCGTTTTCCTCGGCAACGTTCCCGCGACGTGTGCGACTTCCAGGGTCGGTCAATACAGAAGATTGAACGATGTCGACCGCGAAAACTAACGCCCGAAACTTCCCACGTCTATGCCCCACAGCCCATGAAGAAAGCGCTGATCCGACACGTGCTGCAATCGCCGACCTTGCTTCAACTTCTGCCCGCCGACTTCCCTGCGCTCAAGTGCGACTCGATTCGGTTCCGCTCCATCGCTTTTGCCTCGACCGTCTTTGGCCGCAAGGAGTCGCAAACCAACGATCCCGACGCGCCCGACGCGAATCCGGAAGGTAGCCGCAATCGCAAGCGAGCGCGAGAATGGCGCGATTCTGAAGGTTCGGACCAACGCGGTGTTCGAGGTGGTTTCCATGCCAAAGAACCCGTTCCTTCTTCGTCCTCGAACCGAGGGTCCTCCGGTGCGCTCACGGACGGTCAAAAGCGACGTGTGGCTTTATTCCGAGGTGATTTGAACCAAGGCAAATCGACTTGCAACGCCTACCTCGTTCTCGAACCCTTTAAGAACACACCCTCCTCCTCTCTCTCGGACGCGGATCTGATCAAGCTGATCGTGCAATCCGTCGACGCGACCCATTTCGAAGGTTACACCCTCCGAGCCGATATCGTTCGCCCGCGCTCGACAGCGGCCTTGGTCGCAGCCGCTCAGATCGCCGCCAAACCGGACCTCTCCGTCGCGCTGCCCGCGAACGCCCCCAAAGGACCCGTCTACGTCGTTCCGAACGCCGAAGCACGACGAACGGTCTTCATAGGTGGGTTGGATTTTGGTGAGACGGAGGAGAATGTGAGAAAGGCGATTGAGCCAGTTTTGGTGAGGGAGAAGGGAAAAGCTTCGGGTAGGAAGGGATGGGTCGAAGGCGTTCGTTTGATTCGAGATGCGAGTTCGGGATTGGGTAAAGGTTTCGGATACGTTTTGCTTCAGGTCCGTTTCGGATTCGGAACTATTCTACACAGAAGGTACTAGCTCCGTTTATTGACCCCCTTCTTCCTCCTTTCGCACAGGACCCTTCATGCGTCGACGAATTGCTCGCTCTTCCCCCCGGCAAATTCCTCAAAGTTTCGAAACGTAAAGTCCGTCTCGAGCGCTGCAAAACGGGTATCGCCGCCGCTCGAGCGAAAGCCTCCGCTCTCGTCAAGAACGTTTCCTCCTTATCTAACCCCTCTAAAACGCCGATGCAAAAAATGGGAGGAGGAGGAGGAGGACAAGTTCTCGGCGCTCCTAGGGACCCTTCTCTAAGGTTCGGGAATCGTCCCATTATCTCCAGTTCGAAACTGGCTTCCCAAGCCGCTCTCATTGAAAAACAAGCGGTTCAAGCGACTCAATTGGCTTCCCTACCTCCGTCGGATCGTAAAAAAATCAAAGCGCTCGATCCGGATCGTTTGGCCCGTCGAGCGGAGAAGAAGAAGCAAAAAGTGTTGAGTGAACGGTACGAGCGCAAGATGGCGAATTTGGAAAAGAGCGGTACGGGGATTTTGGGGAGGGAGAGTAGGGGGGAGTTGAGGAGGAGGAAGGAGAAGAAGAGGGTCAAGGAAGGGAATCGGACGGGCAAGAGGGCCAAGAAGGCCGATTTGTAGATGGATGTTTTCTTGTGTTTTTTTGGTACTGCTGTATTGCGACTTGCGGGGAATCGTCTCCAACTTTTCTTTACGTTTCCGAGAGTTAGCGCCGATCTTGGAGAAGCTCGCAGGGAGAACAGAGAGAAAGAGAGGAATGAATGATCTTATTTCACAAACACATAAATAACAACCACCTAAGTCATCACCACCTCCCTGACGTATTGCTTCCTAAACGGATTCTCCTCCGTCTTGTCCGACCGATCATGGGGGACCCACTTGGGCTCGTCTTTGAACAACCTCATCGCCTTGATGTAATCATTTTCATCCAAAGTGAACCGATGGTAGATGCCGGGGGGTAGGACGATGAGGTCCCGCGGTCCAACGGCGATGCGGATCCAACGCTCGTCGGAACGGTCTATCATTGCGCCGCAGGGCAAGGTACGAAGTTGCAGACTCAGGTCCTGGACCGGAGTAGGGGATTCGGTCTCGACAGCGAGCGAAAAAAAAGGCCGCAAGGCAACGTACCTCGCACGTCGAAGAAACCAGAGCCTTCCTTGATGTACCGAATCTCTTCGTCCTCGTGCAGGTGTTCGCTGTTCGATCGAGCACGTTTCGGAAAGAAAAGAAAAATCAGCGACGAGAGAGAGCCGAACAAAAGGTGGGATCGCGCGGATCACGTCATCGTTCGTCCCCTTTTCGCCTCAGCTTCTGGCATCACGAAAGGCTGACGAAGATGGTGTGGATCTTCTGAATAGCACTCACGAAAAGAATCCCTTGATCTTGGTCTCGTAGGCGTCGCCCAATCCAGCACGAGAGACGTTGATCTCGTCGTTGTTCTTGTACGATCGATCTTTCGCACTGCCCACAAAGCATCAGCCATCCCTAACAAACAGCCGGTCGACGCATCCCCGACGATGGATTCAAAGTGGGGCTCACATCTGCTCGACCTCGTCGATGCCAATGTCGGGGTGGGGCAACAGACCGAGTGCTTCGAGGCTGGCGAGGGGGACATCTTCGCCCGAGTGGTGGGGCAGACGTTGGTCGCCGGGGATGTCGTCGCTGCGACCGTGCCCCGTGCGCGGTTAGGTTCGGTGCAAGGTCAGTCAGTATAGTGCAACTCTGGAATGGGAACGGTGCGATGGGGTGCGCGCGCACAAGTAGTAGGCCTTCATCGTGCTAGTCGGAGTCGGGGTATATATCTGGAGAAGTGGAGAAAGACGGAGAAGCACGACCGCGGCGAGAAAGCGGAAGCGCGACTTGGCGAGGTACCGAATTTCATTTCTGGCGCGCGCAGGCAGCTCTCAGGCTCACATAGAAAGTACCATTCGTTACTCGTAAAAGGCGCCGCGCCCCCCCGCCAACGAGGATTACTATAAGTGAGACCGTCGCCAATTTCCCAAGCGCGCGCGCCCCCCCCCCAGGGCCAGGAAGCCTTGATGGGACGCATGCAGTCAAGTCACACTTTGTATCAGATTACATACACAGAAAAAGCAACTAGTGCGTCACCGTCACCGAAATGAACAGAATGGGTGAAAAGACAATCAGACTCAGCGCACGGGCGCGGATGGCCCCGAGCCTACTACTATGTTCAAGCTACGAAAAGAATACGTGTACTTTTACATGGAACTGAGATTTTGGAATGGTCCGAGCGCAATCGTGCGAGACGGTCGAACTGATTTGGAAGCACAGAAAAGTCGAGGCTGAACGCTATAGTATCAGCCTACGGTGTCCGCAGAACACGGCGAAGCCCGCAAGTGCCGGTCATCAAGCACTGCAGCCTATCACAGCCGTGGGGGACGAGACAAGAATGGTGCATGGTGTCGGCGTCTGGGGATGTCGATCAGTCGGACGATAGGGAGAAAGCTTCACTGGTCGACGGTGATGCCTCGGAGGTGAAGCATCACGCACTGGGCGTAATGCTAACGGAAATATTCGTCGAAGGGAATTTCATAATCATCGACGGTGTGGAACGCGTCGCGAGAGATCTCCTTCCCATGGAAGCAGTGGTAAATGTCGCACTGCGGTTCAAAAAAATGCAGAGTATATCGGCCGTTCTGTGGGCCGGCGGCCGGAAGCGGGATCGCCAGGGGGAGCAGCAGGAGCAAACAGGAGAGTGAGAGAGCTGAAGACACTTACTCCGCTGGGGTAGAAGGAAAAGGCGTAGCGCTCGTACATCGCATGCAAATCGGGACTGAGAGTGATACCACAAGATGCTCCGTAGGGTTGCTCGACGCCGAAGTGAGCCCAGACCTGCTCGCCATCGTCATGGGGGACGAGCGTGTACGCGCCAGCGCGGGGCGTCGTGGCCATGTCGACGGGTGTATGGCGATCGTCGCACAAGTACCCTGGTCGATCAACGCACATCGTAGCGGCATCGAGAATATAATCTCATTTGCGGGACGACTCGAGAGTCTGAAGCCAGTTCATTGGAATTGTCACGAGGTCGAGCGCGTGCGGAGCGTTGGTGGTGACGGCCGAGACGGTCAGGGTCACGTGGTCTGGCCGCGCCTTGAGGAACGCAGCGTTGGTGCTGCTCATCGAGGAAGGTGGCGGGAGAGATGACTTGGGAGCGTGGGTGAGCGTGCAGTCGTAGCTTATTTTGCCAAATGTCAAGTGCTGTTGAAGGCGTGCAAACGGTGGAGTCTGCAGTGGGGCAAGAAAGGGCAAGAAGGACAGTGAAGGGGTAAGACACCCGGACCGTAGAGGGCAGGATGAGGAGATGGCGGAAGCTGGCGGCGGAATTGGCGGAAGCCTGCGCCGCTCAGCGCGTTGGCGAGAAAGCCGATTTGTCACTTACCGAATTACCGAATTTCTTTTGTGGCGCGCGCATAACTTGTAGGCTGCCACGCGCTCTCGACTGTGAATCGAAGCTCGCTTGTCGTTCGTCCGATCCGATCGCCCAGCCCACACGACACTACGAGAGCCTACCTCGCATGCTACCCTCACTCGAACCTGAAGACGATCCGTGCAGCACCATCTGAGAGTTGCACTGATCCGCACGCTGCTCTGTGCGTTGCGCTCGGCCTCAAACGAACGACGGCGCGCCCTCGGGGAGCTCGGTCTCGGTGACGACAGCGCGCGAATCCAGCTGAGCCCAAGCTGAGCCCAAGCTGAGCCAGCGGTTGGAGCCAGGGGCTGGAGCCAGCGGCTGAGGCCAGCATCGACCACTGCACACCACACCGGTGACGACCACGAGCAACACGCCATGGAACGGCTCGCCGAACGACTCGGTCTGGGTCGCACCACCACCTTTATCGCGCATGTGACGATCCATGAACTCTCCCAAGGTACGATCACCGATCACACATCCTCGTCGTCTACGATGGAGCCTTACTGCGATCACTGACAACACGCCGTTGATTTGCCTTCCCCGTTCCCCGTTCCGAAACGCGCCGCGCCACGTCTCTCCGCCATCTTCCACCCCGTCACCGCGTCACCGCACCCGATCGTTTATGCTCCTATTCCGGCAATACCACAAAACGCAGTCCCCTTGGTCTCGGGTCGCTTCAAGGTCGACTGGAAGTACAAAGGTGCTACATCGGACAAGATAGGTTCCCCATTCGATTATCACCATGCCCAGTCGACCAAACCCGGAGCGGGAGCGGGAGCTGCATCTGCATCTGCATCTGCATCTGGAGCTGGACCAGGAGCAGGAGCAGGAGCTATATCCGGATCGGGGACGGGGACGGGAACGAGCTCGTCGGGCCTCGCACCCGCAGCCAACATCAACGATGTGCGGTCCCCCATGACTCCGACGCCATCGAATCCGAGGGGTGAACACAATCATCCTTCCAACATGCTTCATCCTTTGAGCGCATTGCATCAGACGAGAACGACCTCGACAGAACGTGGCGGCGCTCCTTCGATCGAGTCCCACTTTTCGGTCTCGACATCCACCTCCTCCGGGCCCATCACCTCTGAGCACCAAAGAAGATCACCTCTACCACGAAGTACGAGTGGTCCCTCGTACGAATCCGACACGCTCAAGTCGCCGACCACACCCAGCCTAGGTGACTATGCCAAAACGCCGAATCCGAACCGAACACCCGTCGTAGGTTACGCCCAGACGTTCCAACGCCACGCCTCGGGAGCATCAGCACAGCAGAGTTTCGGTAGTCCAGGATTGAACGATCGTGATGACCAAGACCAGGATGAACCTTCCGCAAGTGGGCATGGACGTCGAGCGTCGATCCCGACCGTGTCGTACGTCTCGGTCGATCACACCGAGCCGAAAGGATCGACAACCTGGGCCCCACTACGAGCACATACCGCGACCTTCAATCGAGTCGTCTCATGCCCTGTTGCAATCCCCCTCAAATCGATCCGATCTTCGTCATCTTCCTCCTCCCTCCCCTCGACGACAGCAGCAGCGACCCCCCGCCACATTCTACAACCTTCCTCACTCAAGCTGCGCGTGCGCCAAGAAGTGCCCGGCGACGAAGAAGGCAAGATGAAGGAGGTGAAAACTGGGCAGCTCGTACTTGACCTCAGTCAATTCGTCACTCTGGCCAAAGGGAAGGAGCCTACGGCAAGGAGGTACTTGTTGAGGGATTGCAAGACGAACGCAACGTTGAGGGTGACGGTCCGGATGGAGTTTCTTGCCGGAGAGAGGACCTTTGTCGCGTGAGTTTATGCAAAGCGACCCGCATTGAATCCGCTTCGATGTACTGATGGTGTGATTATATGGCAGACCACCACTCAAGACGGGTCAGATCGCCGCTTCAAGCAGGAGTGGAGTGGCGACCTCGACAAACTCGCCCTTCAGTCGATCAACGACGTCCCGTGAGTGTGATCCATGCTCCATCGCAAACAGGACGAAGCTGATCTTAACGATGGTGACGAGCTCACAGTGATTAAGGACAACAAGAACGTCGCTCGATCGATCACCCATGGCGGGAGTACGATGGAAACGCCGGCGATGTCGAGAACGAATTCGGTCACGTCGATCAGTACCCATGATGGTCGATCATCAACGTCGCCAGCGACAAGCTCGAACCCCAAAAAAGGTTGGAGAGTGAGTGCACGCATCTTTGTCTGTCGATCCGAGTGTTTGGTATTGACCACGGTTCCGCGCACAGCCGACGGTATCCGCGCAATGGCCATCAATGTCCCCTTCTGCCGGATCGCTCGGGATCCGACACGAGAGCGAGCGTTCAGCGAACGAGATCATCGACGTCATTTTCTCTCCCTCCGATCATTGGAAGTCGCCTTTCCCAACTACACCCCATTACGAGCGCTCGGGCCTGCATCAGCAGATGGACTTCCCGAATCGGTCCGCCGAGGAGTTGAACCACGGTACGGATGGTGGAGCTCGACACTCGAGTTCCACCGGCGGGGATGTTTCTTCGACGGGCGAAGCGACGACGCAAATCAAGAGGGACAAGAAGACTTGGCGATTCATGCCGCTGAGTCGCAAGATGCCCTTGACGGGCACGCCCGAGTCACTTTCACCTGTTACTCGCTCCGATGATGTATTGGGGACGTACCCCGGCAACGGCAGTTTACGACCCTCTCCATCTCGACAATCGAGTATGCGCAGTGAAACGAGTGCGACGAGGCATAAATGGCATGCGGGAGAGAACGAACCGAGGAACGAGTCGACAGAGAACTCTGAACCGAAGGCACACGCAGGAGCGACGAGTGCGACTCGACCGATCGGTGATCCCAAGTACCTCGATCGATCGAAGAGGGAAGATTCTTCGGGTTCTTCAATCAATGGTCGACCGAAGTTGAACGTCGTGACGTCAAGTGAGAGGATGACTCGCGGTCAAGTCCGAGGTCCTGAAGGTGCTGCAGCAGCGTCGGGTCAAGCTTTGTCGAAGAACGGGCAAACGAGGAACGCCTCGGGGACGTCGACGGGCGCGTCGTCGTACCACTCTACAGCAAGTCATGAACACCGTATTTATTCGTCCTGTACGACCTCTTCATCATCTGCGTCATCCTCGAACCATTCCGACTCTGAAGACGAAGGCTCCGACAACTTTGACGTCGACGATTCTGGCAACCGTGGATTGACTCGAATAGCTCGCTTGGCCCGAGCCCCGAGTTCGAACCCTTTGTACGGTGGGCCGGCGGGATTGAAGTCGATGAAGTTGCGCGTTCAAGAAGTTGGAAAGGATGCTTTCGGGTTCGGGACTAGTCCGAAGAAGGCCAAGGAGAAGGAGAGGGAGAACAAGTCGGAAGGAACTCGTTCAACATCCGGCGCGGATCCAACGGGCACGGGCATGGGCACGGGCACGGGCAAGTTGGTGTGGAATGAGAGTTGGAAGTAGTCGTATATGTTGAGGTGTGGAAATTATTTTCGCTTCCATTCTTTTCCGGGTTGGGCCTTTGCTTGAAGGATTGGAGGTGTAGTTGCTTTTGACGTTCGTGCGACCTTGTTGAAATTTCTAGCCTTTTTTTTGTCGCTCTTTTCATCATCACTGGCAAGCACGAGAAGTCTGAGGGCATCAAATCTATTCGATAGTTATGGTGAGCATCTTTGAGTGATTGAGAGCTCTCCCTTGGTGCTCTCCTCCGAGGTGCACCGCTCGATCGCACGACCAGTAAGGAGCCGGTACTAGGACTTCGCTCCTTTCCGTGGCCGTACCACCGAACGCCGAGCGGAGCGTTTGGGATCGGCAATGAGTGAGACTGAGTCAAGCAAATGGGGAGCAGTGAACTTGATCGGCGTTGAGCAACAACACCTTTCCTTCTGAGCCACTTCGAAGTCGGCCCCCTCTCGGACTTTTTCAGCTGCTAGCCGTCGCTCGGGAGTCGGAGCGAGTTCGGGCTAGTTCGGGGACCCCCACACGCTCACGCTCACGCTCGTGCCTGGCCACCCGTGCTCGCCCCTCCGCCTCACTCTCCGCCTCTCTCGCCTGCGTACGACCACGTCGAGACCACCTCAAGATGGCCGCACAGCGCCCTGCAATTGATCTGTCGGACTTTGACCCGTTCCATGCGCCACCGCGCGTCGCTTCACCTCGCATCTTTGCGCCCAAGCCCGCTCCGTCGCCGTCACCGTCGGCAGCACCGTCGGCAGGATCGTCATCGTCATCGTCATCGTCATCGTCCTCGTCCGCCGGGTTGGCTGCCTCCACCTCGTCGTCTGGCGCAGGTGTGCCCGGGCTTCCCAAGCCACCGGCCTTGCCTTCTCAGCCTGTCAAGCAAGGACAAGATCCTCTGGACCTCTTCTCGGCACTGGAGATTGATCAAACACCTTCTCCGACTTTGTTCCCGTCGTCATCGTCATCATCACCTGCGCCCAGTGGTGCGACGGGGTCAGCAGCGACACAGAGCGTTCCAAGAGTCGTCGCGGTGGGAATCACCTTGCGTGATCAGGTGCACGCTCAAAATCAGCGACAAGAACACATCTGGAACGACTTGCATCGTGATCCATGGAGCAGCGCCGCCCCTCTCACGTCCGCCTCGACCTCGACCTCGACCGCCCCCACCGAACGAGACGACAGCCAGGGACCACTACCGATACCGACGGCGACTCGAAGATCATCCGTGCACCGTCCCTCGCTCTCGGGATCATCCTTCTCCCCGCCCCGGAGACTCTCGGGCCTGATGACGGACCCAGCCTCGATCGTCTCGAGCGGGTTCCTCCCCTCGTCGTCGACTTCGGCGCAGATGTTCAGTGAACCCGTCTCGTTTGGATCCGGACCCACCTCTACGACCTCAAGACCCGAAATCGACACCTTCCACCCTACCTCTCCGAATGCGAATTCGTTCGAACGAACCTTCAACCTCGTCAGAAAGATGTCCAACGCCGGATCGTCTGCGATCAGGTTCGCTCGAACGAGTTCCTCCCGCGCCGGTTCCAGTTCTTCACCTTCTACATCTGCCATCGAAGACGACTGGGGCGACTTTCATTCAGGCTCACCTCACGAAGAACGATCCCGCGATTCGCACCTTGACGGCCTGCCCCAATCGAACCGAACGAAATCGCTTCCACCTCGGCACGCCACCCCCACATCAACAACGACGACATCCCGATCGCGCACCCTACCGCCTTTATCACCACCCACGATCCCGGCAGCCAAACCTGAACATGTGTATGATCCGAGGGCACCGGATGCGGTACAGCCGATCACGCTGGCGGGGGTCAGACCGGGGGTGCAGAGGGCGTTGGATGAGGACATTGCTGATGGGGTGAGTTAGAGGTGCAGAGTGGTTTCAACGCGAGGAGTGTTCCGATGACTGATTCTGTGCTAACGATCTCACACTCGTCCATATTCAGATCAGACCCAGCCTTCCACCACGGTTACGCATCTCGCACCGCTGGACGCTCATTTATTCGCTCGACCAACACGGCATCTCGATCGGCACGATGTACGATCGCATGCGCATCGCCCTCAAAGGCGTCGATGGTGGGGTCGTCTTGGTCGTCAAGGACGTTCAAGGTTCAACCTTTGGAGCGTACGTTAATGAGCCTCTCAAGGAGAGCCATCATTATTACGGCGATGGAACCTGGTCAGTTTTCCCCCCCGCTCGTATTCTCGGCCCCTTCCTCCGACCGGAAAGGGAGCACTAACGTCGCTCGAACAACTCCCCAGTTTCCTATGGAAAGCTACCCCCTTTTCCTCATCTGACTTTCGTCTAGGCGCGTCGGTCCAATCCTTCCGCTGGACAGGACGTAACGACTACCTCGCCTTGACCGAAACCTCGTTCCTCTCCATCGGCGGAGGCGACGGTAAATTCGGACTCTGGATCGACGGCCTCTTTGAAAAAGGGTACACGACGAGATGTCCTTGTTTTGATAATGAGCCTTTGACGAATGAGAGGGAGTGGGAATCGATTGGTGGGGAAGAGGGGCTGGAGGGGGAGGTGGGGAGTAAGTTCGAGGTCGTGCAGTTTGAGTGTTGGGCGGTGGGCTTGTAAGAGGGAGGTGGTGGTGTGCTATGGAGGTGGCGAAGGGAGTTGAGGAAAAGGTGTAGTATAATGCATGGGAATCCAAGGACGTCGTTCCTCATTTTGGTAAGGAGGTTCGGACGTTTCTCGTTCTTTGCCCTCTATCCTGCCACCCAGTTTTTCGGAAATTCAGCTTGGAATGGCAGTGGGAACTCGCAAAACACCCTGATGTCGAGTTTCGGGACCGGGCGATGTGCGTAATTTTGGAAGCGGCACCAGCCAATCAGGAAGAGCGAGAACGGGGGCCAACGATCACCGTCATTACCGGGTTTCGCAGCCGCGCCTGGAGTCGAGGTCGAGCTCCACTTGCTTCCCGCTCTAACTTCTGCCGCCTCATCTGCCCTATTCCACCAAGCTTGAACATCGTTCGATCGTGCAAGATGGCCAGCCTTCCGACCCGGATCCGGCAAGAGTCCCCACCCCTCCTCCTTCCGTCGAGCTCCGCGCCCTCCTCCTCACTCCGTCTTGTGGCCCAAGCACCCTTCTCCACCTCCGAACCCGCACCCTACGTCCTCCATGTCGTACCCCTCCCGACCTCATCAGGCGGAGGCTACCTCTTCGCCTCCTCTGACGACACGATCCAACACTTCTCCGCCGAGCTACAGCCGCTACGGGTGTTGAAGTCGTCGCAAAGGGGGATCACGTCGATGACCCGTGGAGCTGGGGAGGGGAGTACGGCCGTATTCATAACGGCGAGGGATGGGACTGTCACGGGGTGGGATACCAACGATTTATCCAAGGAGGCATTCAAACTAAGAAGTGAGTGATAGCAAATCACGGATGGTTGCGAAGCGCGTAGAAGGGGGGTCGTCGGCTGATAGGGGGTTTCTTTGATGACGTGCAGGTAGTAGTGGAGCCGGCCTTTTATGCGCGAGTCAGAGCAGTGATCTCTCATGTCTCGCGGTCGGCGGTGAATTGCACCATTACGAAACGACGATCGACCTGTGGTACGTTCTCCGAGACGCGGATGCGAAAAACCTTGACCCATTCTTCAACCTCGGCGCTCACCCCAATCTCAACTGCTATCTCATCCAGGAACCTCGCCACCCTAAAGCTACAACACACCTATACGGAAGCCCACTCGGATGACATCACCTCGCTCAAATTCCACCCCTCCCCCTCGCTCCCGCACGTCCTCCTCTCCGCGTCCGTCGACGGCCTTCTCAACACCTACGACGTACGGATACAAGACGAGGACGACTCGGTCCTCAGTACGAGTCAAGTCGGGACGTCTTTGATTGATGCGGGGTGGATGGCGAGGATCGGACATGCGGAGGAGGTCGCTTCGGGGGAATGGAAGGGGGTCTGGGCAACGACGACGATCGAGACGATGCAGTTGTGGGACGTTGATGATGTGAGTCGGCTTCATTCGCCCGCGTGTGCCTCTACATGTTCGAAACTGACGACCAGTAATTTTTATTTTTATTTTTGTCTCTTCAGCAATCCCTGATCAAGGATCTTGGAGACATTCGGGAAGTCGCGTTAGAACCATGGCGATCGGACTATCTCATCTCGGCAACTTATTCCCCCCACTTGGGCGGCGTGGCTATTTTCGTCGGCACACAAAAGTGAGCATAAGCAAGGAAGAACAAACTAGCTGGAAGTCGAAATTCACTCATAGTTTTTTATCGGACCTTTTCTTCAGAGGCGACGCAGCTTTGTTGAACCTGTCGGACCCTAGGCGTTGGATCCTCGAGCAAAATTTACCAGGCGTCGGTGGTCGAACACTCGGGGGCAAGGGGCATGGCGACATCGTCCGATGCGCGACTATGAACACCCAGGTCAGTGACCATCTTTAGTTTTTACTTAGTGCGAAGTGACCGCCCATTCGACGAAGGAGCTCCCACAGGCCGAGCACGGCACAAGCACGGCCGAAACAGCGCGCGCCGAGCCAAACCCCAACTTCTGGGAGTGACGTCGTGGCTAGCGCCAACGCACCACGAGCTTGTCGGCTGACCTTCCCCTTTCTTGGAATTGTATTACTTCTGCACAGACGGGAATTGTTGCTACAGGTGGTGAAGACGGTAGAGTATGTTTATGGTCGGTGTAATGGATTCTCCCACTCTTCTTCGCGAGCTACAACTGGGAGTCACGCGGCGACGAAACACTCGTTTTTCCGTTCACACTTGCATTCGACCGACACCCAATGGCTTCGCTAGCGGCTCGCCGAGCCCGGATGCCAAGAGCTTGCTCTCCGACCTTGCCGCGCACACCCTACCCAAAGTCCGACATCGTCCTCGAAACCTTGTCTCGTCGCAAAGAGACGCTCGATCAGGACTGGTTCGCACAATCAGCTCTTTCCAGAGATTTTTATCTGATCTCACCACTTCGCAGCAGCTAGCCTCGTCGCGCGCGAGAATAATCTGTTCAAAATCTCTGAGCGCTCGTGCCGCAAAATCACCGCGCCCCAGCCACGCTGCCTACCCCAGATGTGGCACCCGAGAGCATCGCCGTTTTTTTCCTCGCAAGCCGTCGGTTCAGGCCTTCTCTCCTTCTTTCTCCTCGAGACCCCACCTAAAAAAGAAAGCTCGCTTCTCTAGTTGATCATCATGCCGAGTCCGACTTTGACGACCCTCCACGACTCGCGTTCCTCTTCGCACGAGGGCAAGCGCTCGGGCTCGGTCGCTTACGGCGTCGGACCCAGCGCCGGCGCGGGTGGCGACCTCGACACGAGCGCCGGTGTCGAAAACATGACCGTGATCGTCCCGTCCATCTCACGAGGGGTGCGCAAAATGCAAGCTCTGCAACGTCGCTTGAATCTCAAATATCTGTCGTTGCTCTACGGTGGTTTCGCGTTGTTGGCTTTCGTCATGAGTTTGGGTGAGTGTCGAGCGAAGCTCGTTTTCGGAGGCCGCCGAGGGGACTCGGAGCGACTGACAAGTCCGATCTTTCTTGTTCGATTTGCGCGATGTGGTCGGTTATTCGAATTTGACGTGACAGATCAATAGTTAGTCTAATGGCTTTTTTGGTTTACTTCGAACTCGTTGTCTGATCTTTCCTCCTGTACTCCCCGACAGCACCTCCGGAGCCTACCTCACCAACGCGACGTCGGTGTCGTTCCAGGCCCATTCGACGCTCGCGACGATCCGAACGCTCAAGTCCGTCTTCCAGGCCGTGTCGCAGCCGCCGATCGCCAAGATCTCCGATGTCGCCGGTCGTGTCGAAGCCTATGTGATGTGTGTTGTTCTTTACGCCGTTGGTGAGTCGAGCTATCTTTGTCGTTTCATTATCGTGATCTTGATCCTGGTGAACTTTCTTGCGAACCTGCGCAGGTTACGCCATCGCTGCAAGTGCCAATAGCATCTACACGTACGCCGTCGGCAACTCCATCTACGTTCTCGGAATCACGGGTCTCTTCCTCCTCCAAAATATCATCATCTCGGAAATCTCGTCGACGCGAAACCGTCTGTTCTGGTCCATCTTCCCCTCGATCCCCGGAACGATCAACGTCTGGGTCTCTGGTAACATCACGGCGTCCGTGCTCGAGACGACGACCTGGCGATGGGGTCTCGGAATGTTCTGCATCCTCGTACCAGCGATGGCGACGCCAATTATTCTTACGCTGACCTACGGTATGCGCCCTCACAAGAAGCACGTCGACGGTAGCCCGATCAAATCCGAAAAATCACTCCAAGACGACGAAGAGGACGTCGCTTCGACAATCGTCAACGGCCCGACCATCTCGGACAACAAGACTTTATGGGCCAAGACGGTCGCCATCTTCTGGTCACTCGATCTCGTCGGTCTTCTCTTCCTCGTCGGCGGTGCGGGTATGGTACTCGTCACCATCACGATTGCAAACGGCCGAGGCTCCAAGTGGTCGGACCCGCACTGCATCGCGCTTCTAACCGTTGGCGGTCTTTGCGTTATCGCCTTCGTTCTTTGGGAGGCCTACGGCGCTCGTCATCCTTTGATCCCTTTCTCATTGATGACGAACCGCACCGTGATCATCGCTTTGATCATTGCCGTCGTCCATCCCGCTGCAGGAGGTGCGATCGGTTCCTACTTTTTCACTTTCCTTCGCGTCGCCGCGAACCAGTCCAACACCTCGGCGACTCGGATCGTCAACCTCGCATCCTTCACGGGCACGCTCACCGCCGCAGTGGCGGGTGTCGCAGCGCGTTACATCCGTTACCTCAAGCCTATCATCCTCTTCGGCTTCACGATCGAGGTTCTTTCCTTCGGCCTGATGATCCGCTACCGCCAATCGACGAACTCGCAGGCCGATCTCGCGATGGTCCAAGTCGTTCGTGGTTTCGGTGTTGGATGCATTGGCTTCCCCGTCCAAGCTGCGATCCAGACCGTTTCAAGGCACGAACACATCGCTGCAATTACAGCTGGGTACTTGACGATCTACTACCTCTCGAGTGGTATCGGATCCGCAATCGGTGGTGGTAAGCTCTCCCCAGTCCCCCCACTCCGCAGTCAATGGCTCTTCCCAACGCGAAAATAAAATAGTTCACTGACCGTGTCTCCCACGTTCTATCTTCCCCTCAGGTATTTGGACGAACCTTGTCCCCGATAAGCTGGCGCACTACATGCCCGACCAAACGCTCGTCAGCTCGGCCTACCAGAACCCGATCGGTTTCATCGCTCGTTTCGCACCGGGCACGCCCGAACGCCTCGCCGTTTCCCGAGCGCACGATGAAACGCAACGTATCATCGTCATCGCCGGAACGTGCATCGCCGCACTGGGTTTGATCGCCGCGCTCTTCCTCGAGAACGTTAGATTGACGGACTCGAGCTCGATCGAGAGAGACGAGGAGGGGAACTATATCTCCGATCGTACGCCCCGGTCGAAAGGCCGGCGCGCCGGGTGTAGTTGCGAGTGATGCGAAGGTCGTCAAGAACTGAAGTGGAGAAAGAGGATTGTTTCGGGTAGGCGTAATAATGGTAGAAGCTTTCGAGTTTCATAGAGTTTGCAATGCTGTGTCAACCAATTCTCGTGTGAGCGACTCAGCTGCCCGTTCTGAACGGTGAACACATCAGAGTCTTCTGAACTGCGACTCCTTGTGCGGCTCTTCTTCTTCTTTGCGGACTTTTCGGCATCTCCTGAATCACGGAGAAACTCGGTATGATCGTGACAACGAAGAGACTTGCGGTAGGCTGTGTCCAAAAGGAAGAACTGCATTTCTTCTTCTTTGCGGACTTTTCGGCATCTCCTGAATCACGGAGAAACTCGGTATGATCGTGACAACGAAGAGACTTGCGGTAGGCTGTGTCCAAAAGGAAGAACTGCATTGCATGACCTGCGACTAGACTGTCGGGCGTCGGCTTCTATCGCTCTTACACGCTTGCCTAGAACCCGTATTGCTGATGAGAATGGTACTGTCGTCGTCCACCTCCACCAAAGCCAGCTCCTCCACCGAAGCCACCCGCAGCACCGAATAGATCCGAAAGATCGACGCCGCCGCCGAACCCAAAGTCGTCCCCGCCGCCATGACCAGCATGAGGGTCGTTCTCGTCGATGCCCATGTCGAACTTCCTCCTCCTCTGTGGATCACTGAGGATGGCGTACGCCTCGCCCACTTCCTTGAAGCTCGCGTCGGACCCTCCCTTGTCGGGGTGGTGAATGAGCGACTGCTTCCTGTACGCCTTCTTGATCTCGTCCTCGGACGCGGTCGAGCTGATCCCCAAAGTGTTGTAATGGTCCTTCATCTTGCTCCTCTTCAACTTGGCCTCCGCATCAGCGACTTCCCTCTTCAACGCGGCCTCGTCGTTCGATCCCGCAGGAGCGATCTCGTAGGCCTGCTTGAAAGCGTGCACGGCGCCTTCCCATTCCTCTTGCGCAAGACAGATCCGGGCCTTGGTCCTCATCGCCTTCCAGTACTGCGGCTGCAGCGTCAAACACGCCTCGCAATCGCCCAACGCCTCGTCGTACTTCTTGAGCTTGAGCTGCGCCGTCGCGCGGTTCGACAACAGCGTCGCGCGCAGCACGTCGTTCTCCGGGTCGACAACGAGCGCCTCGCTGTACTTGGCGATGGCCTCGTCGAGGCGGTTCGACTTGAACGCTTCGTTGCCCGCATCCTTGAGCGAATCCACAAGTTTGACCTGGCGCAGCAGTGTTCTGTGCGATGCTCTCGGTGCACATCAGTGGGGGGTGTTCCGGGCAAGTGATACATGAAAGAGGCGGAGCAACTCCTCACCGAGCAAGAACGTAATCGGGATCATTACGCAAAGCTTGCTGGCAATGAGCAATCGCCTGGGGGTGGTTGCCGGCGTAGTAGAGGCAAAGCCCTCGGTAGTACAGCGCTTCGGGCTGGTTCTGGTTCGCTCGCAATAAATCACTGCAAGGAGGTATTGGATCGAAATTATCAGCGCCTGACCATCAGCAACTTGGATATAGATCAGAACTTACGCGGCCATCCCAGCAGCTTGGTCGTACTGCTTCTTCCCCACCAATGCCTGGACCTTCCACGTCCTCCACTCTCTCGGCGTTTCCTCAACCTCCCTCGCGGCAGCATCGATACCCAGTAGGACCATGGACCAATCCTTCTTCTCCAGGTCGCGCTTGACGTTGGCCAAGGCGTTCTGGATTCTGGCCACCTTCTTGCGCTCGTTCTGCACGCCGACGTTCGTCGAGTCCATCTTGAACGCCTGGTCCAAGGTCTGCTGCGCCTGACTGACGAGCCCCAAAGCGGTCTGGCACTTGCCCAATCGCAACAAGGTCTTGACCTGCGGATCCTTGGCTTGCAAAGCGGCGGCGGCGAGGAGGTCCTCGAGCGCTGAAGTGTAGACGCGCGATTCCATACGGGATGCGGCTCGGTTGGTGAGGTAGGTCGGGTTCGTCGGGTCTAGCGAGATGGCTTGAGAGTAGTATCGCGTCGCGGTTGGGTAATCCTTCTTCTTGTCTGTACCCTCGAGGAACCACAGACGTCAATAAACTGGAACCCTATTCTGACTGCGCTCGACGTACAATATTCATTACCAGTCTCCTTCCTCTCCGCGGCCCTGACGAGCTTCTCCTCGGCGGTCAACTCGTGATCAGGCTTCTCCCTGTCGCCCATATCGACATCGCTGTCGGCCTCTTTGGCGTCGTTGCTGTCGTCCTCTTCCTCGCTGCTGGTGTCGTCGTCGTCGTCGTCGTCGTCGCCGTCGTCGTCGCTATCGGACGAGAGCACGATGGGGGACAGATGCCCTCTCTTCTGCGCCGAAGGACTGCTCTTGCCGCCGTTGGTATTCTTTCTGGAGGTGCGTGGGGGCGGGGAAGAGAAGGTGAACTCGCCCGAGTGACCGAAACGTGAAGAGGAGGACGAGGCCGAAGCCCCGTTCGTGGTCGAGGAAGAGGTCGAGGTGCCTGCGGCGGCGGCGGCTTTGGCATTCGCGCTGTGGGAACAAGGGTGAAGAGAGTCAATTCCGAAGACTTCAAATCAAGTAGATGTTGCTGATGGTGGTGGGATCGCCGGCGGGAGTGCAAACGGGGATGACTCGATCAGACGATATGCCGCCGAGTACCGGGCAGAGCAGATTCAGTCTCGGCACCGTTGGAGCAGACTCCTTCGCACTACACGGTGTGTGCCTCGACTGTGATCTCGTACGAGGCTACACTTGAGCTGGGGGGGGTGCTCGCTCGTGAGTCGTTTGGCGCGTGAAAGACGGGGCCACAACTGACGACTGACGCTTTCTTGGTCCGTTGAGCCGCACCACTCCGCTTGGCGTTGGGCATCGTCGATCGAGGGGTGAGGTTCTGGTGGTCCAAGCGACAAGGGTGTGTGCTACTGCGACCGGTCGAGTGGTTGCAGTGGCCGATGACGAGTCGCGTGCGAGTGCGCGAGTGAATGAGCGAGGTCAAAAACTGGAAGCTAATTCGAAGCCTTTCGAAGCGCGCGCCCCGCTGCGATGGCCAACAATTGACCATTAGACCAGATTAGCTTGAACCTCAGTGATGCGCAATAGCAACGGCCAGCGATAGCCCCTTTTCCGGAGTTTTCACCCGGCCCCCGTCCCCTCACCTCCCTCCAACTCACATGCCCTTACTTGGACGATGCTTTTCGAGCGCAAAACAGTCTCGGGTTATCCTAAAGACGATCAGACCACCGGCCGGGGCGAGGATCCTAGCTCAGCCGTTGACGTTCCTCACCTTCAACAACGATCCGATCGGCAGAGCGTACGTACATTGTAACAGTACCTTTAGTGCGCGCCTTGTTCTGACCTACATGGTCACCGCGTGTTGCACAGAAAATTCGCAGACTGGTCGAGCCGCTTTGCCTCGCAGGGCTACGAGTCGCAACTCGTAGAGATCATGCACCCCCACTCGCACGTGATCTCCTCGGCGGAGCAGGCTTCGTTCAAGGAAATGGGTAGACTGGGTATCGAGACGATTCGAAAGAATTTGGAAAAGCTAGAAGAAGGTAAAGTGCAGACGAGCCTGAGCTTTTAACTTCTTTGGCGGACGGAAGCTTCCCCAGCCCCAAGCTCTTTTTCCTCGCCTTTCCTCATTCCAGCCTTCATGTCCCTTCTGAACCCTCAATTGGAAGCATTACAGAAGCACCCAAGCTGACATGCCCTCCCTCTTTGAACAGACTACATCGCCTATCTACGCACTTCCACGACGTCCCCCTTCCCACCCCTTCTCTTCGCACACTCGACGTCGACTCTCCTCGCCGAGACGTACGTCTCCTCCCATCCACTGTCCGGTATGGTCCTGTGCTCCCCACCCTCCCTCTCCGACTTTGGTCGATTCGATCCCTTCCACCCCTCCCAGAAGCAGAGACAGGATCTCGAAACGGCCGCTACTTCGGCATCAAGTACCCCCTTGGGGCCGACCCAAGACCTATTCAACTACGAACCCGGATTCCCCATCGCGATCACCCTACCCCACTCGACTGCACCTTCATCTCCTCTGCACGAGCGCCATCGCCTCCTTCGAGACTTTGGCGACGATGGAGAAGAGAACGTCGAGGCGTGGATCGAAGGGCCGATCGAGGAGCAGAATTGGCAGAGGGTGATGGATTGGATGGATGAAAACAGGTTCTGAGTAGTAGCTAATAAGGTGCTGCTTTTTTCTTTTTCGGATAAAATCTCGATTCGCGTTGTTGTAAATTCATGCAATTTTGTCAGACTCGGCCGTTCCGTAGAACGGGAGCGTAGAACGGGAGAAGTGCAAGCCAAGGCGCTATCGCCCGAAGGAGCGTCGGACCCCGAACGCGCGATGACGTAAATGGCTCCGCCTCGGGCACCTCGAAAGCGGCCCCGTTCCTCGTCTTGCTTCTCTCCTCTTCTTTCCGTACCATCACTATCCAACGCTGCGTATCTATCCTCAATCTTCAATCATGGTAAATCGACAAACTCTGAACCGTGTTCGAAACCACTCTGTATCCGACTTGTGTCATGGCTGACGATAGACCTATATCACACTACAGTCCGCACCCGCCCAGGAACCCGGCCACTTCAAGTGAGTGCCCATCAAACTCCTCAGCTCCCTTTTACCTAATTCGTTCTGACTTGCTCGTCGTATCGTACAGCCCCATCACGCAGCGCTTCGAAGCGGACTCGGCGCACGTCGTCTCGTCCGAGCAGAACGGCTCGACCTTCCCCGGCGACGACGACCACTCCTCTGCACCAGGTGTCAAGACCATTCCTGCGCCTTGTAAGCTTTCGCCCTTTCAAGCTCTGGCCTGAGAAGTTCGCTGATCGAACTCTCGGCGCTTTGGACGATGGTCTCGGATCGAACTCCTTAATTGCCGTCGTCAAAACTTGATTAGCCACGCAGCCGAGTTTCAAGGATCAAGTCATGGGGAATGCTAAGAAGGTAAGCGACGCTGTACAAACCGCGCGACGAAATATAATGTTGAATCGGCATTCGATCTCACCAGTTTGCTGGCCAAGCTTTCGGACGAGTAAGCAGAAACTGCGCGTCAAAATGATTTCGCCCATCGCTCAACCTCGACTTTCTTCTGCAGGAACACGAGAAGATTACAGGAGAGGCCTTACTTGCAGGTCACGGAAAAGAGAAGGCCGAGCAGATCGGTCAAGAAGTCAAGGCGGCGAAGGAGCAACAAGCTGCGAAGAAGTAAGCGGATCGAACTGGCTTTCGATTCAGACTCGGACCCCTTTCTCAGGTTTGGACCAGGAGCGCGGCGCTTGTATTCACGCGGAGCCATAGGAAGATGAAATGCAATGTTTTCTTATAATATCGACTAATTTTCGGCACCCTTGGAAAACTTGCATGTGCTTTCGAGTTACACCCGCGGGCCGCTCGACGGCCGCTCGACGGCCGACAGCACGCGCCGCGCTGCTGCTTAACATGACATCGGCGACCAAATCCGGCACCGTGCACGCCACCGAGGACCCCCTATCATCTTCGACTGCAGATTGCACGTTCTCAAACGCCGACGTCCTCCTCAGCAGAGAACGTTGCTCTTTTTCTCAAAAGTGAGAGGTCCTGATATAGCCACGCAGCGACTGCCACTGTAAAAGGCATGCGCCTTTGATATGCTGTCGATCTTGACAGTTAGGCTATAAGCAAGTCGTAACTAGAACTCGATGGTTCTAGCTACTCAGACTTTACTTGTATGGCTGCCAGGCATTTCCTTATTACAGGCAGCCGGTGGGGGGGGGGGCAAGGATCCCAGATTAGACTCAAGTTGTGACCCGTGGTCCACAAAAAGCGGTGCTGGCTACCTTCTATTTTTGGGGCGTTTGTACCTCGAGGCGCGCGGGACTTGGACCCGTGCTGGTGCCGCCCCCCACTCGCGCTGACCGCATCCGCGGACCACCAGGCTCAGCCTACGCGAGCAAACACTAGTACACCACTTGTCGATTCACAAATCACCACAATCGCCGCGGCCCTTTTTCATCACCAGCATCCGCATCATCTGCAAACCATTGCCCCGGTGTGAGCGAAGCAAAAAACCCTCATCCTTGCCCCTCAAGACACAAAATTACAAGGGCGGAAGAGGTTGATGAAACACGAAGGCACAAAAGTGGGGGGGCTCCCAGTCGTCGGCGCGATCGGGGCCCGTTGGTCTGCTCAGCCCAAGCTGGCGTTGGTTGTCGACTTTTGGTTGGTCGGGCGGTGAAAATCGAGTCCGACGTTAGAACGTTCCCTTTGGCTCGGGAGGCCGATGAACAGCTCTTTCAATTTTTCGCGGCCAGCATCGCCTACAGCAAGAGGTCTTCTGCAGAAGCTGTGGCTTTGGAGAGGGAGTGAGCTGGGTCTGGAAGAAATCAGATTCGCTTGTGGGATCGCCCATCGTAATAGATGCCGCCAGTTTTGGTGGCAGCTCTTCATTGTCAAAGGTTGAGCCCGTTGCTTGCCCTGAAGGCGTCGCCGTTTATTCATAGCGCCTCCTCGAGCTGCCGAGCCGGGTTTCCGATTATAACCCACGTCCGTTCGCTTCCCTGCCAGGCTGCTGCCCCCCTCCCCCCTCGCACCTCATCTTGACTGCCTCGGACGTGCTCATCGCTATCGTCATCGGTCTGCAGCCTTGCTTTCGAGACCGGAAACTCTGCTGGTGTCGTCCGTGATCATTGTTGTCGTGCATCAACTTGGTCAGCCCCCGCCATCGCCGGCCTAACCCGGATCGCCCTCTTCAAAACGCCGGCGCACGCACTCACGCACTCACGCACTCGTACCCTCCTCGCCGCCAAAGCGCTGGCAAGTCCGCTCGCTCGCTGGCACCTCGACGGAGCTCCCTTACATCCCTTCAAGCTCGTATATCATTGAACGACCCGTTGCGTTGGAACCTTGTTCATCGAATCTCGTCATCGTCGACTTTGATACCTCTCTGAGGAGATCTACAAGTCTGCATCTGGACTCTTGCGCCGTCTCACGTTGCATCTCCAAGCGCGCCGCCCGCAAGCCACAGGCGGTGCGCGACTCGGATCTCGCTGACTGCTCAGATCCCACCACCGCGTGATCCCCGACCGGCCTCGCCTCGGACTGTTGATTCGTACTTTCGATCAGGTCAGTTCTCCCTCCTCCTTCCCTTTGATCATTTCCATCCATCAGCGTCGATGCTGGCTCGCTTCGCATTCGTCCCCGGGACTGTCTCGTCCGGGGTCGCGGTCGAGGGGTTCGCGATCGAGAGGGTCACGGGCGTCCTTGGTGTCACCTCCGTAATACCGAGCCTCGGCACCACCTCCGGCAAGATCACTTTTCTCCGCTACTGCGACCCAGGGGAAGGGTGCATTCACTCCTGATGGATCGATCATCAGGAGATCGACTGCATCTCCGCCTCGTCAACGCGAGGCACGGTCCGCCCAGAGTCGACCCGGGGTGTACGGGGTGGATGTATGCGCAGGAAAGGAGGCGATTCCGGCGCCATCGAGGGACTCGGCGCAGGCAGGTGCTTCACGTTTCTGGGGCGATATTGGCTTCCCCTCTAGATGACGAGATGTAAGAGAGGGGATGGGTCGATTAGCGTTTTCCTCTCTCGTCGTGCGGCGAACACTCGAGTGGTTTTGGGTGCTTTTTCGACCGCGAGGGCACATCGTTTTCATCTCAGCGGACATCACCGGATCTAATCGAGGAGTGATCGACGACTGCTGAGATTTGAACTCTCCCTCGCTTCCGCCCCGTGCTCTTCTACCCTTTCCCACCCATCTGCAGATCTCGCTCTTCTCACCGTGCACTCCTGACACCATGGGTCGTCGCAAGATCTCGATCGCGCCCATCCAGGACGACCGCAACCGGTCCGTCACGTTCCTCAAACGCAAGAACGGTCTCTTCAAGAAGGCGTACGAGCTCGGAGTCTTGTGCAAGGCCGACGTCGCGGTCATCGTCTTCAATGGGGCGAACAAGCTTTTCGAGTAGGTTTCAACGAGTCCCCAGCGGTCCGGAGCTACGAATCAGCCGAGGTGCTGATGTTCGCTACTTTGTTTTCGTCTTGAAACAGATTTCATAGTGGGGATATGGATCAGACACTACTTCGTTATGCACACGTGAGTAACACTCGAATTACTGGTCATCCGCAAACGGACCCTCTTACTCACGCCGTTCTTCCTGCACCATTGTTTTCTTACGACCGGTAGTACTCCGGCCCCTCTCACGAGAAACGCGGCCCCGAGTATTATGGCGCCACATACCCGGGAGGACTTGTCACCTCCGCATTGGGAGATAAGAATGTTCATCGCAACGCTGGTGAACGAGGAGCCGAGGAGGACGAAGTTGACGACGAAGAAGAAGAAGGCTCGCTCGTTGATGAGGATGAGGATGAGGACGCTCGAGGAGCGCAAATGAAGCAGAATGGACCGGGGGGGAGTAAAAGTAAAGGGAAAGGGAGAGGTGGGAGCGGAGATGGGAAGAGGCCCAAGGTGGAGAGAGACGACGATCAGAGAAGTGATCCGAGGAGTGACAGCTTGGAAGAGGTACGTTCAAGTCTCCAAAACGCGGCACTCGACCATATTGCTGTTACTAGGCACTTACGGGTTTGAACTTGCCCGTCTCATCAGGAACAGGCTTCATTTTACAATGATCGAGGACATGCAAGTCAGCAACAACAACGCTTCCAATCGGGACAAGGCCCTCCCTCGCCTCAATCGCTTGCGGCGTCTGGAAACTGGCCCTTTCATCTCGGCTTCCCTCAGCCCGTCTTCAACAACCCCTACACCTCGTTCCCCGGTTTCCCGCAAGCACCACCTCCTTCCTTCGCCGGCCAGTCGTACCCTGATGGACCTCCCAATTCGAGCGGTGGATGGAACCCTCAGATGCCGTCGCATCCGGGAGGCGGTCCAGGACAGGGGGGCAATCCTATGGGCCAGAACCCCTTTTGGGCTATGCAAAACCTTGTTCAAACGTACGGCGCTTCTCTGAATGGAGGTATGCCGGGAGGTGGACCGTCCGGCCCTCTCGGACATGCCAATGGCAACAGCAGCAATGGAGGTCCCGGTGGACCACCCAACGGCTTCTCGGGCGACTTTGCAGCACTGCAAGCCGCATATGGGATGGGGATGATGAACAATCCCGGCGCGGGAGGTCCGATGCCCCCTTTTTTTGGCGCTAGCCCGGCAAATGGAGGTGGATCCTCGTCGGCTTTGCCGAGCTTGGCACTCTCCTCGTTGGGCAACCCGAATGGTCCTCCTGGCGGTCCTTCGTCGTCCGGATCGACGTCGTCGGCTCCTTCGCCGCTCTATCCCGGATCGGCTCGGCAAGCTCCGTCGGAAGTCTCTCCCGTTCCGATCCATCGCTCAGCTTCGGTAACGTCGCTTCGACGTGCTTCACCCGGCCCCGTATCAACGAGGACAGCGGAGCTCACGCGCGGTCAAAGCTTTGATGGTGTCTCGCAAGGTCGAGGTCCGCCCAGTCGAAGCAATTCGTTACCCAAACCCCACCTGAACCTCAACATACCCCGACCCCCAGGATCGACGACTTCGACGCCCGGACTCGACAACAATCCTCGAGGCCGGGGTTTGCTCATCCACGAAGGACAACCTTTCACTTCGGAGCCCGACAAGATTGCTCCGATCCAGGGGTCGCAGTTACTGTCCAGTCTGGGGGGTTCGTCGTCGTCGCACCAGATGTTGCCTTCACCTTCAACTTTCTTCGCCTCGACCGACTTCAACCCGTCGAACCCGCTGGACGGGTCTTACGATCGCAATGAAGACGACGACCGAAGCCGTGACCGAAAAGCCGGTTCGTCGCATTCCCCGAACGAAGGCGAGGCTCGTGACGACGATGCACCTCGAGGCCTCAATTGGTCCGCTGCACCCAAGTTGTCGAATGATCGCACGACGTCGACTTCGAATTCGAGTGAAGGGACGGTATCCACGACGGGCCATTCGGCGGCTCCTTCATCGAAGAGGACCGAATCCGAGAGTGGGCATCGTTTGGGTGTCGACATGGGAGGCGAAGGGAAGAAGAGGGTTCGAGTGATTTGAATGGTGTGTCGTCTTTGTGTGAAGCTTAGCTCGGTAAGAGTGTCTTTGTTTCAGAGTGCATGTCTGTTTCCGCACGTTGCTGTATTGAATATGACGAAGAAATAGAGAAAGAAAAAAGGAGGTCATTGTGGTGTTCCTGCTCGACAAGAGCTGTTTCGACCGGGGATCGGACCGAGCTAAATTTGGTGCGAGTGGAGCGTGCGTCCGTGCGTCCGTGTGACCGACCGCGCGGCGAGTCGTCCTCGTGCGCTTCCCGGCTCACGAGCCGACGTCGACCTTGCTCTCTGGGCGCAACACTCCTTCATTCTGCACTCGGCCTGGCTTGACCCGGATAGTCAGCGGGCTCTGTTCGGCAACTTGCCCAGGCGTTGTAGCAACTGCATCTGCGTTTCTGGTACTGCGTCCGGCTGTCGCTCCACTCGCTCCTCGCTCCCCCCACCTCGTCCGTGGCCGGTGCGACGTCGTACGAGTTCGGTACGACGTAACTGCAACCTATACAACACTCGCAACGCGACTCGGATTGGTCGGTTCGCCATCTGGAAAACTTGATCTTGGACCGGACTATCCCCACATCGTCGTTCCCTTCATCTTGTGACGGTAGCCGAGCGATCAAGCATGTCAGACGTCACGTGGCCACGGTCACTGAGGCCGATCATGCCCACACCGTTCGCACCCCCTACGACATCAGCCTCTTCGCGGAATGTAGAGGGCGGGGCCTACAATGACGATGATGACGCCGACGACGACGATCTGAGCAGCCTCGACGAAGAGGAGGCCGAGAAGGTCGGGATAATGATCGAAGGGAGCTTGGCCGAGGCCGATACGTCGTACAGACCTACCAAGGCCAAGCAAGCGGTGAGGCCTCGATCTCATCTTCATGGCTATCGATGTGACTGACCAACACGACCGTGACGCTTGCAGCGACGTCGAACGTTCTGCTTCTTGTTCCTCTCGATCCTCCTGGCCTGCCTCTTGACGGCCTTCGCGCTCTCGCATCTCTTTCGAGGCCGACATACCTTCCACGGTGGCGGACTCAAACCCATTTCATTCGAACACCTGATGAACGGAACCTTTTCCATTCATACCGAAAAGTTGGATTGGCTGGCAGAAGGTGAGTGAACGCTACCGAGGACTCGGCGATTCATCTCGGTGCGATCTGACCTTGCGTATTCGATCTTGCAGCTGGGGATGGAGTTTACAGTCATCGATCGAATGACGGATCACTCATTCTGGAAGACATCAATTCGGGCACATCGAGGGTGCTGGTCAAGAGTGACGCGATCAAAGACGTGAGTAGTCCCCGAACCACTGCAGATTCGTCAGTAGGGTGCTGATACTGAGTTCGACGAGCAAACAGGGCTCGGGACAGCCGCTCTACTGGTCAGAGTTCGCCGTTTCTGCCGACCTCAAATACATCCTCTTTGCGGCGAACCAAGTCAGTCAATGGCGTCACTCTTCCCACGCCAACTTTTACGTCCATACAGTTCAATCGGGCGAGACTGTCGCGCTTCGACCACCATCGGCGGCGCCCCACACGGCGATCGCCTCGTTCTCGCCGAAAGATCACCACATCGCATACGTGCACGCCAATGACCTTTACGTCCTCGAATCTCCGCCAAGCGTTGGCGACGTTCGACCGCCTATTCGAGTCACCGTCTCGGGTAGTCCTACAACCTTCAACGGTGTGCCCGATTGGGTGTACGAGGAAGAGATCTTTGGCTCCGATTCGGCGTCTTGGTGGTCACCCGATGGGAGCAAGCTCGCGTTTCTCTCGTTCGACGAGGAACGGGTCCCAGAGTATTCGTTTCCGATCTACAATCCGGCGGCATGGGGTCCCGGTGGCGGAATACCTTACCCGACCGAAACGGTGATGCGGTACCCCAAACCGGGGTATGCCAATCCCCTCGTGACGATCCACGTCTTCGATCTCGCTAGCTACTTAGCGGTCCCTCAACGCCCCACACCGGTCGAACCAGAGGCGAATCCACCGGTTGTCGATCCGAGGGTACTCGAAGTGACGTACGAACTCGTCCTCTCCAAGCCTTTCGATCCCAACGATATGCTCGTCAGCGAAGTAACTTGGGTTGGCAAGGATGATCTCATGATCAAGGTCACAGACCGGACGGCGCAGATCCAGCGTACTGCGCACTTCCGTCTCGACGAAGCGGTTACCGATCGAAGAATCGTGGGAAAGGTGGTGCGCGAGGAGGATTTCGGCAAGATTGACGGAGGATGGATCGAACCTACCCAGACGATCGTGGGGATCGACTCGACGATTCTCCTTCATTCTCACCAGAATGACGCGTCCGCTGATGCCATTCGGCCTAGACCGTCTTTCCCGTCGGGCTATCTCGACGTTGTCGCCGACTCGGAGGGGTTCCGTCACGTCGCCTACTTCTCCCCGCCCGACACCGCGACACCTATCTTCCTCACCCGAGGAAAGTGGGAAGTCGTCGAGTCGTTATCGGCGATCGATCTCTCGAGGGGGCTCGTTTACTTCATCGCTGCAAACCCCTCGATCGAGCGCCATCTCTATTCGATCCCTTTGCCAAAGACGACTGCCGAACTGAACGCCCTCAGTCAAGCGGGTGCTGAGCTTGTGGCACCGACGCCGTTGACGGACGTAACCAAGATGGGACACCACACGGTCAGCTTTTCTCCCTTCGCCGGATTCTACGTCGTCAACTACCGGGGACCCGATATGCCTTGGCAAAAGTTGTACAAGGTCGATGATCAGAGTGAGTTTGGCCCTCTCAATTCTGGAGCTGATCCCGCGAGCTGATCGACGACAGCCCCCAACTCTCACTCAGGCTTCACCAAAATTTTGACCGACAACGCTGCCCTGGCTAAAATAGATGCGGCATTTCAGCACGTCGACATCAGCTACTCGACCCTCGAGCTTGAAGGCGGCTATAGTGTGAATATCCAGGAGCTCCGACCTCCATTGATCGATGCCTCAGGCCGAATGAAATACCCCCTCCTCGTCGAAGTCTACGGTGGACCCAACTCGCAAAAGGTATCAACGGCGTTCGAGAGGGATTGGCATCACTTCCTCGTCACTTCGATGGGCTACATCGTCGTACGTATCGACCCGCGCGGAACAGGCTTCAAAGGACGGCATTTCCGCGTCGGGATTCGCAACCAACTCGGTTCTCTCGAAGCCTCGGACGTCGTCGAAGCGACTCGCCAACTCGTCTCTTCGCGCTCTTACATCGATTCGAAACGTCTTGGTATTTGGGGATGGTCTTACGGCGGTTATCTGACGGCCAAGGTTGCCGAAACCAATTCTTCACTGTTCACGTTGGCGATGTCCGTTGCGCCGGTTACGGATTGGAGGTATTATGATTCGGTCTATACGGAGCGATACATGTCGACGCCGAAATTGAATGGGCCCGGGTACGACAAAGCGGCCGTGGTGCAAATGCAGGGGTTCAGAAACCTTGATTATCTGTTGGCGCATGGCTCGGGAGATGACAATGGTAAGACCACGACCAGCGTACCCTTTTTTTTCGGAAGAGGCCCCCTGTTCTGAACTTTTGATGCTACGCAGTCCACTTCCTCAACTCGGCAGCTTTACTCGACAAGTTGACGTTTGCTTCAGTTCGGTAGGTCGTCATTGAGGCTCTCGGACGTATAGACGAGCATCGCGCTGACACCATCTTCTTCCTGGACCTCACTCAGCACCTTCCGATTCCGCATGTTCACCGATTCGGATCACTCGATAGGGGTGCGTTTCCTTCATCTCGTACAAACGCCCCCCTCAAAATCTGACCCGAATCTCCGCTTCCTTTGGCACAGATGAGAAAAGCCTACCCGGAACTCTTACAATGGATGACGGCCTTCTTGATTGAGAAGTGGGGCGAAGGAGGGAGGTCCAAACAGAAATGGAGGACCCACACGAAGGAGCATTTCATAGAATAGTCGCTCGGATGTACGTTGGGTTCATTTTGTGTATGTATTGTCTAATGTATTACTTCCCCGTCATTCAGCTTTGGGCGATTTCGCGACGGCTAACAGACCAATCCGGGTCGACGGAATTCTTTCGAATCGAAAAAGGTCTCTGTGGTTCTAGAAGTTCTCAGTATGAACTTGGCATCCTGTTCAACATCCCCCCATCGAGCATCACGACGGAACCTGAGAGGTAGCGCTGTCGTTTACTAGCGAGGTCTGTGCCGTTTCATCCGTAGGGGATCGATCAGCTTTCAACTCAGACCTTGTCCACTTTCCGTTCTCCCTTTGAGCCAAAGAAACGACCCAAGAAAGCGACTCACAAAAAACAGTGCTAGCAATATCATCGGGGGTCCCGAATGGCATCGTTCGGGCAGCGTTTGGTTTCAACCATTTGCTTGGACGTTCTGAACCGTCGTGTTCCGAGTTTTGCAGTGCGTTGCTCAGGCGTCGCTGGTCTAAGAGGGGTGCGGTCATTTCTACAAAACGAGGAATGCGAGAACGAATGAACATGAAATGTTGAAATCTCCATCTAGCAATCCCATAGTCTTCTTCTTACCGGAAGGGAATAGACCGGGAGCGACTTCGTTGCAGCGCACGTTCGTGTCTTCGAGAATCGTCGCAAGCAACTTGGTGAGGTGCGTGGTCGCTGCTTTACTCATTGCGTCTGAACCAACGAAAAGATAAGGAAGAGATTAATGAATGAATAGATGATGTCTCAGGGGATCAAGCGAAGGTTGACCTACAGAGCACTCCTGCGACAGGTTCTCGACCGAAATTGAGATTACCTGACTGATGGCATTCGAGTTGAACTGGAGAGTAAGAGTGTGATCGGCTCCATCTGCTAACCGGCGAGGAGCCAGTGATGCTCTACGCACTCACTCGTGATGTTGATGATTTGACTGCCATTCGGACTACGATTCAGCATGGGAAGAAATGCAGCGGACATATAGTAGTACCTTTTCCGAACAAGTAGAAGATAGTGAGCGTCTCAAAAGAAAAATTTTCCACTTTTGTGGAAGGATCAATTGCTCATCCACTGCAAAGTGACTGACCCCAAGGTGTTGATCTTGAACAACTTGATCGCCTCTTCCATATCTCAAGCCAACATGGCGTTTCGAATTGCTTCCGCTGTCATTGAATGGGTTTGCTATGTCAGCTCAATCCCGTGACGCCTGCTCGCTGCTCGGCCAAGTGCGCAGCAGCGATCGATTCCACTCACCACCATCCTGATCAATGACCGTACATCGAGGACCTGACACCCCAGCATTGTTGATCAGCAGATCCAACCACTTCTCCTTCCCTTCCATCTCTTTCATGATCCGCACAATAGTCTCCTTCTCACTCGTATCACCCACGATCGGAACCATCGCCCCACCCCCACATTCCCTCGTCGTTCCCAACTTGCGAAATTCTTCGACAGCAGCTTCGAGTACTTCGTTACGTCTTCCAACGATGTAGACCTTCGCTCCATTCTCCGCCAACGCTCGGGCGCACATCAACCCGATCCCGGTTCCGCCACCGGTGATGAGCGCGACGAGCCCCTTTACGCAGAAGAGCTCCGGGATAACGAAGGTGGGCGTCATCATTGGTCGCACTTGGGTGGGACAGATGATGTGATAGATGGTGGTGTGTGTCGTTGAACGAGGTGGAAAGAGAAAGAGGCGCAAAGAGGAGGAAAGCGGACGAGAGGGGGTTAAAGACATGATTGAAAGAGGTTCGTTATCGACCGTCCGGTAGGTGGCCGCTGCCGCTTCGCCCGACGGCTCGGCCTCGGCCGAGTTGCGTAGCACGAGAATCACGGTCGCACGAGCTGATAGGGGAGACAGGAGATCTTTGCCTCGCGTCGTGCCTTCAAGGTGGAAGTTTTGTATTTGAGACACTAGATCGTATTCTGATTTTATTTCATGCGCTACCCCTATCCGAGCTGATCTATTGTGGTGTCGTGAGAAGCTCAGCGACCCGGTTCTGGCATCGATTTATCTTTAACGCGTAAGGAACCCCGGTACACTACAAAGGCTTCCTCCAAATGAGTGGCCATTGGGCCTGCCGAATGAAGCGCGTTTGTCCTTGTATGGTATTCATTTCCATCCATTGGAAGACCAGTCGAGTCGCGCACCTGTCTTGAACGAGTCGTCGCACAGGGGCATGGAAGCTCCACTATCGTCTGGGCATTCGAGCGCAGCAACACCGCAGATGCAGTCTCATGCTACTCCCGCAATCACACTGAACTGAAAGAGAAGCACACTGGGTATCGATTGCAATTAATAGAACAAAGCACAAAGCATGAAGAACAAGCCCAACGCAAACGGTGGTGACTTTAGAGCAAGGGAAGTAGTCGCTCCATCTCCGAGATGATAGCCTCGTACGACATCGTCCCGGATGGACCCCACAACTCCCCCAGTTGGGCTTCCTCCATAGCCACCTCGACATCGACGAATCGATTGTCGAGCCCACAATTGCTGCGCAAGATATCGACCAGTTGCTTGATGTTCGTCCATCGCTGTGCACAGCCCTTCAACAGCTTGTGATACCAGGTGTTTAGGCGAAGCATGAATTTGAGGACATAGACTATGCGCGCAGATGAGTCGTTCCAGTCAAACCAGATAACCTCACCATCTGGTGTCATCACAAGCACTTCATCGTCGCCCATGTACGGCTCGCGGAACGAGATTTCCATCACGACGTAGAAAAGCGACTCAATATCGTGCCATCGTTCGTGGACGACACGGAGCGGCTGTTGTGGCTGGGCGAGGATCGAGCACGGGAGGTAGGGCCAGGTGCCCTGTAAAACGTCGTATAGTCCAAAGCCTAGCGCTGATCAGAGATATCCTTCGGAGAAACATACACAGCGGAGCACGCACGGATCGTATTCTGCGGCGCCCCTCGGTGCAGGGCCGATCATGTGGGACGGCGAGGTGATAGTCGATGAGAGCGCCGACGCCGTCACGGTCGATGACGACGCTATCGTACGAGATGTCCCGGTGGATATAGCCTAGCTTGTAGATATTTCGGAGTCCTGGACGGGCATGGGAACGGATGTGTCGGCTAGGGAGCGCAAACGCCAGGCCATCGCACCCAGTTGATCCATGTGCTTACCTTTGACGACTCCAAGTACGGCCTGGGCGAGTTCCTTGGTCGTGGTCGCCGTATTGACGGGCCAGTAACACTGTTGGATGAAAACCACCTCGAGTGCCCGGGGCTCGATGCCGACAAAGCTTTCATCGTCGCCGAGGAAGGTCGGAAGCGTGCGGAACTCGCCACGGTAGATGCCGGCGCTAAGGCTCAGTCCCTCGGTGTCGGCACGCGACGCGGCGTGCATCTTGCGACGTAGTGCGATCCCATCGTCGAGGAGGGAGTGCTCCGCCCATGCGAACGTCATAGCGTACTCGACGGCAGGCGTAGGCGAGGTCGACGTGATCGGAGTGATCGACGTGGGGTCGACAGGCGCGTGTCGTGCAGTGGCATAAAACGCGGAGGTGGTGAGACCACGGCAGTTTCGGCGTCGGATGAGGAACTCCTGGATCTCGAGATCTCGAAGGCCGCCAAGGTCGGACTCGAGGTCGTTCGCGCGGGGTGGAAGAAGCGTGTCCGAGACGACAAAAGTTCCAGCATCGGCGACCTCGTTCAGCGAGGCCAGCATCCCGAGCCCGTCGTCGTCGTCGTCGTCGTCGTCGTCGTCGTCGAGTTCGATGAGGCGCGACAGCACGCGCCGGAGCAGCACGGCTTCCTCACCGCACTTGCGGGCGTTCGTCGTGAACGCCCCGGGCCACTCGCGTTGACGAGGTAGTGTGGTACTCGGGATCCCGTCGGACTCGTCAGGTCAAACTGTCAAGAGTTTAGGAGTTATTAACGCACCGCGGGGCGGCGACGAGTCCCTGAACCTCCAGTGCCCTCTATAAAGTCACACTCACACAACACCGCAAGACAAGGCTAGAGAGAGTCGAGACTCTAACGACAAATCCACCCATATTTCATTCAAGAGCCAGCCGCGCGTGCCGAAGACACTTCACGATCCTTGTCGGCGGCCTCTGCCAGCTTGCAGCTGCTCCGAAGTCATCGACGCCGTCGACGCCGTCGCCTGCGCGTGAGCCGGACTTCTTCGGCTGACGAGGCCCGCATCTACGAAGTCGAACCTCTACAGGAGTACGAGTTAGTATCTCAACTGCGTGTTCCTGGCTGGGAGCAGATTCCGGCTCTATGGCCTGCTTCCATTACTCAGGAGCCCTGAGGCGGGTCCGGCTTTACGGCCTGCTCTCATTCCCGAGCCTGGTGTGGCTTTACCGGCAGCGCTCCCTCTACTTCCTCGTTTTCAACGTGCGGACGATGGCGAGGTTGCTCCTATTCCTTTACCAGCTGTCGGCCCGTTGTGAAGACGAAGAGGAGCCTATCGATCATCGACGCGAGGAGGCTGTTGAGGCTATCGACAGTTACGAAGATGACGACCCTGCGGAGCGTGCTCCACCTCTATCTCCTGACGATGGTCACGAGTACCGGCCTTATCGTGTCGGTCGAAATCCGGGTCTGCTCGAAAACATTAACGAGGGCAACATTCTACCGGTTCGCATGCGTGCTCAGCGTCGCGTCGCCGCCCTCAGTATTGTGTCCACGCGCCAGGTCCTTCGTCGTGAACCAGAGCTCATCGCGACGGTCTCCACTCGTCACCCACTGCTTCCCACGACCTTCAAGGATGCGATGGCTTCGCCCGAGTCCGAGTCCGAGTCCTAGTCCTAGTACGCTGCGTCCGTCAAGGAACTCAACTCCATGGGCTTGCACAAGGTCTTCAAGCTTTCGAGGCTACCCACCGGGGCTCGTGCCCTGGGCTATCGTTGGGTGTTTACTCGGAAGGAAGACGCCAAAGGCAATATCATCAGCCACAAGGCTCGTCTAGTCGTCCAAGGCTTTGCTCAACGGCTGGGGTTCGGCTACAACGAGACGTTTGCTCCTGTCTCGTCGATCACGACGATCTTGTTCCTCATCGCCCTTTCTGCCGCTCACGGACTGATTCTCGAACAGTTCGACTATGATTCTGCGTTTCTCAACGGGATCTTGGAGGGGGATGTCTACGTGAAGGTTCCCGACGGATGGCCAGGAGGTTCTCGACCCGGCCAAGCCCTCAAGCTCCTCAAATCCATGTACGGCACCAAGCAAGCTCCTCGACAATGGAATGCGGCTCTCCACAAGCTGGTGACGGATCACGGCTATATGCGCTCCAACGTCGATGCTTGTCTCTACTTCAAGTATCACGGCAAGTCGTTTGCGATCATCCCTTTGTACGTTGATGACAAGCTTGCTGCATCGAACAACCAGGCTTTTCTGGATTCCGAGATTTTGGCGTTCGATGCGCTTTACTGGCGACCAGTTGGAGGAAGTTGGCCATCTGCTCGCCGAAAACCGACGTATCAAGGAGAGAAACCCTGTCTATGTCGACCCGCGACTCGAAGAGCTGGTGTAAGGCAGGTGTGCCTTACGCACCTAATGTGGCACCCGGTATTTGAATTACATCAATTCAAATTGCTTTACTTTTGGATCACGCGTTAGGGTGCCGCGCGCCTTTCAGCTGGGTCTCGATGATCTTGCCCGGTTCCCTGGCACGCTCGTAGAATGGAACACCACCATCACACGCCCCGGATGGCTTCCCGTCGTAAAGTTCAAACCTGCTACGAATGTGGAGGGTGTGTATCTCCTTTACGAAACGGGTGTGGCAAAGGATGGGGATCGGCGAAACCCGTCGATGCCTTGGCGCGAAATGGAGCGCCGCTTCGGAACTCGCTGGCGCGGTGCGCCAGGTCAAACTGCACCCGGTGTCGAATGGACTCGCATAAACAGGGTCCTGAAGTTCATCAACGATGCCGTGGAAGGGGTTCCATCTCGATATGGTACCTTACAGCAACGAAGTGAGCTTGTTGTGGCAAGCATCCAGACGGCGCTTGCCCCCGCGGACTTCGCCGTTTTGCCGATCCCCATCCTTTGCCACACCCGTTTCGTAAAGGAGATACACACCCTCCACATTCGTAGCAGGTTTGAACTTTACGACGGGAAGCCATCCGGGGCGTGTGATGGTGGTGTTCCATTCTACGAGCGTGCCAGGGAACCGGGCAAGATCATCGAGACCCAGCTGAAAGGCGCGCGGCACCCTAACGCGTGATCCAAAAGTAAAGCAATTTGAATTGATGTAATTCAAATACCGGGTGCCACATTAGGTGCGTAAGGCACACCTGCCTTACACCAGCTCTTCGAGTCGCGGGTCGACATAGACAGGGTTTCTCTCCTTGATACGTCGGTTTTCGGCGAGCAGATGGCCAACTTCCTCCAACTGGTCGCCAGTAAAGCGCATCGAACGCCAAAATCTCGGAATCCAGAAAAGCCTGGTTGTTCGATGCAGCAAGCTTGTCATCAACGTACAAAGGGATGATCGCAAACGACTTGCCGTGATACTTGAAGTAGAGACAAGCATCGACGTTGGAGCGCATATAGCCGTGATCCGTCACCAGCTTGTGGAGAGCCGCATTCCATTGTCGAGGAGCTTGCTTGGTGCCGTACATGGATTTGAGGAGCTTGAGGGCTTGGCCGGGTCGAGAACCTCCTGGCCATCCGTCGGGAACCTTCACGTAGACATCCCCCTCCAAGATCCCGTTGAGAAACGCAGAATCATAGTCGAACTGTTCGAGAATCAGTCCGTGAGCGGCAGAAAGGGCGATGAGGAACAAGATCGTCGTGATCGACGAGACAGGAGCAAACGTCTCGTTGTAGCCGAACCCCAGCCGTTGAGCAAAGCCTTGGACGACTAGACGAGCCTTGTGGCTGATGATATTGCCTTTGGCGTCTTCCTTCCGAGTAAACACCCAACGATAGCCCAGGGCACGAGCCCCGGTGGGTAGCCTCGAAAGCTTGAAGACCTTGTGCAAGCCCATGGAGTTGAGTTCCTTGACGGACGCAGCGTACTAGGACTAGGACTCGGACTCGGACTCGGGCGAAGCCATCGCATCCTTGAAGGTCGTGGGAAGCAGTGGGTGACGAGTGGAGACCGTCGCGATGAGCTCTGGTTCACGACGAAGGACCTGGCGCGTGGACACAATACTGAGGGCGGCGACGCGACGCTGAGCACGCATGCGAACCGGTAGAATGTTGCCCTCGTTAATGTTTTCGAGCAGACCCGGATTTCGACCGACACGATAAGGCCGGTACTCGTGACCATCGTCAGGAGATAGAGGTGGAGCACGCTCCGCAGGGTCGTCATCTTCGTAACTGTCGATAGCCTCAACAGCCTCCTCGCGTCGATGATCGATAGGCTCCTCTTCGTCTTCACAACGGGCCGACAGCTGGTAAAGGAATAGGAGCAACCTCGCCATCGTCCGCACGTTGAAAACGAGGAAGTAGAGGGAGCGCTGCCGGTAAAGCCACACCAGGCTCGGGAATGAGAGCAGGCCGTAAAGCCGGACCCGCCTCAGGGCTCCTGAGTAATGGAAGCAGGCCATAGAGCCGGAATCTGCTCCCAGCCAGGAACACGCAGTTGAGATACTAACTCGTACTCCTGTAGAGGTTCGACTTCGTAGATGCGGGCCTCGTCAGCCGAAGAAGTCCGGCTCACGCGCAGGCGACGGCGTCGACGGCGTCGATGACTTCGGAGCAGCTGCAAGCTGGCAGAGGCCGCCGACAAGGATCGTGAAGTGTCTTCGGCACGCGCGGCTGGCTCTTGAATGAAATATGGGTGGATTTGTCGTTAGAGTCTCGACTCTCTCTAGCCTTGTCTTGCGGTGTTGTGTGAGTGTGACTTTATAGAGGGCACTGGAGGTTCAGGGACTCGTCGCCGCCCCGCGGTGCGTTAATAACTCCTAAACTCTTGACAGTTTGACCTGACGAGTCCGACGGGATCCCGAGTACCACACTACCTCGTCAACGCGAGTGGCCCGGGGCGTTCACGACGAACGCCCGCAAGTGCGGTGAGGAAGCCGTGCTGCTCCGGCGCGTGCTGTCGCGCCTCATCGAACTCGACGACGACGACGACGACGACGACGACGGGCTCGGGATGCTGGCCTCGCTGAACGAGGTCGCCGATGCTGGAACTTTTGTCGTCTCGGACACGCTTCTTCCACCCCGCGCGAACGACCTCGAGTCCGACCTTGGCGGCCTTCGAGATCTCGAGATCCAGGAGTTCCTCATCCGACGCCGAAACTGCCGTGGTCTCACCACCTCCGCGTTTTATGCCACTGCACGACACGCGCCTGTCGACCCCACGTCGATCACTCCGATCACGTCGACCTCGCCTACGCCTGCCGTCGAGTACGCTATGACGTTCGCATGGGCGGAGCACTCCCTCCTCGACGATGGGATCGCACTACGTCGCAAGATGCACGCCGCGTCGCGTGCCGACACCGAGGGACTGAGCCTTAGCGCCGGCATCTACCGTGGCGAGTTCCGCACGCTTCCGACCTTCCTCGGCGACGATGAAAGCTTTGTCGGCATCGAGCCCCGGGCACTCGAGGTGGTTTTCATCCAACAGTGTTACTGGCCCGTCAATACGGCGACCACGACCAAGGAACTCGCCCAGGCCGTACTTGGAGTCGTCAAAGGTAAGCACATGGATCAACTGGGTGCGATGGCCTGGCGTTTGCGCTCCCTAGCCGACACATCCGTTCCCATGCCCGTCCAGGACTCCGAAATATCTACAAGCTAGGCTATATCCACCGGGACATCTCGTACGATAGCGTCGTCATCGACCGTGACGGCGTCGGCGCTCTCATCGACTATCACCTCGCCGTCCCACATGATCGGCCCTGCACCGAGGGGCGCCGCAGAATACGATCCGTGCGTGCTCCGCTGTGTATATTTCTCCGAAGGATATCTCTGATCAGCGCTAGGCTTTGGACTATACGACGTGTTACAGGGCACCTGGCCCTACCTCCCCTGCTCGATCCTCGCCCAGCCGCAACAGCCGCTCCGTGTCGTCCACGAACGATGGCACGATATTGAATCGCTTTTCTACGTCGTGATGGAAATCTCGTTCCGCGAGCCGTACATGGGCGACGATGAAGTGCTTGTGATGACACCAGATGGTGAGACTTTCTGGGGCTACTGGAATCGGCAAGAAGCGGACCTAGTCTATGCCCTCAAAGAGATGCTTCGCCTAAACACCCGCTATCACAAGCTGTTGAAGGGCTGCGCAAAACGATGGACGAACATCAAGCAACTGGTTGATATCTTGCGCAGCAATTGTGGGCTCGACATTCGATTCCTCGATGTCGAGGTGGCTATGGAAGAAGACCAACTGGGGGAGTTGTGGGGTCCGTCCGGGACGATGTCGCACGAGGCTATCATCTCGGACATTGAGCAGCTGCTTCCCTTGCTCTGAAGTGACTACCTTTGCCTTGGGCTATAGACCGTTGTTTGTTGTTAATCCTGGTGATTGTCTGATTTTTGCAATAGATACCCCAGGTTATTTCCGTCTGTTCCAGTATAATTCTAGGAAGAACAAATGACTGCGACAGCTGTGCCTTCATTCGGCTCAACTGCGCAGAGTTTCTAGCCGAAGTTATAACCTCAGAGGGCCCTGCGTGATACGTACGACATGACGATAAATCTTGCACCTTTCCAAAAATGAAACCCCTATGAAAGAAACTTGAATGAGGCAGGGACCTCCCAGGTTACGACTTTTGGCATCAACAGTGAAGATGCAGTGACTGCAACACGCGTGCGGCCCGTAGAGATGCATTCGCGTTCCGGACGGCATCTCTCGTTACATGGACCGAGCCTATGTGTCTACGAATAACCAATTCTCAACAGCCTCAAAATTGTCTCTCCCACGAATAATCGACTCATATTGCATCAACAGTGAGTCAAAATGCCCTCCTACTGTTGATTCCGCGTGTTCATTGGCCGCTCAATGTTGACCCATGAAAACCAAGGGTGGAAAAGGAGCAAAAAGCCGAGTAAAGACGAGGGCGACTTTTGGAGAACGATCGCTTTCTTCAGGGAGAGATGCAAGGTAGATGAGGGTGATGGTGTTGAGGTCGGGGAAAGAAGAGAGTAGGGGATGGCTCGAGAGAAGCTCGACTCGACTTTCGGTTTCGAAGTACTTTGTCGCCGACGTGATTATCCGTCGTTCGGCCAATACCCAGACACGGGCGGGATTGGTCACCTAACGTACCTCACGTCGGGTGCCACCTTGACGAATGTCGTGGATACAAAAGGCACTAATCTCGCTGTTTGGACGACAATGGATACTTGCAGGATGAAATCACTGAGCTGCGAGCACCCATGCTAACTTTGTCTTCCTGTGCCGACCTCGCCTCCCGAGCGCCACAGCGCGATCATCTCTGCTCTCCTCGCACACCTTGTGATGCATTGCGCAAGGGACCCACACGACCACTTTTCCTCGATTCGACTCAATTCTGGGGGCCCATCTGGCCACCTGCCTCCAGAGTGTGTTGGGGTGATTTGCTAGTGTGCTGTTCACCGATGCACCGTGCTGAGGCGTCCCGTTTCGGAAAAACCCCGGGCCGAGGTGCGACGAACGCAATGGTCGGCGAGAGAGATAGGAGGTTGCAACAGTTGGAAGGAGCGGCGAGACGACGAGGTGAAGGACTTCCCCGCGGATAAAGAGTGGGCCAAACTCAAGTCGGTCTTCACCACGACTTCGAGCATCGCCGTCGATCGCAGCGCACGCCTCGTCGAACTATGCCTCAGTTCGTCGTCGGCGACGACTTCGAAGCTCGGCTTTCCCACTTTCCGATGTCGAAGTCGTCGCCGAGTGCGCTGATAGTGAGAGCGTAGGCTTCGGGGATCAGGTTGCACAGCCAGTCCCGGACGATCATCGGGTGCAGAGGGTCGCATGTACACGCCGCCGTCGAGGGTTGGGCCTGCTTGACCGCGTTGTTGATGGCATTGACGGTCGCTCGGAAGGTGGCAAGCCAAGCTTCAAAGTCGTCGCCGACGACAAACTGAGGCATGGAGACTAGTTCGACGAGACGCGCTCTGCGATCGACGGCGATGCTCGAGGTCGTGGCGAAGACCGATTCGAGCTTGGCCCATTGTTGGTGCGCGGGGAGGTCCTTCACCTTGACGTAAGTCGCCTGGCCGACACACATCATCAGATGAGCCTTTGCACTGTTGACGATCGCGTCCTGCTTGGCCTTGGCGTCACGATGAGTCTGCTGGTGGTTGTACCAGCCGGCTGCGTCGAGGACGCCTGCTTTGGTGAAGGCGTTGACAGCGAGCATCGTGGGCAGGGTGGTGACCGTTTGGAGTGGAACGAGGTGACCGTCGCTGTCGAGTGCCATCTCCAGTGGCTCTTTGGCGATCGACCAATTGCCAGCATGAATGTTGCCGAAAAAGGTTCCGAGTATGGCCTTGGTGCAGGCGACATTGATGTGTGACATGGCTGAGGCGTAATGGTTGAACGGTCCAGTCTTATCGCGCGAGGCTTTGTTTGCCTTGCGGCAGGGACAGACACTACCAAATCGAATAATTGACTGATCCGATGCAGAGCCAAAGTTTTGAGTTAATCATTAGACACACTGGGACATGGATACGCAAGTACACACCTGATCCGATGCAGAGCCAAACGTGAGGCAAAGACCCAGTTTGGCACGCGCGGGATCAGGCCTACCAAATTCTATTCAGGCACTCTTGTATTCGCGCGTACGCCGCACAGACCTCCTCGACCGCTCGCCGCTCCTTCCAACTGCAACGATGCTTTCGCTCTACTCGATCGGTAAAGGCGCCGAAACTATCTTCGGTCCAGCTTAGGTAAACCATCACCGAGCAAAATCCACACCGCGCGGAGTTTGCGGGACAGACTCGGGTCCCACGTGACGTCCGTCGACGTCCGGTCGATTGGGCCGCTCCGTCGATCGAACGGAGACTCGGAATGTAATGCGCGAACGAGAAATATTGAAAGTCGCGTAGAATAAAGGTGCTCGACCCGAGCCGCAGTCATCACTTGTCTTTTTAAAGAAACATCTTCCACTGATGACTAGCTACGAGCGTGATTGTAGCATTTATGAGAATTTGGTGCCGCTGCCGCTTCCGGTTGATGCGACACCCGGACCGGACAGAACGAGACCGAGCCCCAATCGGGATTCGGCGTCGGGAAAGACTTGGCACTTAGCATTCGGTCCTCAACTCGAACCAGCACACCTTTTACGCACGCATCTTCGACACAAGCCTCGTAACACATCACCACTGCAGTGCAATCCCTCAAGTGCATCATCCCCGGTGTTCGTCTGCAATCAGCGCCACGTGACCTTGCACCTATTGAAACGACTCGCCTCGCGCCTCCTACTGCATCTATTCATCCTCACACGCCGAAACCGCAACGATGCAGATCAAGGGCAACATCTTCTTTGTGGTGAGTTTCACTTCCCTTCGCACATACATCACATCTCGTAAACGCTAACGTCGCCAACATGATCATCCTCGCTGCTTCAATTGGTCTCGCGCATGGACTCGCCGCTTCCACGTTCGCCAACAGACTGGTGGTGGATCAGGCCTGGGATTGGCAACAGCCAAAGAGCTCGCATCAAAAGGAGCTCTAGTCGGTATCATGGACTACAACGAAGACTCGGGCACAGCTCTGGCGAAGGAGCTCGGCGCCGACCGTGCTTTCTTCGCTCTCGTCGACATCAGGGAGGAGAACCAAGTCTCATCCGCGATTGAGAAGACGTGCGAGCATTGGAAAGGGAAGAAGGTTGGCGGGGTCGTGCATTGCGGTGGTGTGGGGATGGCCGGCAAGGTGCGTTTCGGATCGATCTTGGCTCGGCGAGTAGCAGTCCGGAAATTTCAGTCCGGGGACGCAGAAGCTGACTTTCCTAGGCAAATCGCCCCCATTATGTCTCAACAGACGATCCAAGGCGACGGTTCTCCCTTCCCTCTCGACATCTTCCAAGACGTCATTGCCATCAACCTCACGGGCTCCTTCATCGTCGCCCGCTTGGTCGCCGCCAAGATCGCGTCGATGCACCCGCCCCCACCACCGGCCAAATCCGAAAGCCCTCTGACCGAGGATCGCGGAGTCATCATTATGACCAGTAGTGTCTCTGCTACGGAAGGTCAGATGGGCCAAGTCGCCTATGCGAGCTCCAAGGCGGGCGTGGAAGGGCTGGTCTTGCCGATGGCTCGAGATTTGGCTCGATACGGTACGTCGAAACGTCGAAACAAATTCTTACCATTTTTTTTCGTCCAATCGGTCACAAGTGAAATATCCCGCTCTGACAAGTATTCTGCTCTATCAGGTATTCGAGTCGTCTGCATCGCTCCTTCACTCTTCGCCACCGCGATGGGGGCCGGCACGCCCGAAAAAGTCAAGAAAGGTCTACTCTCGTCGACCTTGTTCCCGCCTCGTTTTGGCGAGTCGCACGAGTACGCCCACCTCGCCGTCGCCATCATTGGGAATCAAATGCTCAATGGATCTAGTACGTCCCCCCTGAGGCTGGCTGGTAGACATTCGCTTCGGGCAATGCTGATACTATGTTTCCTTTGCGTGACCCTTCGCAGCGATCCGTCTCGATGGTGGTTCAAGAATGTCCAAATTTTAAGCCCTCCTCACTCGTGTAGCTTTCCTTCATGGCAATACGTAATCTCAATTCCCATGTCCCAATCTCCCACACTATTGAACCTCAACATAAGGCGCGGGGAAGACCCCTTCCTGTCCCGTACGCTCATTCACGCCCTGCCACCACTCCTCGCTAACTTTATCGATGCGTACGATCGTCTCACCTTCCTTGAACGACAACTCGCCTTCTTCCGCTTCTTCATAATCGTACAACGCGATCGCAACCGTCCCAACATCTCCCGTCCGAACCTCTAACTCCCGTTCCAGCTCAATCTCCGATTCCGCAAAGCGCTCAGGCTGTACCTCTCTCTCCACTTCGTCCCCACCCCGACCCTGCTCGATCAACTCGACATAATTAGAAGGGAACAAGCCTTGCTTCCCTTCCTCATCCGTCGCCTGCCACCACCCTTCATCGACCATCTCGACCCCATAAATCGTCGTTCCTTCGACCAAGCTCAATTCGTTCTCCTCTTCGGCGTCGTAGCCGAACAAGACGCGGGCTTGGGGACCTGAAGGGTGGAGCGAAAGTTCTTTCATTTGAGGAGCTGGAGGAGCTGGAGGCGCAGCGGGAACTGGTGGCGCAGGTGGAGCAGGTGGAGCTGGCGTTGCGGCAGGAGCCATTGGGGGAGGTGGAGGAGCTTGAGGTGCCATTGGTGGTGGTGGTGGCGCTTGAGGCGCGACGGGTGGAGGTGGAGGTGCGACGGGGGCCATGGGAGGGGGAGGGGGAGCGGTTGGTGCAGCAGGCGTGGCTCGTACTGGCACGATGTCATCCTCGTCGTCGGAATCACCTCGCTTCAGGCTCGGCGTCGCAAAGTCATCATCATCGTCATCGACGGCTTGTTGAACAGGTCGGGCAGGTGCAGCGGGGGCGAGGGGTGCGCGAGGTGGTGCAGGTGGTGCCGGTGGTGCCGAAGGAGCAGCAGGAGCAGCAGGGGCGGCAGGTACGGACGCCGCACCGAAGCCACCTTGCCTGAACCCAGACGAAGGCGTCGCGCCCCCCACAGCGCCAAGTGATCTCTGCCCCGCCGCGGCCGAAGCTTCGTCCTCTTCCTCCCTCTGTTTCTTCGCCAGTGCTTGCCTCTCACTCCACGTCAAAGGCTTCTGGGCAGCTCCAGCCCCAGGGTTAAGCGGTGAAGCGCCGTACGAGGCTGGTGAGGGTGAGGGAGACGAGCTTGCTGCGTTCGCGCCCCACCTGTTGGCGAGCTTGCCGGGCTTGGGGAGCGAGACGGGGGTGTAGGCCGTGCCGACCGCTTCGGGGCGTTCATACGTGACTCCACCCGGTGCCCTCTCCGGAGCTTGGGCAACAGGCGCCGGAGTTGGTTTAGGTGGAGCAGGAGCAGGCGGGGCAGGGGCAGTAGCAAAAGCCTGCTTGCCAAGAGAGCAACGAGTCAGCTTCATCCTCAACACGATATCATGTGGGGGCGCAGCGTGACTGACCGGTGCTCGAACTACAGGAGCAACAACTCGCGGTGCGAACGCATCCGATGATGGCTCGTCACGAGGGAAGGACGGCTTGGGAGCGCTCGCTGCAGCAGCCTGTTTGGCTCGGATCTCGGCCAGTTCGTTCGCCTTGCTCTGATAGATCGTACCAACGGGCGTGGGTGGGGGCGCCGGCTTGGAGTGACTGATCTCGGGTCGGCCGATGGGGACATAGCTCGATGACTGTACATTCATGGGTACTATCAGCCATCGATTGATAGCATCGACGATTCGCTCGCAGATGCTTCACTCACAACCGGCTTGGGCGCGACGTATCGCTGCGCAGGCTCGTTGTGGATCGAGTACTTTGCACCCGACGAGTCGGCGACCTTGCGACGAATGAGAGCCGGGCTAACGTCGGCATCGTGACGGGCATGGATACTGATATGGGCTCCCTTGAGGAATCCAGCGACGGCGAGCGAATGGGCGCGGAAGGAGGCCTTGCGCGATTCAGGCGATCCTTCGCCGAGCTAGAAATGTGCAAAGTAAAGGAGCTGTATCGTCAGCTAGTGTCACACTCGTTCGGATACATTTGCTACTCACCCAGTTGATCAAGACGAATTTGGGCAAGCCCGATCCTGCATCCTTGACCCGAACAAAGGCCCACATGGCCTTGCTGTCCAAGAACTCATCCTCGAGTTCCTCGAGTCCTCCGGAGCCTGAGGGACGATGGACACGTTCGATATCAACTACTCGTGCTGTGATGATGCGTGCACAAGGCTGAGTGAGGATGACTGACCCGAGGTCACCAGCTTGAGCTCGTTGACGGACGGGGTGGGGTGTGCGAGCGTGTAGAGTGCATAGTCGGTATCACCTGCGGGTTCAAGACGAGTTCAGCACCTACGACGGACTTGAGTAGATTCAAGAGTGCAGTGTATGATTGCGGGCGGGCGATCGTGCCGCACGTGGGCACGTGGGCACTGATCAGACGCCGAGGCGGTGCTGAGCGTTGGAGCGTCGTCGCGGTCGGTGCTTCTTTAGATCTGAGCAGCGTGTGCGGTCCACGTGGCGTCCATCAATGAAGGGTGTTGGGTGGCGCTACACCGTGGAGCGGGATTGGAGGGCAATCGTACGAGGAGGTCGCTCGAGCGTCGACGGCGAGGCGGTCCGTTGGTCGTACCGCTGCGGCGCCGGACGAGCCGAGGTGGGGCTGACCGCGCTGACCGCGCTGACCGCGCTGACCGATGACGTGGTCGGTTGGGACAAACGGCTCGGCGCGCGGGGAAGACATCGGCGGGCAGCTACAGAGGAGAGGGGATGTACTGACCTCCGGCGATGATTTCGTGGTAGGGTTCCTTGAGACCGGATTGACCGAACGAGAGGTGACCAGCCATGATGACGAAGTGGATGTTATCTCGGGTACGACCGACGACGAGGAAGGAGCAAGACCGTGTGGGAGCGTTTGGGTGACGTCTGCACTACCTCTGCGCGACCTGTGGGTGCCCTGTGGTGCCCTGCTCTAGCCTGCTCTGCGGGTGACTTGGCCGTTTGCCAAAAGGCGACGAACGGGAGCGAACGGGCGAGAACGGGCGCGCCGAGCGAGTCGAAAGGCGAGTGCGATGTGGATTACTCCCTCTTGTTAGAACCAACTATTTTCGCTCGCAACTTCGAAAGGCTTGCTTTACGCGCCTTCCCGCGCCAACAAACCTCCCTTTCTCCACATCTTTCGTTCCGACTCGAGCAGGTGTCCAACTCGCGGCGATCTCCATACCCATTCAATCTCGCAGGCGGCGTGACCAACGCCTACCGCGGTGGTGCTGGTGGTGCTGGTGGCGCTGTTGGTGCTGGCGGAGCTATTGGTGCGGGCGGTGCTGGTGTTGCCCGCGCTGGCGGTGCTATTAGTGCCGCTGATGCGGGTGCGAACGCGTCTGGTGGTGGGGCAGGCCCACAGGACCTAGTGGCCTGCCGCCTCTTTCTGCCGCGAACTCTACAGGAGTCTCCTGGGGGGAGCATCGGACTCCCATAGAAGTCATTCAGTTCCTACAACGTCACCACGTCCCACTCTCGTGCCAGTTCGGTTTCGGCCCACTCGGACTCGCCCGTCACCGTCTCGTCGAAGTTGTTTGACATCGCGTCCAACGCGTCCACATCAGAAGCGATCCCCATCGCCGGTGCGGCCGTCTTTCCTCTACAGACACTTCTTCATCAAACATATATCCTGCGGACCCTTCTCAACGGGACACGGCTTTTCCTGGTCATGGTTTCAGACGCTTCTTCCTCGGCGAGACTAGGTCGGCTTTGGACCAACCTCTCCGCTTTTCCTTCCATCACAGATTTACGTGCGGCCTTGACCGGTTTCGTTACGCCCCTCAACCCTGATCGATAGCACTCGGCAGTGGACCGTCACGCCAGCACTGCGCTCTAGGATTCCCACCACCCACCCAATCGCTTCCCACCCACCTGCCCAACTCGTCGGCTCGCACCCCATCGACGCGGGCGCCGGCGCGCGGGCCTATCTCGTACCCTCTCATCCCCCGTGGCCGTCATCGACACTACGGGACTCGACTTGATCGGGCTCGATTGTGTCAAAGCATCGTCGAGGTGCGATATGCCTAGTAGGCCGTAGGGCCTCGCGTGCACGTCTTGTTCGTCCTGGTTGAGTCTTGTCATGGTCAATAGGCGCGACTCAACCTGGAAGAAAAAGCCAGACAAGACTCAACCCGGACGAACAAGACAAGCACGCGATGGCTTCGGCTTATTAGGCATTGCAGGCGTTGACGATGCTTTCAATCGATCGAGCCCGCGCAAGTCGAGTTCCGCAGTGTCGATGACGGCCACGGCAGAGCAGAGTATACGAAGCGACAACTCTTCGCGCAAATGGGTAAACCCTACACATTCGAAGGCGATGGACAAGTACTTCTTTGACACGCCGTCCATCGGCCGCACGGGGGACGGTTCGCGACGGGGATCGCTTCTGATCTGGACGCGTTGGACGCGATGTCAAACAACTCCGACGAGACGGTGACGGGCGAATCAGTGTAAGCCGAAACCAAACTGGCACGAGAGTGGGACGTGGTGACGTTGTAGGAACTGAACGACTTCTTATGGGAGTCCGATGCTCCCGCCTGGAGACTCCTGTAGAGTTCGCGGCCGGAAGAGGCCACTAGGTCCTGTGGGCCTGTCCCACCACCAGACGCGTTCGCACCCGCATCAGCGGCACCAGCACCGCCAGCACCGGCACCAACAGGACCGCCAGTACCAGCACACGAGGCCAAGATCCCCAAGCCCACTAGAAAAGTGCAGACGGAGGGTGCGATGAAATACATGGCTGAGGCGATCAGGGATGTGGTGAGTGCCCCGCTGTTATCGCCTGGCTTCGACCGTACGGGTATGACTGACTATGGTCTCCCGATCATCGATGCAAGCGGCTGTAGATTGGCGATTGACATCTGGTCGGATGCGACAACTCGGGTAGCTACATCGAGCTCGAGCCCCGATTGAGCGGAGCAGGTGACGACGCCCGACGCCGTCAGGCTTAGTCTCTCGGTGTCGGTACGCGACGCGGCACGGCGTGCATCTTGCGACGTAGTGCGATGACATCGTCGAGGCGGGATTGCTCGACCCATGTGACTCTCATAGAGTACTCGGCGGCAGGGGTAAGCGAGGTGATCGGAGTGATCGATGAGGGGTCGACAGTCGCGTGTCTTGCGGTGACGCGGAAAGCGGAGGTGGCGCGACCAGGGCATCGAAAGAGGAGCTCCTGGATCTTAAGATCTCGGATGTTGCCGAACTCGGACTCGAAGTCGTGAGCGCGCGGTGGGAGAAACTCGTCCGAGACGACGAGAGTTCCGAAAACGTCGTTGACCTCGTTTGTCGAGGCCAACAGCTCCTCATCCCACGCTGAAACTGCCCTGGTCTCACCACCACCTCGTTCCATGCCACCGCACGACACGCGCCTGTCGACCCCAAGTTGATCACTCCGCATCTCGACCTCGCCTACCCTTGCCGCCAAGTACGCAATGACCTGGAGCAATCCCGCCTCGATGATGCCATCGTACTACGTCGCAAGTTGCACGCCGCGTTATGTGCCCACACCGAGGGACTACGCCTTAGCGCCGGCATCTACCGTGGCGACTTACGCACGCTTCCGACCTTCCTTGGCGACGATAAGACAAGTTATGGCGACGTGCAGCGCCCTCCGACACCTGCACCTCGCCACATCGGACTTCAAGACGATCGTCGAACACCTCCCATCGCAAGTGCAGCTCGACAAGCTTTCGATCCTCTACGCCGTCAACGCCACATCGGGCTCGCTCGCAGCCGCCAACGAGACGAATGAGATGCTGACTGCCCCTTGCTTGCACAAACTTTAATTTTTTGAAAATTATCGAGCAGGCGCAGCACCCGAGGTCCGGCCGCGCACTCGAAGACGTTGTCGGCATCGGCTGCGTTGACGGGAGCCACTACTCGATCACGCTCAGCATGGAGGATTCCTGAGGTTGGTGTCAAGGAGAGTTGCCACGAACGCCGCATTGCTTTGCACCTGTCACTGGCCCAAGTTTTGGGGCAGCACGGTCTCAATCCATTCATTCCTCGTCGCTTGATCTTTGACGAATCGTGCTCTTTGGGTCAGTCGAAATGCTCCTTTTGCTCGCGGTTCCGATCGCGCGCCGACGTGCGCTTCTACTGGTGTGGTTCTTGCAATCCTTGTTAAATGTCAAGGTGACTGGAGATTTTGTGCAACCCAGAGATATGCATGCGCGTTCCTGAAGCCATCTCTCGTTACATGGACCGAGCTCGTTGTGTCTACAAATAATCACCAAGTTGACGAGCTCGTGGCGAAAATTTGCCGGCGACGTCGACCATGTGGCCAACCGAAACTTGTGGCCAGATCCGAGAACAGCTTCGCCACTGTATTACTTTCAGTTGCGTGGCCTAGGTGTATAGAAAATGAATGTTCGAGATGACCATCACTCGACCGAGGCACTGCAGGATGCTCAATTTTCCGCAAATCGAATGATCAACCGATCCCGCCTCGGCGTGCTCAGCCCCAGTCGGCCCAGTCACCAGCCCGAGTCACCACAGCTCACCACGCGAGCTCACGCGCGCAACTCGTCAGCGACGGCTAGTCGATCGCGCCGTAGCTCCTCTCTCTCTGTTGGACCACGCACTCCTCACATCACAGCTTGGTGATCAGGACGATGGGAGCTCACTCGAACGAGCGGCCGCCTGTTCCGGAGGTGCACTTCTCGATCGTCGACAGCGAGGCGTTGCTGCCACCGCACGTCGACAACAAGCTGCTCGAGCACTTTGGCTTCAATGACGGCAAGCCATGGACGCTCATCCCGTCTGAAACCATTCCGGCAGCTCATCCCGCCCTTGAACCCGTCGCCTCGACCTCGACCTCGACCTCGACCTCGACCTTGCCCGCGACGACGACGACGACGACGACGACCGACTTGGACGCCGACTTGGACGCCGACTTGGACGGTGCGACGGCGAGTGATGGCCTCACTTTTGAGCCGACCCACGACTCGAGATATCTCAGATGGCTGCGTGCGTCGTCTCGCTTTATGATCGGGCGTCTTCCTTGATCCGGAGACCTGACGACGTAGCACTTCCGCATCGTGCTCGTCACTCAACGCCGTGCTGCCCCACCCCACAGAACCCATGGAATCAGAGCTCGCCCATCAGGTCGAATACGATATGGATGAGCAAGGTCAGCCCAGCTCAAGAGCATCATTCTGAAATGACCGCTGACGGCTCCCTGTTGGCTTGTGTTTTCGTAGACCAGGTGTGGCTCGACGGCATCAACGCCTCGCGCAAGGTCGATGGAGCAGGGCCCGTCTCGTACGAGGTCTTTGAGATCATCGTCGACAAGCTCGAAAAAGAGTGGTTCGATCTGGTAAATGTGCTCTCGTCGCGGTGATGAGTTATCCCAGCAGGCTCAGCTAAGATACTCGTCCTCCTCCAGATGAAGTCGATCCCCAAAAAGCCCAACCCGTTGCTCGACACGGACAGCAAGTGCGCCATTTGTGACGACGGAGAATGCGAAAACTCGAACGCGATCGTCTTTTGTGATGGCTGCAACCTCGCCGTGCACCAAGGTTCGTTTGTCCCTGCCCCCACGTCGACCCGATCCCCACATGAGAAGCTGACTCCACCCTCCCTCTCGGTAGATTGCTATGGCGTGCCTTACATCCCCGAAGGCCAATGGCTGTGTCGAAAATGCACCGTCTCGCCCGACAAACCAGTCCGCTGCGTATTGTGCCCCAATTCGTACGGCGCGTTCAAGCAGACGACGACCGCGCATTGGGCCCACCTGCTGTGCGCGATCTGGATCCCCGATACGGGCGTGAGCAATACGGTCTACATGGAACCGATAGATGGAGTCGAGAACATTTCGAAAAGTCGGTGGAGGCTTGTGAGTGTTTTGCCCCGTTACACATTTTTGCCCGGGGGAACGTTCGCGCTGAGCCTCTCACTTGGGCGCAGATCTGCTCTCTCTGTCGACAACGCGTCGGCGCCTGCATCCAATGTGCGAATCGCAACTGCTTCACTGCGTTCCACGTCACATGCGCTCGTGATCATGGTCTAGAACTCAAGATGAAACAGCAGACGGGAACCGGCGAGCTGAGGGCCTACTGCGAGAAGCACAGTGGGGTGAGTGGACGCTCCACGTACTACGTGTGCCACGCAGGACACTAAGCTGACCTCGCTTTCATGCAGGGTTTCACTGCTGGCTCCGTCACCCCACTCGGAACGTCTCGTGATCGACCTGGCCGAGCTTCCCTCGGCGCTCACGCTCCTTCGCTTTCTACGTCTCTCCAAGTCGTCCTCGCGAACCCGAAAGCTGCGTCATTTTCCACCAAAACCCAACGCGCGTACAAGAAGAGCTACACTTCTGGTCCACCGCTCGTCCCGTCCTATATACTCGATCGAGTCAACGCGTACGTTTCGAGGATCAAGATTGCGAACAAGCGCCAGTTCATGAATCAGCTCTGTCGGTATTGGAGCTTGAAACGCGAGTCGAGGAGGGGCGCACCCCTTTTGAAGAGACTGCATCTCGAGGTGAGGTTGATCTCGAGTAGAGATGATGGGACCCTTGGCTCATCTCTCAAACGTCGTGCCTTTTTTTTTTTTTTTTTTTTTTCACAGCCTTGGACCGCCTCTGCTTCGACGCGACAACAATCCGATGTGGAACGAGCGAAGAAACTCGAATTGATGCGACTCTTGCGCGAGGACTTGGAGAACGTTCGGATGTTGACCGAACGCGTGCGGAAACGTGAGCGCAAGAAGCTCGAACGCGCGCAGCTCTTGAGTCGGTTCGTCGAACAGCACGTCTTTGCGAGGGAGGGCGTGATGGGTGATTTCATTCGCAGGGTCTCAGAGTGAGTCAAAAGGATCGAAATACGGTGTGTGGAGGAAAGAGAGCTATGGAATTGATACGATCTTGCGGCACTTTCATAGACTTGACAAACATCGATTCTTCGCCAAACCCGTCTCACGCCGCGATGCGCCCGATTACTACGACATCGTCAAGAACCCGATGGACTTTTCCCAAATGACGGACAAGCTCGCCCGTCGCGAATACGCCAGTGCCGAATCGTTGCTCGTCGATTTCCACCTCATCTTCGACAACGCGTTCTTGTACAACAAGAAGGAAACGACCGTGCACCGCGCCGCGTCCAAGTTGTTGGAAGTGTCCAAGTCGCTCGTCGAGGATTTGAAGAGGTTGGATGATCCGATGAGCGATGAGAATATTTTGGGCAGGCATTTGGACCTCGTCTTGACCGATGAGGTCGTCGATGCCTTGTTCGAATTCGAGCCGGCCAAGTTAGAGGAGGGTAAGGGGGTGGTGGCGGACGTCGTTATGCAGTTGCCGCCGACTGAAGCGGATCCAGCCGTTCAGGAAGCGAGGAAGGAGGATGCGATGGGAGAAGGCGCTACGACCAAGGAGCTTGACACGACAACTGCAACGCAGGCGGCAGACGATGCAATCATTCCGACGACAACGAGCGCAGCAGCAGAGTCGAGCGTTCCCACACCAGCGACGACCAAAACCACGCCAAACGATGATCACAGCGCAGCCGCCGTCGAAGCCGAAGCGGTTGCCGAAGTCGATCCGTTACCGAAGGCCGCGACGAAGGGTCCCAGCACCAGGGAGGACGTCGTGATTGAGGAGACTTCGGCATTTCCCGATCCTGCCCCGCATTCGACTGAACCTACACCTCCTTCGACTCGAACTGCTTTGAGTGCAGCAGTTCCCGCACAGGCAACGGAGGAGGTTGCTCCCGCCTCGTCGAAGAAGGCTGCGGCTCGGAAAAGGGCGACTTCACCGACCAAAGCGACCTCGCCTACCAAGGCGGCGGCGTCGTCGACCAAGGCTGCTCCTCCTACGAAGCCGAATGCTCCGAAGAGCAGTGCCAAGGATGAAGCGATCACCAAGACGACAACCGAGTCGACTACCAGCAAACCAGCGAATGCCGAGGCGGTCGTCGAAGAAACTCGCGACGAGGCCGGACCCAGCGCGATAGTTGCTATGGAAGTTGATCCGCCCGAGTCCGAGTCCGCGGCGGAAACGCCCGCTCCGGATCGTCCTCTCGTCGAAGCTGCATCAACGCCGACTTTGACTGTAGCCACGACGGGCGAGATCGGCAAAGCTCGTTCACCGACACCGCTTCCACTTTTCTCCGAAGATTCGACGATGAGCGAATTGTCCTCCGCTTTATCCTCAGCGGAGTCCGAAGACTCGGGCTCGGCGGAATCCGAGGATGCGGAAAGTGATTTCGAGAGGGAAGTCGAGGACGTTGATGATATGAGGTCGTTCAAGATGTTCGACTCGGGGTGGGTCCTACCTGAAGGAGCGTCGAGGAAGGCCAAGAATGCTGTCGTTGAGAAGGGGAAGGGTGGACAGAATACGGCATCTGATGTTGAGGAGAAGGGGAAGGGAAAGGAGAAGGAGGACATGAATGATAAGGGGCCGGCAAAGGGCAAGGGTAAAGCGAAGGAAGTCGAAACAAAGGCGCAGGAGCAGTCCGACCCGGACGCGCCTCCGAAGAAGAAGAGAGGCCGACCTCGCAAGATCCCGATTGAGGAGGTTCAAGAGTCCATAGTCGAACGCGCACCGCAACCCTCAACTGCACCCGCACCGGTGCAGCCTCCCAAGTCGACCAGGCCCGAGTCGGCCTCATTTGATACACCGAAGAAGGCCTCGGGGCCTCCGCAAGCACCGCCGACACTCGCCGAACCTACAGAGGATGCAGCAGCGGAGGGCAACGATCAGGCCAAAGAATCGACAACGACAGGCGCGACCACGAAGAAGGCGAGACCACCCGCCAAGATTCATGGAACCTTGTCGATTGCCTCGACTGTTCGCCGCGTCGAGGTCGAAATGGCGAGCAAGGGCTTACCCGCCGTGCCCAACCCAGCTGCGGTGAAAAAAGAGGATGCGGTTCGTATTGAAGCATGGGAGACGGATCTGGCACGCGTCGAACGTTCCTCGCTCGTCACCGCCGACACGCAACTAAAGGAAGGTGATTTCGTCTGGGCCAGATCGCCCGGATTCCCCTTCTTCCCTGCCGAGGTCCTCGACTACCCTTTCACTACCCCCGAAACGCGAGAGCAGATGCGGAGCCATCGCCCCAAGAATGCCGAAGCGGACGAGCTCGTTCCAATTCTCTTCTTTGACCCGTATCGTACCTCGAGATGGGCCAAAAGGGACGACTTGAGGCTCCTCGGTACGAACGACGAATTCGACGAGATGTTGGCGACGTACGATGCAAGTTTGAGGTTGATCTTTAGGAGGAAGATGAGCAATGCGCATCCGACGGCGGCCAAGCTTGCTGAAGAGATTGGTGAGGCGCTGACGTGGGCGAGGGCGATCAAGTCGGGGTCGGCGGAGGCGAGGAAGAAGGCGCGGGTCGGCAAGTCCAAGGAGGAAGTACGAAATGGCGAGGGAGAAGAAGATGCTGCAGAGGATGAAGACACGGCGGGGCCGACCGATCCCGAGACGAAGAGGAGGACCACTCGATCAACGTCAATGTCAGCGTCGACCGCAGGCAGAAAGCGAACACTCATCGAGAGGGATGAGGCTGATCACGAAGAATCGTCAAGGGGCCCTGCGACAAAGAAGACCAAAGTATAGAGTCAAAATAGCCATTGAGCCTGTTGTATTTACCGCACTCGTCGTTTTGCAATCGTCGAACTCCCTTCATCACCAATGAGCCCTCATTACCCAGAACTCTCGCTCATTAATCGCCCTGAGCCTTGAATCGAGCTGGCTCAATGCATCGGGTGTTGCAAGCCTGCCAAGGATGCAGCGAGCCCTTGCGTAACAGTGTCTCGATACTTCGTTTAAGTCGTTTGTGTCGCAGATCCCTGAGCCACAAAGTAGCGCACCGGCACCGAAGTGTCCCGAATCCCCGAGCGCAGAGGAAACACCTTCTTTCACGCCTATGGAGATCGCTTCAACCGCGAAACAGTCTAGTCCAGCCATGCTGAAGTGTACGTCGCTCCCCGCCCGTTGAATGTCAGATTATTGCGGGTCTCGGGGGGTACTGAGCTGATGATTCGCGAGGCTCGGGAGTTCGAAGCTCCTGAGAGTCGGCGCGGCCGGAACGGTGATGTCGATCTCTGAGCTCTCATCGATTTCATGGCGCATTCGAGCTCGCGCCCCGATGTTCGACCGCGCCTACGGCGATGTCATCTTCGGGGTTGGCACGCAAAGCCGTAGTTGCAATGGAAAGACTACATAGAAGGAAAACGTGTCCGCGGGGGTGGGCGTACTGAGTACGAGCTCACTGTACGGCAGTGCGACCCGGACGGGATAAGAAAGCTTCGAAGCGAAAAGCAGAACAAATCTTACCGGCTACAGTTCCAAAATTTGCCGAAATACCGGGTAAGATATATCCCGCAATTCAGCTACTCGGGATCACGAGGATCACATTCACAGTCGAGCAGGTGGGTCGACCGGCTGACTTATCGAACGCACGCAATTGCAATTCTGAGAGTGCGAAAACTGAGGCGCAGTGTCCTACGCCTCGGGGCGGTTCGGCCGTCGGAGGTTCACTAATTGTACCGCCGAGCAGGTCTCCTTTTGAAGGTGAAGGCGAGCACACCGAATTAAGGGTGCGATTTCACTGTTATCGACTTTCAAATTCCGTCGACACCATGCCAGTCTCGGTTGCTCCGAGTGAGTCGCAACTGCTCGGCTTCAAGTTCTACCGAGCTCTAGCGCCGCACTGCTGTTTCGATCGGGGATTTTAATTGCCCGCACTGCCGTTTCGATCGGGGTTCACTCTGGTTCACTTGCCCGCACCAACCACTTCACGCTCACGCTTGCCTTGCTTGCCCCTTACGCTCACTTGGTAGCGATGACGACGCCGGCGCAGCACCTGCAGCACGCCGCTGCTATGGCGGCTGCCAACACGGGTATGTTTGGCGTGTCATTGCCGTCGAGCTCGTCCGTGCCATCCGCCGCAGCGACGGCCTCGACGTCAGCGGCGCACGGCAACACCAGCAGCGGTGACGGCGGCGGGCAGTCTGCCCCACCTGCGGTGCCCCTCTCGGGTCCATCGACCTCGACCTCGCACCCCGTAGGCGGCCCCCCGTCGACCCATTCCGGCGCCGGTCCGAGGCGAACACCGTTCAAAGCCCAAGCACCAAACAAGGCTTCGGCTTTCAACAACAAGAAGGACAAGGGTGACAAGAAAACGAGATCGAGGCTCGCTTGTGGGTTCCAGACCGGACCGTGGTCCTCACGCTTGGCCTACCAGGGGCCCTGTGATGATGTGCAACAGCAGCGCGCACTCGCACAAGCGCGCGATCAGACTCGAGCTCACCCTTTTACTCTTGCTTTTTCAGGTCTGGCTTGCAAGAGCACCAAACAAAAATGCGATGGACCTTCACGAGGTGAGCGGTGTGCCTTTGGCGCGTGACTCTGCGTCGACCATGCCTGCCTCGAGTGGACAGCCCGCTTAGCCCCGCCCGCCAAGCGCATTGGCGCCCGTTCCGAAGCCACTTTCGCTGCAAGTGTCGGCACGGACTCGTCGGAGCAGTCCACCCCTTCGGCTAGCTCGGCCCCTGGCACTAGCCGGTCTCAGTTCATCCGCAGAGAACGCGAAATTGACCCGGCGTCTCCTCTCTTGATTGCGAACCACACAGTGCCGTGTCGTAGGTGCGAACTGTGAGTCACGCCCCTTTCCCAGGTTTGACTCGCCTGTCTCGGCCGGGTTTTCGGTCACCGCGTGCGCCAACTCTCTGATGCTGGCCTGCATCTCCTTCGTTGACAGCTATGGTCTCGAATGCAAGTTCCCTCCCAGCGCCGGAGTTGTAGCAACAACCATCGCCTCAGGCTCGGGAGTACTCGATGGCTCGGCCCCTGTCGCGATCAAAAAGTTCGACGAGATCGCCGCGCGACTGCGAAACATCGAGGCCGCGCTCAACATCACGTCCACCTACACTGCGGAGGGCTATTCGCCGATGAATGCGACCGATTCGCGATCACCCTCCCGGAGATCTGTCTCTCCAGCGTCGTCCGACGGGCTCGCTACGGCAGATGAGCTCGACAAGGAAAAGGCCAACCCGATACATGAGATCAACGACAGCATCGACATGATCGTAGGCAAGGTGCAGGCCAGAGCCGGCGACGGCGGTATCGCCGATGGTGGATTGGATGACTACGGGGCGCCCGACGTGGTCAAGCGGGGCACGTTGACCCAACACGAGTGTCAGGAACTGTTTGACTTCTTCTTCTGCTCGATCCACCCCTGGGTCATGATGCTCTCGCTGGACGAGGACCGCGACGCGATGGGCGTGCGATCACGCTCGTCGCTGCTCTTCCATACAATCCTTTGCCTCGCCACTTCGTTCTCATCGCCCTTCCCTTCAGCGCTGCACACAACCTTGGTCAGCTACGTCAACGCCATCCTCGCACCGCAGATCCTCAACCCGCAACCGCACGAGTTGACAACCGATTTTTTGCGAGCAATGGACCTGTTGAATCTGTACAAGCCGACGCAGTTTTCGACCCGACGGGCCGAAGGCAAGGACGTCGCCGAATCGATGCGGGCCAGCAAAGTCAACGGCCTCGCTTCTTGGATGCTACAGGGCATTCTCGCTCGATCGGCCGAGAGGCTTGATCTCGCCAGCTCCTTGTCAAGGTTCTCGCGGGCCTACTCCGCAAGCGCGTCAGGGATAGCGATCCCCAAGCGGTTGCTGCGAGACTTGCGTCTATACTACTGGCTCCTGTCAAACGACGTTCACGGGAACGTGCAGTCGGGACGAAGGTGCAACATGGAAGGAGCGGCCGCGCTGACGACGACTCGCCTGTTTTCGTCGCTTCAACTTCAGCCTTACGATGTCCGTCTAGCTGCTTCGGTCGAGATGTTCGAGGTCGCGCGACCGATCCTGCGCTCCTTTTCGTACGAACGCACCCGTCGGATCGCCCAAGTCGATTTGGACCGTTACAACACCGGCATGGCCGCGTGGGAGGAATTCTGGCTGCCCATGCTGCAGCAACAGCTCGCTGTCGACCCTTTGGCAATGAGTGTGATGTGCCCCTTTGCGTGGTTCATCACGCTACAGTTCAACGCGGCGGCTTACGTTTCCTGGAAGGAAAAGCGGTTCTCTTCGACCGACTCGACGGATGGTGCCTTCCCGGACCTCAAGCAGGAACCGGGATTGATGGGTGGGGGTGGGGGTGGGGGTGGGGCAGGCGGACCGAAAGCAAAGCGGGCTCGAATCGAGCCGAGAGGCTTGACACAATGCGAGCACGATGGCTTGGAACGCTGCGTTCGAGCGGCCGAAGGTCTTTTGTTTACGCTGTGCGAGGAAAGCCGGGTCGTTGGAGCTTGGAGGACAGTGCAGTGGGAAGGCGCTGAAAGAGCCGATGGGTGGAGCAAACTTACATTGGATCAGTCGATCGTTGAGGTGTCGAAGTGGGGAATGGACGGTAGGTGACCCGTGCGATCTTCCTTCTCTCCAGGGATCGTAACTGATGAATAGTATCTTTCTGTAGCCATCACCTGTGTCGCGTACATCTTCCCGGCGGTTTTCTTGTGCAAGCTCGTTAACGAGGTAAGTCGTCAGCCAAGATGCATTGGCCGCGCGAGTGGACTCGAGCTAATCGCTGGTTCTATATAGGGAATTCTGACTCCCAACTTGGAGCTTTCTCGCAATCCTTCTGTCCAAGTTCCATGGCGATATTCTCAGAAATTGCCGCGACTGCTCGAGCTCGGCGCCTCCTTCCTCGACTCGATAGCATTGAATCCTCATCACCCCGCGCGCGCTCAAGCTCACGTACTTCGGACGCTACTCGAATTGGGCATTAAGGGTGTACCACCCTCCCCTCAGCCTCTGAGGCCCACGGAAAACGGACCCCCCGCCGTGCCAGAGTCGATGGCACATTACAATCTCGGCGCTCAGTCGATGCCGGGGGCAGATGGTCGCATGGCAGGCGCTTACGCGACTTCGCCTCAACAACATGGTCCACGCTGGCCTACCTCACTTGACTCATCGAGTGCAGACCGAAGCCAACGCCGTTACCCTCCCGCTGCGATGCCCGCTTCGGGCAACCAAGTTCTCGAGACGTACGCAGCTCTCGGCCCAGGTCGATCGGCGGGCTCTTTGGCGAGCTCACCCAGCGGCAAGCAACCCGGTTCAATCAACGTCGATATGGCTTTGACGAATGTTCTGGATGGCTTCGATCCGATGTGGACCGAGTCGGGGGTTGGGGCTGGGGCAACGACCTCGACGGCATTGGCGCCGGATCAACGAGCAGGCCAGGTTCGAACACGGGCACGACACCTCAACCCATCATGTACCCGTTCTGAGAACGAGAATGGCAGTTTCCGACCTACTTTTTTTGTATCTTGAGTATTTCGTTGACATTGCGCACCCAATTATATACGCCGGTCTCACAGCAGTGAGCTAGATTGCTCGTCCTCGTTTGATTGACTTGACGCCTCGGTGACCACGCGTTGCTAAATTTCCGTACGTAATCCAACTAAGCTCTTAAAACACAAGATTGCTTTGATTGCGAAAACGGGGCAGCGCTGGACGCCCAGACCACAATGCTGCTGCGCGCATGCCTCCCCGGCCTGGCCATATAACAATTATCTCGCAACTTCGTAGCGGCGACTCCGAGCTCACATCGGCCGCGTCACCGCAGCACATCGATCCTGAAGAACTTCGATGTCATGGATGTCCCTGAGAGCCGAAGATCGTAGGCGAGTCACCGTCCAGACCTTGCTGTACCTCATCCACCGTCAACCTTAGCGCAGTTTTGGAACACGCTCACAAGCTCCTCTTTTGGCCTATCCTCCTCGCGCGGTACCTCAAATGGACCAACGGCAGTTTAGTCGCCGGTTTTAAGAGCACCATAAGCGTGGTACTATTGCCCTGCGGCGCGATACCAGTGCAAGTGCTATGACCTCTGGTAGCCACGCTCGAAACTAGCTTTCAGGCTGCTCGGCCACAATTCTTCGTCTTCAGCCTTCCGCGTGAGAGGGTGGTCTGAGTGGGACTGGCCGCTTTGAGTGATCCACGAGGCCTTCAAGACGAAACCATCGTAGGGTTATCTGGCTGAGTATGCAATTCATGCCTAGCATTCCCTATCGGTCATCAAGCCTCCTGATGCGCACGCCTGCTCGACAAACAGACGTGCGTGTGTAAAGGGGCTAAAGCCTTCGGCGAGCGGCTGTCTCGTCAGTGCCTCCTATTCGGGCACACCACCGCATCGCTTCAGCGATGTGCTCACTACGTACTTACATCATATTTCGCGCACATTCGCACAAGGTGATATGCCCAAAGCCGTGGGTCCATCGGAAACCCGTACCATATCGGGGAAGTTGAATGTTCGTTGTGTCTCCCCTTCACTAGCAATACCTTACTAGATAAGGCGGATTCAAGCTTTCGCAGAAGGTGTCTGAACTTACCGAAGTGGACACCGTTTCGAAGCAGTGTGACGCAGCAAGATCAAGGAAGAACGACGTGCAGAGAGACCGAACCACCGTCGGCGGCGAAGTTTGGTTAGGCTCCGAGTTAGCGCGTCGTCGATTATGCGGCGGCGATCATAGATGCCGATCACAGAAGCTCAAGAAATTATGATTGAACCTCTAGGCAAGGCGTGTCAGCCAATATGGGTGAGGCTACCTGATTCTTTTTTGACTCTAAAACTTGTTTCCTACCTACCTGACTAGGCCAGGTACACAGAAATACCCGAGAGCTCTCGCTAGGGGTCGTCCGACGGAGCAGGGTCCGACGTCACGATGGGACTCACATGCTCGAAGGCCGATCATGGCAAGCACTGAGGACATAGAGTTCGGTTCCTATCTCAATCGGGCGGTGACAGAGTGAACCACGCTACAGATCTGGCAGCAAACGATCCCGATCCTTGCGAAGAAACTTCACCTGCCCCGGCCGGAAAACACCCATGAGCGTTCACATATATCCAGGTCGAAGCGAGCTAGGCCTAGATCGGAGATTGACCTACGTTAACGTGTCAGGTAAGTGCAAAAAAAGAGGAAAAAAGCCTCTCGGGATAGGTATCTGAGTGCGGTGCACACAAGGGGCTTACTTGAGTATATGTTCTGCGGTATCAAGCCGGTACCGCCGGTTGTAGAGCATCCTGTGAGGTTGGAAATTGGGGGAATTGGGATGAAGGATGAGGCGATCAAGGGGGATTCATGCCGCGCTTTGGTTCCGGCGCAAAAACGGCGCAGCTCGCAGCTCGCCAGCTCGCGGAGTCCGAAGCCGAAGTGCAATTGGTGCAGCTCACTGCTGAGGGGCATGTCGGCCCCCATCTGAATCGTTCATTCGATGGCCAATCAGGGTTGAGACTACCAGCACCCATCGAGGTGGGAACACTGCGCCTATGCAAGCTGCAGCTGTACATGCAAGTTGCGTACACCGGCCTCGGCGTCTAGCCCTCGCCTCGCCGCAGTAGCTTTCTGTCAAGGTCTGGAGCTCCGGCGCGAACAACCTGCTTTAGGTGAGTACGAGAATATCAAGGTCAGAATGACAATACAACTTCAAAAATATGTAGACGAGTACCTTGAGCCCCTGACCCTCACTTCTTGGAGCTTCTGAGTTCGTGGCTTGTCACTAGCGCGCCCCCCACGCGACCGAAACGCGGGGGTGGCCCCGAGCCAGGAAATCGCTTGAACAAGCCTGCTGGCGCGGTACAGCGTTCAATGTACGTACGTACCTCAGAACCTCCCAGCCGGTATGATTGGTACGTGGAAATTGAAGGCTTTGACCTACCTTACAAGGTCTACATCAGCATCGCCATTTCGAGCTGCTCACACTGCACTTTACAGCTTTTTTCTTTAGAGGGGCTGTGCACGCGGCAACGGGCCCGATCACGGACATGCCCCGGACAACTAGGCCTGTTCGAGCAGAGTAGCGAAAACTGCTCATGAAGGTTTTCCGTGATCCCACCGCGAAAGTAGCGCTCGTATGAGCTGCGCTCCTCCACGTTGATTGGTTATTGTCAGAACTTCGCAGCACATTCTAGCCCATCAGACGATCAGATCCGTTGCGAAGGCATTTGACCCACCCGCGAAGGTGCGGAGCGGCGAATTCAACTGACATGAGCGGTCGATCTCGCAGACTCATAAGTTTACCCTGGAGCTTCGAGGGACATGGTCCGTTTTAGTTCTTTGCATCCGTCCACCAACTCCATAACGCAAGACCAGTATCTCCGGATCAATCATCGCCCCTCTCCTTAGTTCCATCAACATGACGCCGTACGCCAGCTTGATGGTGCGCGCCGCCGCCGCCGCCGCCGCAACCAACGGCGCCGGCCCAGCGAAAGGAGGTCAGACAGCCGCAGATAAGGCCGAGAAGGCCCGTCAAGTCATCGCCTCGCTTCGTAAGCAATCTTATGTGATCTGTTGGAACTTCTTCTTAACACATCGGAGCTAAACGAACCTGGTTCAATTATACCAACAGGAGTCACCAGGATTTACAACTACATTGCTGCTGGTGTTCTAGGCCTCTTTGTACTTCGTCACGTTCTGCGACAAGTACACTGGTTCGTGCTTGCCCGTCGAGCCCGAGTTGCTCGTGAAACGGCCGTCACCACATCCGAGAAAGGGTCGCATGCGGTTCTTGTCGACCGTCCGGCTTTACTTCGACTCAGCGATACTGTCGATACATGGATGGCAAAACCCCTCGGCGTTTGGCCGTTCACGCCGGAATGGACTCGCATGCGAGCTTTGCTCGTGACGCTCATAGTTACGGTCAGTGCCAAAATCCATCCACCGACCATCACATTGCATCCGATCTCTACTGACTCGTCATCACAAAAAATCTTGGCCTCCAGCTCAACATTGCAAGTTCGATCCCACATTGACGTGACCTACGTCTCCTATCGGTCTTCTCCCGCCCTGACGATGCCTTCTCTCGAAAATGCATAGGTTGCTTGTCTCGTCGTGGACACCAAACTGCACACCCCTGCTACTCTTCGCTCAAATGTAGCCCGCGCATTTTCCCGTCGCTGTGGACGAATGGCCGCCGCCAATTTCCCCCTCTTGTGAGCCCTCCTCGAGGCGGAGGCTTCGCCTCGTTAGCGAGCTAGGAAGCAACCCGCTTACGATTATCTCTCGCAGGTATCTTTTTGCGGGCCGGAACTCTGTCGTCGTCTTCTTGACTGGTGAGTATGGTTTGGAACGGCGGTCTGTCTATAGTGAGCTGGTTGTGTGCTTGCGGCTGACTTGTAATCCAATCACTTCTTTCCCCAATCAGGCTTCGAATATCAGGTCGGTCCAGGGGTTTGCCCAACACACCGTTACTATGCTCAAGCTCATGGGTTCTCAATTTGTTGTAGACCGTTCGATTCTACCACAAAATCTTGGGTTTCCTTGTGGTACGTATTTGAACAAATCATTGCCTGCCCGCGATTCGGCACAATTAACCAATGCTTCATTCCTCGTTTCCCACAGTTCCTACAATGTTTCGTCCACACCTTTTCATACATCGGCTACTATCTCAACGGACCCGGAGCTGAAGCACTGCATGAGGAGTGGACTGAGACGTATCTCAAGTAAGTAACCCTTTGGACTTGTACGAGCCGCAAACTTGCTCACGCTCGAGCCCCCTATCGTCAGGCTCGGAATCGTCGCGCTAGTGGGTGGCGCCATCAACTGCTTGATTTACTTCAGATTCCTCCGCGTGAGAATGTACGAAATTTTGCTCCTTATGCACGCCATTGGTGCCGTGTTCATGCTTGTCGGTGCCTGGTATCGTAAGTGGAGAATGTGGCAAGCTTTCCTCTTTCGCTACAAACTCGGCACTGACCCCGCGAGGACGTTTTCGTACCATTTCAGACCGTCCCATCATGCGCACCTGGGTGTGGGCCGCTGTCGGTATCTGGGCTTTCGAACGACTCACTCGACTCGTCCTGCACATCTCGAGCTTCTTCGCGCTGCGTCAACCGCTCGTCAACGCACAAGCCCGAGTCGTCAGCGGCGCCATCTTGCTCTCGATCCCGTTCCCTTCCAACGCCTGGTCCGCAGGTCAACATGTCTACGTCTCATTCTGGGGTATTCAGATGCTGAAGACCCCTTGGGTTTACGGACAAAGTCATCCTTTCTCTATCGCCAACGCGAGTGGCGATAAGATCGATCACATCGAGCTCGTCATGAGGATCAAATCAGGCATGACCCAAAGTCTCGCGAAACGGGTCGCCTCACTGTGTGCTCAAAAAGGTGTCGAATCCGTTGGGGTTCTAGTTTCGGTCGAAGGTCCCCATGGCGGTCTGGCCTCCTCCGACCTGAAGGACGAAGGTGCCGTCGAGTCGCTCGTTCTCGTCGCTGGTGGTTCGGGAATCACGCACGTCTCCTCCATTTTGGGTCAAGCGATGGCTCAACCTTCTCGGGTGCTCAAGAAGGTCAACCTCGTTTGGGCTATCCAAAGCAAAGGTAAAGCACAAAGAACCTGAGCTTGATTCCCGAGGCCGAACTGACCTCGAATTGAGAACGTACCTCCTAACTTGCAGAGCAAATCGAATGGATCCGTCCCCAACTGACCGCTTGCCAAGAACTCGCCTCCTCGACATCCATCGCCCTCTCGATCGACATCTACGTCACCCGTCACGGAGCCGAAGCTCTCGAACCCGGAACGCTGCCCTCCCTCGAAGACGTATCGCCCGGCGGCGCTTCTTCTTCTTCCAACGACGATTCAGGAGTTACGACCCCTTCGGAGATGCCTGAGCGTAAATACTCTTTCGGGGAAGAAGCCAAAGGCGATCCTTCTGTCGGACCTTTCGTCCGCGTGCACCGTGGTCGACCGGATACGATCCGTCTCTTGAGTCAAGCGATCGAGAGTGGCGAACAACGTTTCGGTCGCGCGCTCGTCGTTTCGTGCGGTCCGGATACTTTGAATGAGGAAGTTAGGTTGGCAGCGCGCGAATTCGATTCTTCGGTCGAGGTTCAAATCACCAAGTTTGATTTCTGAAACCGTGAAGATTCCCCATCTCACTAGTTTTCCACGGGTTGATAGGTATTCTCATGCCCCTCAGTTTTGATTATAGAGGTCACATCGCGTTCCGTTTTGTTTCCCCCCAAAAGTAGTTTCCCTTAGAAAAATGCCTTGAATCTCGAGTTGTCGTAGTGTGATCCGTGGGGCGATCTTAGTATCCGAATAGAAAAGAGTGTCATGAAAAAGGATGTCGTTCTCCGCTTGATGATCCCAGGGTTTCTAGGAAAAGAATGTACTCATTACAACAAGGGTGCTAGACGAACATACCCCAGCCCAAGGTCCCGCATCACTTTCTATATCCGCCGTTCCGATAACAATCTCTCCCGCTCCGATCCAGCATCCGACGACAAGCCCGAATCCGCATTGACCTCTTCCAAGACCTCCTTGGCACTCCTCAAATCCATCAGACCATTCGCGAGGAAGCTACCCAAGACCAACGTCCCTCCCAGCACGGTCTTCCAACCCACGACCGAACCTCTCCACCAATCACCGACGATCGCCAAAGGGATCGTTAACGAGATGCCGAGCGTGACCGCCAAAGGCGAAGTCATCAACATGGCTTTAAGGTATAAGGCGTCGCTTACGAAGGTGATCATGGCGTTGATCGCGATCGATAACCAGAGCATACCTCCGTGCGGCAATTCGAAGCGCTCGATACGCGTCAGGTGAAGGATGACGCCGATGGGCCAAATGAGGAGGATGTTGAACAGGCCGACGAAGCCGAAGAAGAGCGTCATTGAGGCTCGCGCTTCGGTGCGGATGCGCACTTTGAGTAGGATGACGTAGAAGGCATAGGCCAGGGCGGAGAGGAGAGCGAGCGAGTCGCCGAGGAGCGGGAAAGGGGCTGTGGTCGGCGGTAGGGTAGCGTCGAACTTGGAGATGATGATGACGCCGAGGATCCTGTGAGGGCATCGATCCCGTCAATGTGCTGTTGGGTGAGCAGGCGGATAGAGCAGCAACTCACGATAACACGACCGAGCCGAGCTTGCCCGACGTGAAAGCCTCCACTCCAACGCATGACCCGACGGCCAGTGTGAAGAATCCTGCATAGTTCGCACAGCCAGCGTCAATAACTGGATCCGAACCAACACGTGATCACTGTCCGCAACTGACCACTCATGCTCGACAGAATAGTCGTGCTCGACACGCTCGTATAGCCCAGACTCGCATTCATCGACCAGTTCGCCGAGAACCAGAGACCGCAGAAGAGCAAGGCCAACGAGGCCGTCTCTCTTATTGTCAAGGGAGGATCATTCGACATGATGGAAAGCGGTCGACCGGCGGTGTGAACAGCCGAGCCGTTCGCATTCGAAGCGAGCAGAGATCGAGGTCGAGAGATGGACCGGGATTGGGATCGGGCTCGGAAGGCGAACTGAAGTAGAGACGAATGAACGAACTCAATTCGATGGCCTCAACAGGAGAGTGCAAGCCTACTTGACACTCACATCCGGCCGCATGTAGACGTTCCCATCTGAATCGGTGATGGACCCCACCGGATCGAGCACGCTGTAGGAGAGGCCGGTCGACGGAGCGCACGCGTGGTCAGTAAGCTATCCCGACATCGCAGACACCATCTCCATCCGGTGCATATCTCACCTTGCCAACCGTTCAGCACTTTTGGTGGCGGCATGCCCTCGGGGTCGACTCGTAGTCTCGACCGTGGTTGACCCGCTCCGTGCGATCCGTTTCCTCTCGTGTTGTAGCTGGAGATAGGTCCATGTTGGCCGGATGAGGTAGAAGGTGAAAGTGGCGGTGCACAGATATGTGACGAGGAATGGCTTGTTGTAGTTCATCGAGGTGAACATGGACTGTGGAAGCAAGCAAGCCAGCCAGAGCGAGTTTGAGTCGTCGAGCTCGCGTGACCTGGGGGCCACTGGGCCAAGTGGGATCGCGGTGGGACTGACATTCATGAGAAAGGAAGACTGTGAATTCCGGGATGAGTCAGCGACAATATTCGACTCGGGCGGTGATACGAATGAGGATCCGCGTGGCTCGTTTCGGTTCTCGCTGCGATCGCAAGGCAAGGCGTACAAAGGCACGTACCGAGACCCACAGCAGGACCACACCGAGCAACAAGGTCGTGCCGAGCACATACTGCCTCCGTGACTCGGACACGGCTCGTCGGACCAGTAGCTCGGGCGAGGGGGGCGGTCTATCGAGGTCCATCGCAGGCAGCCGAGCTCGAGGCGGGTCAGGCCGGTCGAACGAGGAGCGCGTTGGCTGGGTTGGCTGGTGTTGGCGGGTGTTGGCGGGTGTTGGCGGGTGTAGGCTGCCAGGCTGCCGGGCTGCCGGGTTGTGGGCTCTCTCCGCGCGGTCGAGCCGGGTCGAACACGATCGGAGTCTCGGAGTCTCACAGCACACCAGTCACAGCACACAGCACCAGAAGCGACCCAGAGCACTCGACAGCGGCGCACACCGAGCGAGAACGACAACGACAAGACCGCGCTGCTCTCGGTCCTCGTCAACGCCACAAACAAGGGCAGACTCGGCAGGACTCGGCGCGGTATGACGTGATGGCGAGCCGGCAGGGAGAGGAGAGAGAGCGCGCGAGCGCCCCCTCTTTGCCCCCCTCGGCCGCACCGAGTGCTGCCGCTATGACCCCTTGCTCGATTGCTCGGAATGCAAGGCTGGGCCGAGCATGGGCGTGGGGGACAAAGCGTGACTCAATCATCGAAACGACCTTGAGAGAACACACCGTGGCTTTACACGAAAATAGCTTTTGCTCTGCACAAGGTCACCGACAGTGAGCGAATCGACTCGCCAACGTCAGCCTGCGCCGAGGAACAAGTTTCGATCCGTCGAGCCAACTCGCTTTCGAGCTCAGAGGCCATCGGCCGTGTAAAAACGGTAAAACTCGACGTGACGCCGTTGGAAAGTCACTTTTAAACGACAAGAAAGCTTCACTCGGCGCTAGTGACGATGTTCAAAGTCTGTAGAGAGGCGAAGAGTTAGGTTGGCGATTCTTTTATAGTCGGCGCCACTTGCCCCGTCAGATCATTGACCTTGCCGAGGAGCTTTGGGCGATGCAAAGGCGCAACAAACCACCATGACGGTTTTTTGAGCTGAAAACCGCACAATGAATACGTTGAACTCGCACTAGTCCGTTGCGTGGGACTGCTATCGAGGTGACTCGCCGTCAATGAGACAAGTTTCCACTCACACCTCGAACGGGCCAAGACGGTGCTGGCTCTGTGGGTGATCAGAGACCGCAACACTTGCTATAGACAAGCCGCCGGCGGAGAAATTGCTCTGAAAGACTTCTGTGCGGTAGTTCAGATGACAATGGCCGAGTCCGATGCGGCTGAGATTGATGGCAGTGACTCTCTGTCCGAGATGGAGCACGCGCGCTTCTTGTCTTCCTGCGCCTCACTTTGCCCCTTAGTCGATTCTTCCTCTACAACCGAAGAATCGACCCTTTCTCCTTCACCTTGCGAGGTCGTGATTCGGACTTGTTACGTCTCGTCCAAACTCGATTCCTAGTCGGCCTCCACTGTAGCGACTCGCGCCACTCTTTCGACGCCTCGAATCGGCTCGATCTCCCCTCCCTGATTGGCAGCCCACTCGTGCTGGCCTCTGGAGCGGGTCGCTGGTCGCTGAGTCCCGGACGCGGTACATCGCTTCGTCAGCATGGCGCCGCGCATCAACGCATCCACGGGCAAGCTCGAAGTCAAGGGAAAGGTGCTCGAGGTCAATGGTACGTCCTCCCTTCCTGCGCTTTGCTCGGCGCCGAGCTCGTTGCTGGTCGTCTCCCCTTCCTCCGTCCCCTCTCCCCGTCTGTCTCGTCAAAGTCGCTGACCGGAATCGGGCTATGGTATGTTGCAGACCACGTCCTCGTTTCCGCGCCATGGCTCGATCGAGAGGGAGAACCTTATCTCGTCGCACGTATCCTCGAAGTGCTACCCCCCGTGGTCAGCTCGGGATCATCGACGCCAACCCAAGGGTCCTCGTCCAAGCGACCCGTGTCGACCAAGGTGTCCAACACGGTCCCCCGCGTCCGAGTCAACTACTATCTCCGGTCGAGGGATATCACGAGCAGGTGAGAATCATCGGGCCGTACCAAGCCTATCGCATCTGGTCTTTCCTATCCATAGAGCTGACACTTGCTTCTGCGACACGCTCCTCGTCCTCGATGGTCATCTCTCCGATCCTGGTCATTCCCCGCGGCTATTCCGGGGTTTCAAAAGATACGTCGCCGACTTTCGACTAGTCGTAGCCACGATGCATGCCGACGTCATTCCGATCGCCTACATTCGACACGTTTGCACCGTGCAGCACAAGGAACACATTGCCGACATGCGTGCCTTCAAAGCGCTGCCCGATGCTTTCTACTGGTCTCAGGTGGGTTTCATTCGAACGACCATCAAGCCGCGGTTTTTCTGAAATCCCTGGACTAACCTTTCATCTCCTTTTGAAAGGTGTACGATCGCTACCTGCACCGTTACTTTGACGCGGTCCCGGTGGACAAGGTCCAAAACGCTCCTCGTTAGTTCTACAGTGTGCCGCCACAGGGATCGAGTCTAACGTTTCAGTGATCTTACTCGACTGTGACACTCATACACAGCCGAAGTTGTCAAACATCTGACGACACATTTCGAGTTCATCCTCTGCGAACCGTCCATGACGAACGAACTTTGCGACGCCCAGCGCGGCTGTTCAAAATGCTCAAAATGGGCGGCGAGGTGCGAGACCCTCTCCTATCCGCCATTGAGGCCACATCACGTCGAAACGGTGCTGATCTCCCGTCCTTTCCCCTTGAACCACGATACCATAGCTCGGATTCGGTCATTTGTGCTCGATGCGCCAAGGTCTTTCATCTCGGCTGCGTCGACCCCCCCTTGGCGCAAAAACCTAAAGCCGGCTGGGCGTGGGCGTGCGCGCCCTGTGCTCGCGCGCATCAGGTCGAGGTCGATGCTTACATGGAGACCGGGATCGCTCCGACACGACATGCCGCTATCGCTCCAAAACCCCACAAACCCAATGGGAAAGGGTCTAGCGTTCCTGACTCGTCCTCGAAGGATGCCCTCAAGGGTGGGACCAAGCTCGCCACTGCGAAGGGGTCGGAATGCTCTGCCGAATCGGCCGCAAGTGCACAGGACAAAGGGAAAGGCAAAGAAGTGGATTTGGGTCAGTGCAGAATGATCTGATAGCTTTCATGCCATGGTATGCTCTCATCTTCTGACCATTCGTTGCATTCTTATGCGTGACAGGCAAGCGGGGTCCTTATGCCGAGTCACGTCAGTGGCGTATGCTCAATGGTTGGCCTTTCCGCTATTACGGCATGCACACTCCTTCGAACTCGGTTCTCGATCCCCACGATTCCATTTATCCGCGCACCGGAACTCGACTCGGACATCGTTACCAGATCACGATTCCGGCATGGGACTACGCAAAAGCTGAGCCCGAGGCTCCGGCACCCATGTTCGGAGCGGTCGCTTCCAAGCCTCGACGCAAGGTCGATGGCTCGACGTCGGCACTACCCAAGATCAAGAAGAAGCTCTTGAACATGCAAACAATTCGTAGGGGAGAGGTCGATGAATTGGCTGGCGTTATCGCCGATCCCAAGCTCGGGATCGATGACGACTTGCTTGACGAAGTGGTGGAGGAGGTCAAGCGAATGATCTTGTACCGACATGCAGGCGTCGATGCGCTGAATCGAGTCTTATCCCTTCTCGTCTCGGACGAAAAGCACGAGGTCGCGACTGCCCTTGACGCGATGCGTAAGCTCACCCAAAACGATCTCGGGTTCCCACCCTGGACCGAAGCCGATCGCAAGAAGTTGTCCGACGGTGTCCAGAAACATCTCAACGACATTGAAGAAATTCGCAAGAGTCTTCTACCGAACAAGAAGATGCGTGACGTTGTCAAGCGATACTACATCCACATGGGCCATTTGGTGCAAGAGGACATCCCCACTCAGATGGACGAGAAGGCGATGGCGGCTTCGGCGGCGAGCCCGGAGAAGAAGAAGAAGAAGAGCTCGGCCAAGAATGGTGGGCGGGTCGCGTCGGGCCAGGATTCTTCGAATGCGAATGATAGCGATGGCGAGTCCGTCGTCGATGCTCCCAAGTCCGTCGTCGTAGGCAAGAAGGAATGGACGTGCTCCATTTGCGATATCACCAAGACCCCCAAGTGGTATCTCTGCCCTGACACGCTCAACGATGATCTCGTCACACCCGAGCCTTGCGTCATGTGTGAGGAATGTGGTATTCGCTGGCGACATTGTGAGTCGATGACTCTGTACCGTGCTGAGTCTGACCTTTGGCTGACAGTCTCGAGTAATCGCATTTACAGACGGTATTCAGTTTGCACCGACCGACACGGACGATCTCGCCAAGACGGCGCCGTTACCCGACGGCATTGCCCACAACCTCCGAGACTTCAAGAGCAAGAAATCGACCGACGCGACGGCGACGGCGACGGCGACGGCGACTGCGGCCCAGGCGGGACCAAAGGCGGGAGCAGGAGCGACCACGGGTGCGGTCGTTCCGGCGAAGGCGGCGGCGGCAAGTGGATCCCACGAGCCTATATGGCGACCGTGTCTGCTGTGCAAGCGGGTTCCACCGATGCGCGAGCATGCGAGCTGCCTCAATTGTGGCATGACTGTTCACGTCTCGTGCTACGGCATCAACGGGCTCAACTTCCCCAACCTCAAAAAGTGGATTTGTGATCTGTGCGATATTGAGGAGGGGAAGAAAGAGTCACTCAAAGTTGTGAGTGGAATGGGATCGTTCTCATGGGGAGCACCTCGTTGACCTCAGACGAATCGCTTTGCCTCGCAGCGCCAACCCTTGTGCTTGCTCTGCCCGCCTCGCACCGTCCAAAAATCGAAAAGGTTCACCGCGCTCGACTGCATGAAGTTGACCGAGTTTGACAACTATATTCACTTGCTTTGTGCGGTGTGGCACCCCGAGATCAAGTTAACTGTGCCCTCTGATCTGGGCGATGCCGAAGGGCTTTCCTTGATCCCTTCCAAGCGACGATTGGCTGTGAGTTGGCACATGCTTAACTTACATTGCGGAGATGAGAATGCTGATGCTGTTGTGTTCTGGTTATAAAGACGTGTGTTCTCTGCAAGAAGGATGCGGTCGGCGCATGCGTCAAGTGCGCCCAGTGTCCGAAGATGTTCCACGTTTCGTGCGCCTGGATCAAGCCCGCCTACCGATTCGGTTTCGAAGTTCACCCTCTACGCAAGAAGAAGCCTAAAGAGACACCGACAGTCAAGTTCAAAGACGAGGAAGGTGAACTCGTTGCGGTCATCTGGTGCAACGAGCACTCTGGTGCTACAGCGCCAGATCAAGTCCTTCACGACATCTCGGCCCGAGACCCTGCAACGAACCTGACGGCGATGCAGATGCATGCACGCGCCTTCAAGTCCGGTCCTGATGATACCTACATGCTCTTGCGAAGGGCGCGAAGGCTCGATGCGCTCGTCGAACCGGTGCTCAATCCGCTCAAGCAGAACCTCCCACGCGTTCCGCCTGGCACCTCTTGGAGTCGCGATTCGACGCTGTCTCGTACGTCATTTCTATCAAAGAAGCAACGAACGCCCAGGAACGTTCACGAACTGACGTTGCGCCCCTCGTTTAACTTTCTGTCTCTAGCTCTACCCGAGTCGCCATCTCCCAAGAAACTCAGGTTGCACGAGGTGTCTGCTCGACTACTGGACCTCAAACGCAACCGCAGCTCGTCTTCGTCTTCCGAAGAAGAGGTTCACCCCGAGACTCTCGAGCCACCAACGGCCAAACGTGCGAAAGCAGCGTTCGCATCGGGTTCACCAGAAGCCTCCTCGAACGGCTGGACGGCCTCGACCGGTGCGACGCCTGCGAGAGATTCACCACACTATGCCCTCATGGACGTTGACGAGTCGTCCCAGGAGATCGAAGAAGAGTGGACCGGATCGACGACCCCCACGGATCCCCCTCCGAGTTGGCGATTCTCCTTCGCGGGACTCATCGCGAGGTTGAACAAAGCGAGGCGATTGTCAGGTCTGCCTATACGAGCGCCCTCGCCACAACCAAGTTCGACGCTGGCCAGCCCCTCACCCGCGCAAGTGTCGCCGAAATCGAAACGATCCATGTCTCCCACGGTTTCTTCGTCTACCCCGAAGATCAAGGTCAAGCCTAGCGGCAGTGACTTCTCTTCGACGTCCGCTCTCGGCTTTGCTCCGCCTCTCCCGCCGCCGAACCGTGCCGGTAAACTCTCACCGAGTCCCGCTTTGGTGGCGTCGTCCACCAAGAAGCGATCGGGGCCCGCGGTGGGTCCGAGCAACGGAGGGACTCGCTCATCTTCCAGCACACCCGCGGCGAAGCCGAAACCGAAGTCTCGCAAGTCGACGATCCGCATCGGTCCATTGCCGGTGTCGAAGGAACGTCCAAGCAGCAAAGCGACGTCACCAGTGGAGTCAAAACTGCCGGCCCGCAAGTCGCAGTTCACGGTGACCCCCTCCTCGACCATCAAGCGACGGCAGGCCCGTGACAAACAAACCGCCCAAGCCCAAATGGATACGCCACCGTCTCCTGTTGTTGGTGGTCGACCCTCTGGCTCTGGGTCTTCGTCGAGCGGTGCTCGTGCTGGCCCCGTCGCCGAGCCATCGGGGTCGTCCTTGCCGATTGCAGCTCCAATTGCCAGCATCGCCAATCCTCAGTTTGCAGCGCTTTCGGACCGACCCGCTCCAACTTTGACAGCCGAAACTTCAGACGAGACCGAAGACTCGGAGGACGCGGGAACGCGTCGATCGAAGCGCAAGCGAGTGATTTCCGAGGCAGCACGCGACGCCATCGAGTTCGAGAAGGCGTTAGCAGAACTTGATCGAGACGATCCGGATATCGATGTGACGCCGATGAACGGTTCACGACATTCGGTGCATAGGTTATCGACTGGTGGTTCGACGCGTGGGGCACATCGTGGAGGTCGCGGTCGTCACTCCGATGCGGCAGGAACCTCTCGTTCAGCTGCTGCGTCAAAGCAATCGCGAGGTGCAGATGACACGGGCGCTGGTTCACCAAAGCGGCGCTCTGCGGTGGAAGACAAGAAAAACCTTGAAGTACAAGCCTCGTCCTCGACTTCGTCATCGACGCCCTCGGCATCATCCGTCACCTCGAAGACGTCAGGCATCGTTGTTCGGTTCTCAATCGGTGGCAAGAGAGTAGGAGATACCGACACAAGTGCGCCTCCTCATTTCGAGCCGAGGGCGTCAGCAAGTGCGAAGGTGAAGCCACCTCTCGATGTGGACCAGCGCTTTGATGACAGTGGTATGAGTTCATCGAGCGTCGGTGGACATGCGACCCTCGTGTCGAATGGCGTCACCGTGCCAGCAGCACCGATCCCCCCGTCTCCACCTTTCGCCGCTGCAGCCCAGTCCAACGGCCACGCTGGACTATCATCGACTTCGACCGAAAACCCTGCTATGGTGCCCAAAACACCGATCATTACGTGGAACAGAGCCCCTCTGGCTCAGCCATCGGGCACCGATCGACAGGCCCTGACCAGTTCCCTACCCGTGGCCACTGCGCAGCCTCGCGCAACCCCTGCCGTCGCCCCAGCCGAGCCGTCGACGGTTCCTCTTGCGACCAAGCCTAACGGAGGATTCGCGCCGCCGCTTCAGAAGCCGTCAACTGCTGAACTTACGACGGCTTCTCCACACGTCCAGCCAGAATTTCGGTTGGGCCCCGGACCAAATCAAGCGGCATCTTCTTCCCTTCCGGGTCTTCCTAGTTCCTCCGCTACAGCGCCACTCCCAACCTCTGACGCGTTTTCCGCTGAAGTCGCAGTAGTACACCAAGCTATCATGACCTCGGCTGTGTAGATTGTTGTAACACGACCTGTTTCACTTGATGTCGGTGTCGACACCGTCTCTTGCTTGGCACGCCCCTTCGTAGATTTCAGCACGCTGAGGATGAGAATGTCGATGTCACTTCAGTCGATTTTTGGAAAGGACGCCTCGGAGGGATGTGCTGTGAAGATTGTGAGCTGACGCGTCAAGCAAAGACCATCGAGGGCTGAGGTAGGTAAGGAACCTTGGCGGGGATTTACTATGGAAAGATCTCTGATCAGATTTGGCGATAGTACCGTGCATCGTCTCGACGAGCAAAATCGCAAACGCCTCTTCGCACTCCGCTTTTCGCAGACGTAACTGCTCAACATTTCCAGCAAATCGAAATGACTAGGCTTGGTTTGGGGTTGGGATAAACTCCCGCCTAGCCCGCGCAATGTTTAGCGGGTGCTGCTGTCTGAATCTGGCACTGGAGAGCTCGAGTGGATATTTGGCGCATAAGCGGCCGGCGCGATACGCGAGAACGCTTTCATCAAGACACACGTGGGCGTGCGCGGATCTGCGGCGCGCAATGCCATCGGCATCCGACGACGTCCGATTTCCCGACCGCCGATCGCTCTTGTACGCCTGACAAATCACGACGTCGCTCCCGAATCACGAGCAGTCCCAACATCAAGAACTTGACGACCCAACAGATCTTTCGTAGACGGAATTTCTTGCTCAAGCACCTAGCCTCATAGAAAGGAGAAAAACTCCTCAGGAATTTCTTGTTCCGGACGAGCCCCTCCTTGGCGTTTTGCTCGGCACCTGGCTGTTTTCGGACGGGCGCGTCCAGCAGCCGCGCCGCGCGTCGGGACAAAAAAAACGGCCGAATCGCGGCGGTCAAAAGACCCTGACGCGCTGCTGCCGTAGCCCTTCCGGCGCGCATGGTGTGACACTGACAGCGAGCGTAAAAGGGCTTTCAGGCACTCTGCAAAGGCGCGTGAGGCGACCGTAGGCGAGGCTGCATCGCTGACGCGCACGCCCATGGGGTCTTTATTCGCGGACGCGAGCGGTTTTGGTCACATTTTGGCGGAATTTGGCCTCGCACTCCGGAAGGGTCTGGATAGACATGCTCCCGCTCTCTCTTCCCTTCTACTCAACTCACCCTTCGTCGTTCCTTATAGGTTTCATGTGAGTCGCCACCCCCCGCCTCAAGGTATCTGCCCCACTCGAGCATGTCTGATCCCCATCCTCTTCCGTCTTCTGCCCCTGCTCGATCGGCCTCCGCTTGCCTCCTGTTTTGCGTTTGATCCAACAAACCCGCATCCTTGGCAATCCGCTTCGCGACGATCTCGATACTCCCTCCTCTCCACGCTTCCATCCTTGCCATCCATCCGACCTGACTGCGTCACCATATGATCATTTTGTTACGCGTCGACACAGCATGCTTTCCGCTCTCCCCATCGCGCTCCTCGCGGTCTCGACCCTCGTGTCGGCCGGTAACGTCGTCGTCAACCCCAACAAGCCCCCCGCCCGCACCGAGCCTGGACAAATTGGGTACGCTCCTCTCCCTCCTTTCGAGGATTTCTTCCATCTCCTCCTCGGGGCTGTCGACGCAATCTTCTGCGTGACGGGGGTCACCTTGCTAGTGCAACACGTCGAAGCGACACGCGCCACCAACGGTTGCGGTGTGCCTAGCCCGGACGCGACCCGAGTCGCTTGCGCACACTTCGCCACTCGTCACTCGCTACTCTGGACCTTTTTCGTCTGCGTGAGATCATTGTTATTTTCGGTGGTCAAGCCATGCTCGAGTTTCCCAACGAAGCACACTTGAGTGGTGCTCTCGCACCTGGGCGGTGCAACGCGCTGCGGTTGACTGAACCCGACGCGCGTCCACCCACACGCGGCCCTTTATTTCTGGCTCGGGCTCCGACGACACGACACATTCGTGCACGAGCAATCGCCTCGCAGTCATCACTACATGCATGTGGTCGGCGCGATTACACCTACTGACGATGCCTCTCTTACTATATCCGTTACAGATACAATGATTGCTACAGGAGGAAGGACTCTCCTTCGGCCAAATGCCAAACCCGTAAGTCACGGGTCGCGACGCTCCGCTCGCACCACAATCCCGCCGACCGTAACTGAGTGAAATTATTTGCCGATCGCAACAGTGTACATCAACTCGTTGACGGACTTCTGCCTGTGGGCTCCCCACAAGAAGTCGACGGTCGGTGACGCCGAGGCTACCGTTGTTTCGTACTGCACCGCCGCCGGTCACGGATCGCGTCTCATGCCCAAGGGTACAATCAAGGGTGCCCACTACATCCGCACGCCCCACTACATCCAGATCACCGGTGTCGGAGATTTCACCAAGATCAACATCCCCAAGGGTGACGAGGTGAGTACCCGCATGCGAATCTTGGCTCCAAAGGAAGAGTATAACAAGGACTAACGAAGCCCCTCTTTCACTCGCTCGCGCTCAGGGTGGAGAGCTCGACCCCCACGGCGCTGACGGTACTGGTAACCCCAAGGGTGGCATAGTCATTGCCAACGTCGACGGTCGCAAAGTTCAGATCCAGGAGTGGACCGAGTTCATCGCCTACAATGAGTTCTGCATCCGTGCCTGCCTGCCCGGCAAGGACGCCAAGCGCTGGTGCGAGCACATCTACGACGTCATGGGTTGCTTCTGGTCAGTAGCTTAGTGTACTCTTGCGGATCTACGGTTCAAGTGGCTGACAAGTGCGCCTGTCATCCGCCGTCATCTCGTGTGCAGGAACGAGCCCGGAAACTACAAGTCTGGCTCGTTCGATACTTGCGCGGCCGACGACACGATCCTTCCCATGGGCGAGTGTGAGTAGTCATCTTTTCGATGGCCCTGCTAGACCAGCGCGAACCACTGGGTATTGACCCATCTATTATCGCTTGTGGCTGTAGACTACGTCAAGGGCAAGAACGGGAAAAAGTCCGTTTCGACTTTCCACCAGGGCCAAGCCAAGACCCCCGGCCCCCACCCGGCGGGCAAATCGAGCAAGTGCAAGGCCATCAAGACCATCTCGCCCGCCAGCTATCGTACGTTCCCTTCCTCAGCGAGCCGCCTCACGCACCGATGCTGACCTTCTACCTTTCACCTGCCTCTACAGCCAAGTAAATCAGTCGCATATCGCGGTGATGGGTTCCTGTTCATAACTAGCATTCGTTCGCTTTTCTTCTTTCCCGGTCGTCTCTTTCGTCCGACTCTTTTCCTTTCCGCGTTTCCCACCTCCCCACCTCAACCTCCCCTTTCCCCCCACACGGACAATCCTTCCCTCGTTTTCCAGAGATCATGGGATCGCCTCGAATTCTCACCTTTGAGTATCGAGCGGTCTTGTTGCGCTCGTCGCCGTGTATCATCTTGTTACGAGGTCTGCAGCGATATTTGGCCAGTACGATCTCTTATGCTTCTTTGAGACGTTTTGAGTTCAAGTTTGCTTGCTTTTTGGCCCGTGCTGTAATGGGAAGGATGCGCGAGGTGATCTCTATTCTTGCCTCAGCTGCCAGTGGGCTACGACTGCGCACATGCACTTGAACTTGACTGAGCAATTCGATGAGAGTGTGACATCCTGTGAAGCATGGTCTTGGATATCAACATCGACAGAACTCGCATCGACTGTGTTCCTGACCATAAGAGTGCGCAAGTGCACAAAGTATAGGTGCTGCATTAGGTCAGAAGCGCTTGATATCGAGGGGCTAATACATGATGCTCCAAGTTGGTAATGCGCTTTGCTGACCGTCCGCGCGTCGCCGCACTTTGCGCATTCGTCACCTCGTCACCCATCACTCGGCCTCAGTCTCCCCGCTCTCGATCTGGGTCCCCGCGACTGACGGCGCAGCATGTCGGGTTTCCGCGACGAGGATGACAACTTTGACGACCTACTGACCCGCTCCGGTGGGCTGGGAGGTCGCTCGACCCTGTTCACGACGGGTGGGTCCGGCGACGAGGAGGAGCTCAACTCGAACCCGTTCGCGGACTTGCCCTCGACGTCGCAGATGCTCGACCACTCCAACAGCACCTACCTCCCCCCCGCTGCACCGTCTGGGTTTTATCGCTCTCCTCCCATCTCGCCCGTCAGCGCTTCAGGTGGTCATCTCGGTGGATTCGGCTCGACGACGACGACGACGACGACGATGACGAGTGATGGGCCGAGTTCGTCCCAGCAGACACCTTCGTACGCCATCAGCACCGGCCACGACTACACCGGAGCCACACCGAGTCGGTCAACCTTCACCCGCGAGAACGCTCCCGAACCCGAAACGCCCTCCTACTCGAGGACGTACGATCCATCGCAGTACGACGACGAGCTCGTGCGGTCCACGACGACGACGATAGGGGCCACAGCGCTCTTTGGCGACAGCCAAGATATCCAACACGACGATTTAGGATTCAACGACTCGACAGGTCCCCAGTCACCCTTTCAGTCGACCTACTCGCCCCCACCTCAGTCCGTGATGGTGCCCGTCGAAGAACAGACCCCTTTCGGCTCACCCCCACCCTTGTCCCCCGTCCGTCTCCCCGTCTCGGTCTTTGACGTTGACCCGACCGTCACCTCTGCCTTGTCCTCCTTCGCTCCACCGACGATGCACCGACCCCTCCCGCGCAAACCTGATCTTTCCTCCCTATTGGGCGAGGAGAAGCCGATCCTCCCCTCCTTCAAGAAGAGTACCCCATCCGCGTCGAGCAAGCGAGGGGAAGGCGTTGCAGGTCCGTTGGGAAGTAAGATCGCCGTCCTACCCGTCAGTTCGATCGGGAGAAGAACCGTTCCGGGGGCATTGGCGACTTTGTTGGGCTTGGAAGTCGAGGAAGATGACGAAAAGGAGGTCAGGCCCAAGTTTGAGAAGAAGGGGCCAGCGAGGAAACCGGCCGTTATTGCCGCGACAACACCTGTGGTACCACCGACGACAACAGCAACAGCGATCAAGACTGTAGAGGATAAGAAACCTGCTCAGACAATAGAGTCAACTGAGCAGCAAACAGACAAAGTTCCGTCGAGCTCAGCTTCTCTGCCAAAGGATTCCACCGAGCCAGTGGCTGCTCCCGTTGAACCCGAGCCCGCACCGATCCCTCCCGAATCGACGGAATCGATACCCCCTTTGTCGCCGACCATATTGGAGACGAACCTCCCTGAATCGCGTCCGGAAACGCCCCAACAACCCCTTACCTCGACTGACCACGACTCGGCCACGACTACGGTCAACTCGCAGCCTTTGAAAGCGATCTCGCGCGTGTCTTCCAAAGCCGCGTCGATGCGCTCCGTTGCATCGAACGATGCTGACCACGAGGACGACGAAGGTAGAACCAAGTATGATTCAATTGTTAGTCCTATGGACACGGGCGATGTGAATGGAACGGAAACGAACGCGAACGCTTGGCCAGCGAACAAGAGTGGTGGGGGGTCGATAACCTGGAGGAGAGACTGGAAGCTTTGCGCGTCGAGACGGAAGAGACTGGGACGTCGGAAGACCGGAATAGAGCGGATTCCAAGATGCAGGATGTAGATACGGCGACGGATCCTGCTTTCGCGCAATACATCTTTCAAGAGAGGCCTGTGGATGCGGAGGGAAAGGAGGAGGAGCAGGATCGAGGAGGGGCGTCGATCGGACATGCGTCCGGGGCGAGTGAGGAAGCGAATAGCGTTCGGGGGACGTATAGTAGGAGTGTGGTCACAGGTGATGAGGATGTGAATGGCTCAGAGCCAGTGTCTGGAGTCGAGGTAAGAGGGTATTGGGTTGTACATGGCGGTGTGAAAATGTTTCATCTGACGAGCTGGTCCTTGCATGGTTTTCACAGCCCACCTCGTCGCCACCATTACCGCCAGTCCCCAAGCCAAGCTCGCCAACACGAAGTAGCCACGCCGGTGGGTCACTAGGACCGTCTTTCATCATTACCGTCGGCGATCCCCAAAAGATCGGCAACCCGCTCAACCCGGCGGCTCAGCACACCGTCTACACCGTTCGAACACGGGTAAGTCGTCACTCTACTCCATCCTCGTGATTACCGGGTAGGGTTTGCTGACAAAGGATTGTGGTTGTTGTGTATAGACTACCTCGAGCGCTTTCCGAAAATCCGACTTCTCCGTCCTGCGTCGCTTCAGCCACTTCCTGTGGCTCTACGACGCCTTGACGATCAACAACCCAGGTGTCATTGTTCCTGGTATGCCGGAGAAGAGCGCGATGGGTACGTTTGAACCCCTGCTGTGGCAATATGCTTGTGCCGGGAACTGAACATTTGCGTTGAAAAGGTCGCTTTGGCTCCGAGTTTGTCGAAAACCGACGACAAGGATTGCAGGCCGCCCTCATGAAGATCGTAGCCCACCCGATGCTGGTAGGGGATCCTGATCTAAGGCTTTTCCTTGAGAGTGACTCGTTCTCGGTGGATGTACGTCGGGCGGTATTTTGGATGCACGCCTTTACCGCTACTGATGAGCGTGAACTCGTTTCCAGATCAAACAACGCAAACTCGACGTGCCCTCTGAATCGAAGGGCTTCCTCGCCTCGCTTGGCTCTGCGATCTCGGGGCCTAGCTTTGTCGAGTTTGACGACTACTTTGACGAGCGACGACACCAACTCGAGGCATTCGAGGCAGCACTTCGTGCCCTTATCACCTCACTTTCGAACGCGTCCAAAGTTCGACATTCGGTGCAAGACAGTCTGGCCGAGCTGCAGACCTCTCTCGCAGGACTGGCCTCGTGCGACCTATCGAAATCGTTGAGGGGTGCGATCGACGAAGCCTCGCGCGTACAACAGAGACTCTTCGAGATCGGTGAACGCCATCTCGCCTCCGACGAACAAGTTGGAGCGTTGATCAACGTCGCCGAGATGTATGCACGGTTATGCGCGAGCGCTCGCGGCGTGTTTGGTGCGAGGATCAAGGCGTTCCATTCGTGGCAAGTGGCCGAGGCGGGATTGAAGAAGTCGAAGGCGGCGCACGAGAAGGCTAAGCGCAATGGGAGGGGAATGGATGCTAGTCTAGGGTTGGCCGTCGCTGAAGTCGCTGATGTGAGTCTTGCTTTCTTTTTTATTTCACAATTGTTTCCGCCTCTTGCTCCTCTCGTCGCCGGTCTCGACCGTGCTTGTCTGCTCTCGGGCGAGGGAAATCACGCGTTGACTTCGCTCGAGAGCTGATCACCCCATGAGACCCACCTTCCTGTATCCGAATTATGCGCGGTTCAGGACGGCCACTTACGCTTGATCATGGGCGACCAGGCGGAACGCAAAGCCCTCGATGCCAAACAAGACTTTGAGGACGTGTCCAAATTGACCAAAGCCGAGATGGCTCGGTTCGATAAGGAGAAGATTGACGATTTCAAAAAAGCGATCGAGGCGTATGCGGATGGGATGGCTGAGAGGCAGAGGGAGGTTGTAGTCGTTTGGCAGGAGTATTATGAGATGCTGCAGGGGATGGTGCAGCAGCAACAGGCGGGGTCGACGGGGGTGCCGGCAGTGGGGGAGCAGTGAGGTGGGGGTTGAGTAGAGGGCATTCTGAGGGCATACTTTTGAAGCGCTACGATTATTAGCTCCTTGTACGATACGCCGATCTAATTCAATCACGATGACTGTGTGTAATGACCGCTTTTGGTGACTCAACACTAGGAGCACCTTGTCAGTGCATGTGAGTGGCCCCCACTTTTCGTTCGCTTGAGATGCTCGGGCAATTTCAAATGCGAATCTTCAGCCGCTTCAGCCAGTGCCGGATAGTAAAGAGTGGCTCAGCATTTGAGAGGTTCAGCTTTTCATTCTTCGGTATCCTTTTTCCCTGGTAAATCTTTGAACGCTGCCTTCTCGAGGGGAAGAAGAAAGTAAGCACATACAGTGGGCTCACTCGCGGAAGTTTACCGGCGACCCCCCGAGGTGTGTCGATCGTTCACCAGCGAATGGAGGGCAAGTGGGTACGACTGTAAGGCACGGGAGGAAGCATGGCCGATTACTACGGCCGATGCAGGCCGATGCCCGGCGCGCGCTTGCTAACCCCATCGCAGGCCTTCTCAGGCAGTCTCAGGCCAAGACATCGCTCCGTCCGTTCTGCCACGCGGCTAACTTGGTGTTGTGATGGCTCCAGAGCCAGTGAGGATAGCGGTGATTGGCTCCGGGTCAGTCATCTTGCTTCTTTGGGTGTGGTTCGGTGTGAGTCTGAGTCTGGTGCTGATACGCGCAACTTGCCGTCAAATCGTCGTGTCATTCGTTGGACTCGGCGCGCCGTCATCGTCCATTTCAGTCTAGCCGGTCTAGTCACGGCGTATTCACTACAAACATTGCAAGCCACACACCCGGACGGAACACCCCTTCATCTTCATGTAGAGCTGTTTGAAAAGGTCAGTCCACCAGCACCAGCAATTGATACGATCCCTGGTTGGGCTTTCGCCGGGTGCCGAATCGTCTACGTAGATCGTTTCCCCCCCTCACTCACTCCTTCCTCTTGGCGATCTCGACTCGCTCAATCTATGTCCGGTCTACGTCAACACAGAGTCATGCGTTGGGAATGGACAGCACGTCCATCTCGGTCAATTTTGCGGATGACACGACGCCGTTTCGGATTGATTCCCCAATGAGGTCCATCAATGGAGGTGCGTCCTCAGCCTGCCCCTAATCAAGGCCGAACCTTCGGACTAGTTGCGCTCCCCAATTTCGGCCTTGAGGCTGACATCGAGGAACTCTCGCCTTTCTCTGCAATAAGGCTCCCATAGCAGAGTGTTTCAACTCTACAAGCATCTAGACGTTGCCTTGCGAAGGGCAGATTTTTCCTACTCCTTCGCCCGACTGTCACGAAATGACGATACGCCCAGTACGGTAGCCGACGCACCACCACCCTATGCGACCAAGGACATCAAGGACGAAAAGTCAACACATAGGAACGTTTCACCGCCAATAGAGTCCAAAAGAAAGGAACGACCGCGGCATCGGACCCAATTCTTGTACGAGGGTTCGAACGGGCTGAAATTCCCGCCACTAGCTCTCCCCTCTTACATCGCACGAGGCCCAATCACAACACGGATAGCCTACCTCATCGACCTCGTCGGATTTGCGCTCAGCTACCTCTACCTCTTGGTGCTCGCTTTTGCCTACTCTCGGCTCGGTCTGACCTCCCGAATGTCGCCGAGATCTCGGTTTCAGAATTGGCTACCTATGGACCGACTTGCGGCCGAATCGGTGGATGAGTTTTGCGAGCGATATCGGATTGGAGATCGGATGAAAAATGAAGTGCTGGTACCGCTTTATGCGGCGGTCACTACGGTGGGGAGGCAGCAGGCGCAGAACATGCCGGTTGCCGAGTGTCTCGGTGAATATTCATGTAGGGCTTCAGTATGCGAGTGTCGGTCTCTCTGACCCGAAACCTTGATTCGTTGTAGACTATATCGTCTCCACATTTGGATCGTCACACTACGTTGCCGAAGCCGGAGTGCAGCAAGTCGTACGGAGATTGGTGGCGCCGATACCCCTTGACCAAGTCCATCTCTCCTCGACCATTACATCCATCACGACTTCGCCCACAACCTCCTTGCATCAATTCACCTTATTAGATGGTTCTCAACCGCGGCCGTTTCACCACGTCATTTTTGCTACCCAGGCGAATCAAGCCGCCGCTCTCTTGCCCACTTCTCCAGCACTCGCTCCTATCCTTTCCGCACTCAGAAGCATCGGCTACGTCCGCACCCTGGTCATGAACCACACGGACGCGTCGATCCTTCCCGAGTTGGAACAAGATCACCGCGACTTGAACCTCGTCTCGTACGAGGCCCCACGCTCCGCGTTTTCTTCAAAAGCCGACCTCAACGACATCGGTACCTCGAACCGCTTAGGCCGAGGTTCGGTCCAAGCTACACATATCGTCTCGAGAACCCACCCGCGTTTATCTGATTCGAGCTTAGGTCGAGTTTTGTACCAAACGACGAACCCGATCGTCGAAATTGACGAGAACAAGATCCTTTCTAAAGCATGGTTCGAACGAGCGGTCGTCACGAGGGAATCCAAGAGGGTCTTACCGAGGTTCTTATTGGACCCTTTGGGGAAGGAGGGGGAGAGTTATCAGGGGAGGGAGAACCTTTGGTTCGTGGGGAGTTGGTGTGCGGAGGGGATCCCACTTTTGGAAGGTTGTTTGGTGAGCTCGGAGATGGTTGTCAAGGAGTTGGTTAGGGGTTTGGGTGTGCGGGAGGAAGTGAAGTTGAAATGGTGACTCAGACGCAGTGGGGATATTGTATTGGGGGAATCGGAGGTCTTATGCCGTGTGATCGGCTACGGGGTATTAGTAAATACGCAGTGCATTATGACAGTCCTTCTGTGAATACCGGTTCAGATAGTTGACGCGGGCTCACGCCGAGATCGGAGCAGATCTGTGCCAATCGCGCTTTTCCCCTCCGATGTCTCGATCGGATGCCAATGGGGTTCTCGAGCGCGGGAAGGGAATTGCGACCTTCCTTGTGTATCTTTCGGTTTGTTTGGTTGTGTTGGGATGAGGAAGATGATTAATCTTCCTGGACGAGACCCTGGGATGATGCGTACACCCCAATTCCCGAGCCCTCGGTTCGGACAGGCGCCCTGGCGCCGGACGCGTACCACAGGTCACGCCCCCCACATTCACAACCAAAGAAACACAGCGAAAGATGCCTACATTACAACGCATTCAGGCTCTAACCGAATCGAATGCAAGCTTGCCAGCCTTGCTCAGCACTTGAATCGCAATCTCCTTGTACCGCCGCCAATACCTGTCAAAGGCATTCGATGACCAACGGCCAAGGTTTTGGATGTGATCCGTGTGTACACCTTCTCGAAGGTAAAACGTGGCCCCACCGGACCTAAAGGAGTGGTTATTCAAGGGCGCCCTTCCGCTCGCCTCGAGAATGTCTCTGATTCGTCGCGAGAACGCCGAGGAGGTCAGCTGTCGATGACCTCCCTCGCGCGCCCGATATGAGAACAACCGCCCTGGTGGAGGGTCGTTTAGGCGGAAATGGTTATCGATGCCACCGACCGGGCAGAAGGGCTCGCCGTCTCACGCCGAGACTACCAGCGTGCGGCCGACACGCCGGCGCACCTTGTCGAACGGGAGGTCCAACTCGTATCGGAGAGGAGCTTCGCTCGTCGCATCGATCCGGCGTGCATTGGCCACCGCTAGATGCCGCTCGGCTATGAACTCTTCGTCCGCCGAACCCGCCGTAAACTCGCCCAATCTCGCCATCGCGAAGAACGCCGCACACGCTGCAGCAAACACGGCCGTATCGAACGGACTGCACTTATCGATCCCCGGGGCCAAGCACCTGAGGTCGTCCAAAGTCGTCGCCAATCGGTTTGGGGCCTGGAGCTGTGGCCGCAGCCGCAGCCAGTTGCATCGTCCACATCTTCGGATCATAGTTCATACGCAGGCCATGCGTCGTGTGCCAAAATTCTAGGGCGGTACGGAATCGGCAGAAGTGGCTGACGCTATAGGCTCCGACGCCATTTCCCGACAACGCGATCCGAGTGAGAAATCGCCTGACGACGTCAGGATGTGCGGGGAATCGATCCCTCCGGTCGACCAAGGAGCGGACGTTGGACCGGAGTCGTCGGTGTGAGAACGAGGATTCGGTTGATGCCTCGATACGCCTTGGCGAACGCGGCGCACAGCTGCTCCTCCGGCGTGCAATTCGTGGATGAAGCCATCGGGGCCATCTCGTTCCCGTCTGCCTCAGGTAGGTAAACGACGATGTCCCCCGAATGGGAAATGCGCAACATCGGCAATCTTGGGTTCGACGTCGACGTGAATCCCAAACAAGTCCCTGGACTACAATCTAGTTTCACAATCAGAGGTGGCGCCGCAGCCGATGCTCCATCGCGCAGCGCCGAACTCGACGCGTCGGCCCGACCGGTGAGCGCTCTTCCAGACTTGAACGCGCGCTCCCTAACGGCCATCGTCGGGTACGGAACGGCTCGTTGACGAAGCCTCGACGCGGCTCGTGAATCCTCGAAAGACATCTGTATTTTCCAGACGGCGTGCGACCCCCTCGTCTGACAAAGTGTGGGGGGAGGCCGAACGTGCCAAGCACGCGCCTACGCTCACGCGATTCTCTCACGGCGGAGACGGGATAGGACCGGATAACCGCACAGCTGCAACCGAGGCATAAGAGCGCGGCTCTGAGTCATGATAGCGTGACATTGACAAAACAGGACGCAAGAGGGTTCGACCTCACAAACAAGCAAAGGTACACGACCTCGCAGACACAGGGATACGCAACTCCGTACGAACGAGGCTCCACCTTCCACGAAGGGAGTCAGATATCTCAGCCTATCGCCCACAGGGGCTCTCCCGCCGCCAGCAGCAACTCGCGCCCCGCCGGAAACTTCGACAGTGGGTGCGCGATCATGAACGGGAACGGTTCGTACTACCGCGGGCGGTCTGGCTGCCGGGACACGACGTCCGCGGGGTTCACCTTCGTGTTGATGTATTAAATCGACCACTTCACACCTTGAGTTTCCTCAAGGCTGCGCAGGTTTGAAAGCGACGAGTTCAACAAGGGATTCATCGAATGCCCTTTCCTCCATCCAAGCACAACCCCGGTGTTGTCGCATTGTAGAACGAAATGTCTATCGTCTTTAGACATTCGTAACGCAGCCTCGGCCAGCGCCTCGACCGCCCACGCCTCTGCGTTCGTGATCGAGACCGAGTGTCGAGGCGGTGGCAGATCCGTCCACCCCTCGGGGAGAGCGAAGTACGCGGAGTATCCGTTGATGACGATGCCTAGTCCGTGCATACAGGCATCCCACGCTAGCGCAAGCTTCAGTGGGATCGGGAGGGCCTCGAACGACGTGGAGAATGGGCCTTCCGACGAGAGGGACCTTCTCCAGTATTCGAGTTGATCGTACGTGCGACGGTCCAGGCGACGCGCCCGCGATACCGCCTTCCGGTCCCCGTGCGCGATACACTGTCTGTATAGACAGTTGAGATGGGTCCGTAATGCAGGTAGGATGTAGGCGACATACCCCAACGATCGAGTGACCGACTCGACCTCCGAGCGTTCCTTCTGATCGGCGCAGCTACCTTTCACCAAGGCGTCGATGTAGCGCATCCGCTTCTGATCGGTGACCCTCGCAGTCATTAGATCCAAATCCCAGTCAATCCCGACGTGGACAAACTGACGCGTCCACGTGAATCCTTTCTGCTCCGCGAGGCGCCAGCCGAGGGATCGTACGAAATGAAGAATGGCTTCTTGCGATATGGCATCCGACGTTCGGACCGCGCAAACATCGTCAACCATCTTGAAGATTGACACGCCGGGGAACTTCCATTCGACCAAGTCTTGGGTCAGGTCCGCAACGTTCCCAAAGACACCGGGAGTAGTCCTGCCACCGAAGCATGGGACTCGTCGTACGAAGATGAGGCCGCGCCACAAGATGCACATGCTCGATCGCTGGTCCCATCGCAAAGGGAGCTGGTAGAACGCATCGGCGAAATCCCAACCGCAGACTTCCGCCGTCAAGGGAAGCTCGCGAAACTTGCGGTACAACATGGGCAAGGTCGTCCAACGGCAAGGGAAATCCGCAGATTTCAGGTCGTCATTAATGGAAACGAGTTTCGGACGGCTAGACGAACCATTCCGTTGCGACGGTCCATGCCCGCTCGTCGACGGATGATTCGCTTCGTCAGGGTCTGTGGTTCGAACGATCGGTTTCGCCTTCGGGTAAGACCGGCATTCCGGGCGCTACTGACTTCGGCACATAGCTGATCGGATTCGTGCGGAAAGGACCGACCGCGGCCTCGAGCTCGTCCTTGTCGTACGGGCCCGCGATGTACCCGAGATCGAGCATGCGCTCCATCTCGCCGTCCATGACCAGTTGTTGCTCCTCACTGAGCGGTGCGTTCTTCGCGATGTGACGCTCCGACGGAGGGTCCTTGATGCCGAAATCAAAGCCCTCTCGGATCTGCTTCGGTATAGCGGCCAGGTACGGCGCGACGTGCGCGACCTTTGCGAGTGCCTTAATTTTGGCTTCGAACGCACCAGCATCGAGCGGCGTAACAATCTTGTACATCGCATCATGGAACGAGTCGACTTCGCGAGCCATGATTCGCATGCGAGCGGAAGTTTCGGGCGCTGGCGACGAGCCCGGCGCGGGCATTGAAGACACGAACGGGACGTCTCCTTTCGGTTAGCGGGTCTGGAAATACAAATCCAGCACGTCAGCCCTCGGCTGCGCAGGAAGGGGCAACACCCAGCAGGTCCGTCGGGACCGGGCATCTACACGTACGCGGACGTGAGGAAGCGCGAACGGCGGGGGATTCGACCCCTGAACGAGAGAACGGAGGCACGCGACGCGATGCCCGAGAGGTAACGACCTCACAAAGGGCCGCAGAAGCGGTTCGAATCGTTCGGGAAACGAGTATTTACCGTGCGGTGAGGGCCAAATTCGAGGCGAGCCGGGAGCGAGAATCGGAGACGGAGTCGAGAAAGACGGGTTCGAGTGGAGCCCTGCCCACCCCGTGGATGGGCAGTTCGGTGATGCTCGGAGTCCGCCGGAGCAGCGGTTAGCGGGTGCGGACGTGAGGAGGCGCGAACGGCGGGGGATTCGACCCCTGAACCAGAGAACGGAGGCACGCGACGCGATGCCTGAGAGGTAACGACCTCAGAAAGGGGCACAGGGCCCGTCGGGACCAGGCATCTACACGTACGCGGACATGAGGCGGAAGTGACGGCACGACACGAGAAGAGGGAAAGGATGGTGATACAGACGCGCCAACTGGGTCATGCGGACCCGACGTGGGTATAAGCCTCGTGCTGGCCTTTACAGAAAGAACACGCGTGTTCACGAACGCTGGTGCAGGCTGCCGCTCGCGGCAGCCGCAGCGCTGAGCGGAACCACCGAAGTTACGACTACCGCTGCAGGCGCACCACTACAGGTTTGAGGAGAGGAAGAATCGGCTTCCAATCCTCGTCCCCCAGCGTTGCGGCCTCCATGGCTTGAATGCGGCCACGCGCCTGGGTGAGATCGTCCACCGGGCGCTCCATCGCCCGGGCCTACGATGACTGTTGCTCGGCCGCGAGCTCAGCCCACTTCGAGGGCACGTTGAGGGCAGCCGAGACGTGAGCCATGATCGACTGACTGGTCGAAGGGTCCGACACCCTTTATCTTCGAGACCTTGAATCCCGACCACCACAAAGAACGAACCATCAAGTCGTATTTCCGCATGATGTACCAGTTCGAGTCACAGGTCCGCATCGCAACGGACTCCGAGTGGCGGTCAAACATCTCCGAAGGCAACTGTGCGCCTCGGACGATGGTCGAGGCCGTCATCGGAGCGACCGCTGATAAGGAGCACATAGGAACAGCGCGCGTCCTGCCAATGCGAGCCAATGCGTGCGCGGCAGGCAACCGTCGAAGACCAGACCCGCCTCCAACCGCGCGTTGAGACCCACACCATAGTTCAGACTCATCTTGACTTGTTGGTGTCGTGACAGACACGACATCGGAACAAAGCGCCATCGTAAGTGGTACACGCCGTCGTGTCTAGGGCGCCGGAGAGTTGCATCGGGGGCAATTGCGGGGCCGTCGCGGCGTGGTCGTTGGTTGAGGTCGAAGCAGTCGTCATTGCCGGTACTGACAGGGTTGAAAAGTTTCGCGAGTGTAGAGGCAATGAGCACTGCCGTTCGAGCGAAACGAATAAGGTGCAGAAGCGAACAGGCATTTCTCTCGCCTTACTTCACTCTAAGCGCATGCGCGCCACCCCAAGGGGGGCGGCCCACCCGTAGACCAATCGGTCGCACGGAGGCGCAGGCGGCCTTCGCTTCTTGGCTTCCTTCGTCATTCGCTGCTCCAACTTGCTCGCACTCTTCTCCACCAGACATCGATAAGCCATCTGCACAACTAGCTTGGAGACTACCCTTCGTTGCTCGACCTCCGCCCCCTCGATCACCCACCGTACACTCTCTCACCATGTCGATGGGTCGTCCTCGCGATGGCATCCCTCCCGTGCCACTACACATGAAGATTGCCGAAAATCAAAACACTACTCCAGCACCATTGACGTAGGTAAGATCCTGCTTTCTTGACGGTGCCTGATTGCTAATGGATTTGCTCTTATCGCTCGCTCGTGTTCATCGTCGCTGCCTCTCTTTCGAACGATCGTGCAACAGTGGTGTGTTGATCAAGATGGGCCTCTTTACCTTGGCCATGGTCATCCTCCCCATTGGATCGTACTACGTCTCGAGGGATTACTACTTTGGCAGTACGGTATCCTCCCAGGTTATCCAATCGACCAACGGGCGCACTGACTCGCTGGATCTTTCGTCCTACTTTCTCTCTCGATTCAGCCAACCTCGCCGGCGCAGGAATGACGGCAGCAACGGTAGCGAACTTGATTCTCGGTGCGTTCGTCGTCATGGCCATCAGGGAAGACGGTGGAGAACCTCAAGCACCTACGACGCCGTTGGAGGTAGAGACCGAATCTGCACCAGGGAGCGGGAGTGCGACGACGACGGGTTTGAGTGAAGGGATATCCAAGGAGGGGAAAGCTTTGAGGGAGAGGAAGAAGTAGGCTGCTGCTTGGGTTAGAGGTTTGTGTGTGATTGCAAACTAAAAAGAGATGAGCACCCGAGGAAAGAAAGGGCCGGGGCTTGTGAGGAGCCAGCGGGATCACGTGATGATTGGCCCCAAGACTGGGTCACGGGAACTCCGAAAGAGTGCTGTTTTTGCTCCTAAGTTGAGGGAAAAGCGTTGGACTCAGTAAAGTACTTGCATTACTGCGCCGCTTGTCACGAGACCGGGGAGTTACGTAGTTTAGCACCATCGATGCCGAGGCTCGGACTACTCGGCTCTTGCCTGCAGGCTGCCGAAACGATGCCGCCGCCGCGGGGCCCCGCATTCGGTATGCCGGCCGGCACAATGTCACTGACTGACAGTCACCGGCCTCACGACGACTCGACCGTTGTCGCCGGGTGTCCGTCCGTTGTCGACTTACCAGTAACTCTGTGTTCTACAGTCGAGATCCAACAGGGTTTGACTCGGCGTTCTCTTCCTCCAACTACACTTGACCTGCTTCGCAGTTGCCGCACAAGCGCTTCCTCTCACGTACCGCACTGCCACTCCCTCGCCCCACCGCATCGCCATCATGCCCACCGCTGTTCGCGCGGTGTACCCCATCGAACCGTTCCCGTCAAACCTCGAGACCCACCCATTGCTCGTGATCGACTACACCAAGATCGCCTCCCGAGACCAGGCCGAGATCGAGCAATTGTACAAGGCGTGCACCTCGATCGGATTCTTCTACCTCAAGAACCACGGCGTCGACCCTGAGCCCATGTTCGCCGTCGGGGAGGACACCTTTGACCTTCCCCTCGACTACCTCGACCAGTTCGAGCAAGGAAATGCGGGCATGAGTGCCGGCTTCAAACGTGCGGGCGCGGTCAATGTCGATGCAAAGGGCAACACTGATACGGGTCAGTACTGCCAGATCATCGTTCAACGTTCAACGTTCAACGTTCAGCTGCGAGCTTTTTCCTGCACAAGCCTACGCTTGAGCTCGAGAGGAGCCCCTGCTTGAAGCGCCCGAACAAATTCCCAGGATGAGGAGTCTTTTTCGTTCACACGGCTTCAAAGCACCGGCTTAATCGCACGCTACTAACCGTCGGTCCGGTTCATGCATCCCATGTCCACCAGTCATGTTCATGAACATCAACAAACACGACGCGCTCAATTACCCCGACGTGTACCAACGCACGTACCCCTCCACCTGCGTCGACAACATGGCAACCATCCGCAGCTTCGTCCGTCAAGCCGATAGCGTGCTCAAGGATGTGATGAAGGCCCTTGAGAGCTCGCTTGAGTTGCCGGAAGGTACCTTTGATAAACTTCATACCGATAAGGAGGTTAGTGGGAGCGAGGCCAGGGTGATTAAGAAGGCCGTTCCGGGGGAGCAGGGGTACCGTGCTGAAGGGGTCGGGGAGAATAACGAGCCGGCGGCTGCGATCGGTCAGTACCAATCAATCACTTGGCGCATTCAAAAGCTTGGTTCCTGATGGTGTCTCGACTCGTTTGCTCCCAGGTGCCCACACCGACTTTGGCTCCTGTGAGTATCTCACTCTTTGGTCGGCGCGACCCAAGCGCCAACTCGTGACTCGAGTTGCTGCCTCGCAGTGTCGATGCTCCACGGCCGAGGAACTGGTGGACTTCAAGTCTTGACACCTGGCTCGAGCAAGTGGGTCCATATCAAAGTGAGTGGAGACTCAAGGTTCATTGTCGATGTCGTTTGGGTCGCCGGCAGCTGACAACGGCCTAGTTCGCAATCTCTTCGGTAATGATAGCCCCTCGCCGGCCACGCCGTTGTCAACGTCGGCGATACCTTGTCGGTCTACACTGGCGGTATCTTGTGAGACGAATCCTTTTACATTCGTTCATCAACACCATTGAATTGTGCTCATATTCCAATCCTTCCTCCCCACTAGCCGCTCCAATATCCATCGCGTGATCCCCCCACCCCCACCCCAAGACAAATACACGCGCTGGTCGCTCGTTTACTTCATTCGCCCGACCTTCGAAGCGGCCCTGTTCCCCCTCTCGGACCTTTCACCCAAGATCGCCCGAGCTGCAGCGGAGAACCCGATCATGAAGGCGATTGAACCGGGTCAGACGGCGGGGTCGTGGTTCAAGAGGAGGATTACGAACCAGAGGGCGGAGAATAGGAAGGGGCCTGAGACGTGGACGCAGAGTCGTGGGACGGAACGTGAGTACCAAAGTGATGGTCATAGATCTTCCCGCAATCTGATGTTGGTGGCTGTTCTTTGCCCACAGACACTCCCACTGCTGCCTGAGCGTCGCTAGCTTTTCCTCCTTGCCGCCATAAGTTGGGCAGCCCACTTGTCCTGTTGCGATGTCTCTGCTCTCCGATTTTTGCGCACCAATCAGTCTTGTTCATACGCTTTCACACACGCCTCCTACAACGATACATATCACGAACCTAGCACATACTCATAGCTCCAGAAGTACAAACAACAAGATTGACATATACGCTTCATTTCCTATCTACCTCTTCCGCGCCGCCGTGCTCTTCTTGGCCACTCCACCCATCCCATTCATCCCCTTCAACCTCACCGCATGCTTCGCCCCTTCAACAAAGTACTGCCCCGTCTTCTCATTGCCCATCTTGACCCACTCAACCTTGTTCAACAACACCAATTCCTTGACCGCCTCATTGACCAAATGACTCTTCTTCCCCACCTGTTCCCACACCTCATCATGGAGCATCGCGCCTCGAATCTGTTCTTCAATGACCGAGACGTGTTGGCGGGCTTTCCATGTCGCGGCGCAGGATTCGATCGAAGCGGTGTAGAGGTTGGTGATGATTCGGTAGACGGGGACGAGGAGGGAGGTCGTCGTGACGAGTTGGTATGTTTGGACGCGACGAGTGGGAGGGGAGAGCCAAGAGTGTGACTTGCGTGGAGGAGTTTGAATGATAGATGGGACCGTTACCCGAGCGTTCCAATATGGGCATGCCTCCTCGTCTTTCTCAGGGGTACCGAATGTCATGACGAATCGTTCATCGTTGTGTTCGTAGTTGCCTTTGTTTGCTCGATGCTCGCTGAGCGGGCTGGGACTTGCTTCTTGCGCTTGGGAGGGAGACGGCTCGAGCGAGGTGAAACCTTCGAGTGCCAAGGGATCCCGTGCCTTTGTTCGTTTCGATGGGCTCTTCTTGCCTGGTTTCCCCCACTGAGGTTGGTCCGGTAGATCCTCTGGGATCGACTCGGTTTCAGGTTCAGGATCGAGTAATCGTGCGAGGGCGTCCGGATCCTCTTGCTCGGGCGTGAGGATGATCTCGCCTTGCTCCCTCAACCGAATCAGCGCCGCCGTAAAGGCCGAGTTGATGGCCTTGTCCAACCTTTCACCGTCCAGCATGGCCTCGGTCTCTTGGGGCTCGCGCTTCGATTTCCTCGAGCTCTTCTCACTCCCAATTGCCCCCTTCTTCAATCCAGCATTCAAGAACCACGCCGATCCTCCCCGACTGCCAGGAGGAGCCAACAGCGTGACCCCACCCTCGTACCACCTCGCCTTCTCCACCCAAGCCGTCTTCTTACTCCCCTTCAGTATCCTCTCCTGCTTGATCATCCTAACCCTCTTCATCTCCATATGTTGAATCCTGACCATCCTCGTCGCGAATTTGATCAAATCCCGATCGCGCTTCAAGTCGTCCAACGTGAACTCGATAGGAACCTCGGGATCCGAAGGGACCTCTCCAAAATTCGCCGCACAAAAGCTATCATCCTCATCCTCCGATGTCCGAGTCCCAAGTTCGACAAAGTGTCTCTTCAAATGAAACTTTATGTAGTGCGCAAAAGTCGAAGGCGTCAAATCCTCCGGTAATAATTTTGAAGCTCGAGGAAGTCGATACTTTTTCGGCGTTGAAGGAGGTGTCGACAGCGCATCGCTCGTGGTATCGGCGAGGGAGAGGTCGGTTTGGTGAATTTCTTCGAATCGGAGTGCGAGGTTGAAGGGTTGAGAATAGACTTGTTCGTGCAGTTCGTGGACGAGCAGTTGGTGCGTGATGAAGGCGTTGGGGTCTTTGAGGAACTCTGTGAGCAGCCGTCACATACAAAGATGAGTATGAAGACTCGATCGCCCGCTCATTTATAGCTGACCCACCCATCTTGATGACGCTCAGATATCTCCTCCCGGCAAAATTCAGGCTCGCTTTTTCCACCCTCGCCAGCACTCTAACGAGTGTGCCAACTTCGAACGTTGCATCGATCTCGTCCTCGGGTAAAGCGTCCAAGACTTTGCGTTTTCGAGGTTGCTTTGTGGGGGAGGCTAGTGATGCCTGGTAAGATTCCCTGGGCAATGCGATCTGCGGTAGTCCTTCTTGGGTCGTACAAACGCAAGCGACAACGCCCGTACCGTCATCGACTATGAAATGAAAGCAGCAAAGCAGCAGATGAGAAGCTGTTACCAACAAAGGTGCTTCACCACGGCACAAACTCACCATAGTAGACAGGTTTGTCATGCTTCCAATCATCCCCCACAATGGTCCCCACGACGACGACCCTCTTGAGCGGAAACTCCTTGCCGAGGATGCACATCTCGACCCCGTCAACAAGGAGTTCGCTCATCCCTTGAACACTCGTCTCATCCACAACATCCTTGATCTTGACATTCGCGACAAAGTGTTCCTTCTCCTCGATCCTCCGTTTGAGCTTATCGACATTGACGTGATCGTCGATCCAATTCGGTGAGACCCAAGGTCTTGTCGGACCTTCCCTCCGAGGCCAGAAGTCATCTTCCTGCCGTCGACCTCTGCGAGTGCGTTTGAGAATTTTACGTCCTGCTTCGTCCCTTTGTTCGTACGTGGCCGGACCATGGTTCACGACTTCGCATTGAAAGAGAATGGAAGGAGCGAGGTGAGGATCGGAGATGAGATCTTTGTCGAGTGAGGCAAGCTTGGCGTATACGGAGGGATGGAGTGCGGGAGCTGGCTTGGAACGAGGCGTAGATAATGAAAGGATCGTACCCGTGCTGGATGGACTGGGTTCAGGTGACGAAGAGAGGAAGATGACCTCTATTGGTGGTTTCGTTGGAGGTGCGGATGATGGCTGGGGTATGGTCGATTGCGGTGGGTATTGAGAAGCTCGTGGAGTTGACAACGGTGACCGTTCGCAGTCCACCGCTTGAGGACGAGTCGGGGTGGTTGTTCGGTGCACGGTCTGTATCTGAGGAGACCTGGGCGGTGAGGATCTGTGCGGTGCTATGATCCGACTCGTGGACGCGATGGGCTGCTCGGATGTCAATCTCGACACCGATGGAGCTGGAGGGAGCGACGGGGGTGGGAGCAGACAAGACGTGGTCCGACGTTGGCCAAAGTCCATGGCGAATCCATCACCCGGCTGAAATCTTGACCTTTTGCGCTGGGTAGCTGTCGACGAGGGAGCGGACAGGCGAGACGAGCTCGGCACTGAGGCGCCCATCGACACACTGGACGATGCTGACGACGACGACGAAGGGATGGGACGACGCGTGCTTTGAGTCGAGGCCGAGTGCCTACTCGAGGTTGCCTTTCCAGATGTCGATCCGGCTTTGACTTTTTGGGTGCGTGGTCGCTCGGGAGGTGGTGGCGACGAGGACGACGGCCGTACGACCGACTGTGCCGATCGACTGGAAGGCGCGTGCGACGACGAGGCCATGGAGGATGATGTCAATCCTCGCTCAAGCTGTGTCGTATGCGACACACGTTGACGCTGTGGTGGGGGCGGATCTGGGTATACGTATGCTCGTTGGGTGTACATCTCGATCGGAGGTGGCTCAAAGCTGCTGCTCATGCTGATGGTGTCACCGAAGCCTCCTGATGCGCGATGATCAACAGGAGTCGAATCGTTCAACACGCGCTGCAGGCGACCCAGCTGACAGGGTGACGCAGGACGAGCAAAGAGTCGATCCCCTAGAGCAGTATCGAGAGACAAGTAGGCATTGCGATATTGGCAAGGTCGATGGGGATGGTGAGCGGTGCCGAAACAGCCAGGAAACAGGGAACAGTGAAGAGGAGGCCAGGCAGCACCTTCGTCGAGATGGCCGACGGCGGAGTACATTTGGCGATTTGGAGACCACCCCTAGCCTTTGCTAATGGCAATTTCTGCTCGCGCGCCTCGCCGGGACTTGGCCTCCGTCCCTCTTGCCTCCGCGGATCCGCTTCGCTCGTTGGCCACGCTCCCCAAGCCGACCTCGCTCCATCAGACTATCATCGCCTTTCGGTCGCAAACAGCGTTGCAGACTGCGATCCTCTCGCCACCCGGGTCGCCCTCTCAAAGCCTTGCCACTGGCGTATACCCCATTCACACCTCCGCCTTGACTCGATTTGGGAGACCGCCAGGCAGGCAAGCCAAGATCACGTGCCCGATCCGTACTAATCGCTGCTGCGAGCCCCGCCGCGGCGATCAACAAGCCGCCGCCAAGATCCACAATCCTGCGCCGGAGCTCGCCGAAGCATCATGTCGTGCTACTCGTGTGGGAAAGATACTTTGCTCGAAGTCGATGGTGCGAGGACTGTGTGCACGCGATGTGGAACAGTACGTTGGCCATCTCTTCCCCGCCGGCCACGCCGATCATCCCCGGGCGGGCGTCCACCTGCCTGTACAAGAAACCTGACCTCCGTCTCTCAAACAGGTCTTGGAAGAGAACGCCATCGTTTCCGAGATTACATTCGGTGAGACCGGAGGAGGTGCCGCGATCGTACAAGGAAGTTATGTCGGCGCAGATCAAAGTCAGTGCCCGCTCTCACGCTCGAAAGCATTACGCTCAGGCTGACCAAACTGCTGTATACCGCATATCTATGCAGCTCGAGCAAGGGCACCAGCGGGATATAGGAATGCCGGTGGACGACAAGAGTCGCGTGAACAGACCATGATCAATGGTACGTCCCGTCCTGAGCCAAGTCGATCCAAAAAAGTTCTACCCCCCTCACGTGACCTTTTCTCTTGCTACAACACGCAGGTCGACGCCGCATCCAAGCCCTAGTCATCGCCCTCCACATCCCCGAACGTCTCGCCGATGCTGGACAACGTTACTTCAACCTGGCCGTGAACCTCAACTTCGTCCAAGGTCGAAGGACCCAGTACGTTGTCGCGGCGTGCCTCTATTGCGCTTGCCGTATGGACAAGACCAGTCATATGCTTATCGACTTTTCCGACATGCTCGAGGTGAGCATAGAACCCTCACTTTAGTTCACTTTTCTTGTTGCGTACTAATTCTCGTCTCTCTGTTTGGAGCAGATTAACGTTTTCGTCCTCGGCTCGACCTACCTCAAACTCGTCAAAGAGCTCCAACTCCAACTCCCTACCGTCGATCCCTCACTGTACATCACGCGCTTCGCAGCCCTTCTCGAATTCGGAGAGGAAACGCAAAAAGTGGCTCAAGATGCCGTCCGTCTCGTCGCTCGCATGGGGAGGGATTGGATGCACATCGGTCGACGACCGGCGGGCGTGTGTGGGGCCTGTCTTCTCCTCGCTGCGAGGATGAACAATTTTCGTCGGTCGGTGGCCGAGGTCGTTCAAGTTGTCAAGATCGCGGATACGACGCTCAAAAAACGTTTGGACGAATTCAGGGATACACCTTCCGGTGCTTTGACGGTCGCTGATTTCAGGACCTTGTGGTTGGACGAGACGGCCGATCCACCGGCTTTCTTGATGAGTTTGAAGAAGGAGAAGGAGATGAGGGAAAAGGAAAGAAAAAGGAGGGAGACGACGGAGTTGGGGGAGGAGGAGGAGGAGGATGGGCAGGAGGCGTTCGAGGAATTGGCGAAGAGGATTGATGAAGGGGGTGAAAGGGATCGGGAGCGACGGAATCGTGGCGGCGGCGATGAGGAGGGCGATGAGGAGGAGGCGGACGAAGAAGGCGACGAGCCGGGGGGAACAAAGTCGCGGTCTCCTTCCAAAGAACCTACCGCTGCGCATGCGGCGGAGCTCATGCCTCCACCCGCGGTGCCCTCAAGTAAGGCGCTCGGGAAGCGACGCAGCTTGTTCAACCCCGAGGAGAGCGACGACGAGGATCAATCCGACAAGGACGCCGATGAAGCAGAGGAAGAAGCACAGAAAGACGCAGAACCGAACCCACTTCTCGAAGACAACGCCGATCTCGACGAAGCCATCATGGCCGAACTGTCAACGACCCTAGGTTCCAGAGCCGGCGTCGCCTTGACGGACGAACTGGACAAGGTTGAGGCAAAACGACTCGAAGCCGCTTCGGCGATGACGAACCTCAGCCGCGGTGGAAATCGCGGTGGATCGGATCGACTCGATGATTTAGACGAGGACGAATTGGACGCCTTTATCCTCACGGAGGAAGAAGTTCAGGCCAAATCACGGCTCTGGATGCAGATGAACAAGGACTACCTCCAAGCTTTGGCGGATCGACAAACGGGTCCAGACGGGGAAATCAAACCTGCCCAAGCGCGAAGGGTACGCAAGCGGAACCGTCCGAGGGATTCAGCGACTGCCACGGGAGCCAACGCGGCTGAAGCGACGAAGCAACTCTTGACGAAGAAGAGGTTCTCCAAGAAAATCAACTATGCTGCTGTCGATGCCTTGTTCGAAAGGGACGATGATGATGCCGCTTCGTCCGTCGGTGGGGACGATCGAAGGGACGATGACGACGACGATGGGATCTTGTTTGGTCAACGTCATGGTCCCGCCAAGACGCAGAGGGGGATTACTCCTACAGCGTATAGGAAAGGAACGCCGATCCTCACGCCCGCACCGACGTTCTCGTCGAGGCGAGGCACGCCCGCTTCAAGTCGCGCAGGTTCGGTCCCGGTCACGCCTAGGGCAATCGAACCTGAGCCGGAGGAGGAAGCTGTGGAAGAGGATGCGGATGCGGATGATTGGCGCAAGCAGCTTGGCGCTACGCTGGGTGAGGATGATGGGTTCGCGGATGAATGGGCCTGAGGTGGGGCATGGGGCAGTTCGTTCTTCTATTCGCGTTCCAACTTGAATTCGTCTTGGGTTTTGCGCTTTTCTTTAGTTTTCGAGTAGTGCTTTGCTTGACGGTAGTGTTTGATGTACAATAATGGCAATCTGACCTTTTATCTCTTTCGATCACGTGAACATGTGGGGACACCAAGTGCGATCGAAAAGGGATGGAAGTGCTGTGCTGTCGGTGCGACGATTCTCATCTGTTACTAGATCAATCCTGAGCTCCCTGATCGCGTTTCGACGATTCCCGCATACAAATGCTGGGTTTTCAAACATCTATCCGCGGATATATTCTTCTACTTCTGAGCCTCCCTCGCAATCTCTTCCTCCACGCCCCTCACCCTCCCCAGCTTCTCCTTCACCGCCTCGAACAACTCGTGCTCAAGTTTCATCATCCCATCGATCGTGACCAATCGATGCGTCCCCGAAGGCTGGTACGACTCGCGGATGATTTCACCGTTTTGAACAAGGAGGGAGGCGATGATGTCTGATGGATCGGGGACTCGACTGAGGACGTCGAATTGGGTTCGTTGGTCCGTGATATGCTATGTGTGAAGCGTAGTACAATTGATCAGTTCGCGATCGCATGCGCCGAGCCTACTATCAAATCTCCTCTCTCAGCCTGCCTTTTACAAAGAAACTCACGATCCATCCATCCTCGGGCCTCGTCTTGGCCATCGTCTCCAACCCCTTGTTCCCCTCTCTCGCAATCACCTCTTTTATAATCTCCTGCAACACCTGCGAGAATTCGGGGTTGTCCTTGAATTGTCTTGGAGTTGGGTCGGGTAGTTCGTTGCCCTTCAAAGAGGTGGTGGTGGTGGTATGTAAGGTGCCTATTGTGGTGGGAGAGAAAGTGAGGGATGGAGCTGGGGTGGGGAGGAAGGAAAGGGTGTAGGATGGAGGGGAGGAGGAGGGGATGGGGTGGTAGTACAAGCCTGGGTAGGAGGGGGATTCGAGGCTTGAGGATGTGGACGATGTGGAGGAGGAATGACGACGATGCCAGAGCTGGGACTGGGAGATGGAGGGGGTCGATCGAGGGAGCTGGCGAAGGGTGGGCGTCGCTCGTGGTAGGGCCAGCATGTTCGGTCGGTGGTGGCGGGCGGGCGATGTGGGGGCGAGGAAAGGGGTGTTTGGAGAAAGGACCGGCTGCGATGGCGAATGACGATCGGGTCGGGCGTCGGTCATCGGCGTTCTAGAGTCCCGCGTCCGCGCCGGTCACTCACAGAGCGGGCAGTGAGCCCTAGTCGTGCAGAAAAGTTTTTCGTAAAAGAGCCCTGTTCTGTTTTGTTCCTGACGAGCCCTCCGACCCCACAAGTGCTGGATTTTACCCCCGCCGCATTTCCGAGAAAGCGGACTTGGAGTCTCGGCCGAAGCGCTGAATGACGAATGACGCTTTGTGGTCAGAGTCGCACCACGTCTCCTCTCCGTCCTCCCCACATCCGAGATCGGCGCACGGTTGCGGTACGACGCTCTTCTCCCCTTCCACCCCCGCTTGGGTGACACCGTCGGAGAACATTGAACTGACTATCCCAGCTAGGTGATCATGGCCGAGACGACAGCAAGGTCAGTTGCTCCTTCAGTCGGCTGCTTGGTCCGCCCCTCGTCAGCGGTCGTACCGCGCAACCAGGTCCGACCAAGTCTCGTACGACGTCGCACCAACTCCGACCCGGACCCCGACTCCGACCTACAGGGCGCACATCGATGACCATCATCCCGTCGGGAGATGCATCACCCTGCGACGCTCGACACTCGGACGTCGGCGATTTGGGCGACTGGGTCAGGCATGTTTTTGTTGCTGCCCCCCACCGGGACCCACTGTATGCCCCCCCGCCCTTTGACGCCTTGCCCCTTCGACTCGAGGGTCTGTGCTGCATGCAGTCGAGCTGCCACTGAGATCTCACATGCCTTGGACACCTGCATGTCGCACCTCACACCGCATGCTCGACTTCCTGGCACCGTGCCTGAGTGACGGTGCTCGCCATCCTGGAATGCTCATTCATTAGCGCTGACCTCTCGCCCACTCTCTCGATCAACAACAGCACCAATGCCCGCTACCAAGCCTCCCTCGATGCAGCCTTATCCCACTTTCGCTCTCTGCTCGCATCCTCCTCTTCGCGTTCTTGGAAACCGCTACAGCTCTCCCATGCCTCAACATCCGCCTCCTCCACCTCCACCTCGTTGGACTCGGCCACGTCCTCCGGTCTGAACGGCTCCGTCGCCAAAGGGAAAGGCAAGGCCAAGGAACTGTTGAACGGGATCGGTTCGGTCGAATTGGGCAATGTGCGCGTGCATCGTAGGACGGCCAAAGGAGCCGATGTCGTCAGGGCTATGACCGAGATCAACGTCGCCGACGGCGTTGACCTCAGCTCGTTCAAAGCCGTATTGCAGACGCCCGAAGTCCGGAGTAGCTGTACGTGATGGGATGCCCAGACTCGAGAAGAATCGCACACTGACCCATTGGCAAGGCGTGGTTGCGCTCAGGGGACAAGATGGTCGAACACGCTCACACGATTGAGCTACTCGACCCTCAGACGAGGATTTGCAAGACGGACTACAGACTGGGATGGCCGGCGAGGTGAGTTCTAGTGTGATCTCGAGCTCAAAATGTGGTAGCTGACGTGTGCACACATCCGTGCACAGTCCCCGAGACACCATCACAATTTCAAAAACCTTCTCGGATCCAACGACCCTGATTGACATCTCGACGTCGCTGCCTCGATCGACCGAAGAGCCGGCCTTCCTCCGACCGGCCCCACCCTATGTACGATCGCATGTGCATCTCCTCGCGTGGTGTATCCAGATCGTTCAACCGACATCGCCGCAGCCTGGGGCGACCGCTTCGTTGACATCAGCTCTGTCGACCTCCCCGACCTCGACCTCGACCCTGCTTTCGTTGAACCCGACGGGCACGACGAAGCTACGCATCAGCTTATTCTGGCAGTGGTCCCTCAAAGGCGCAATTTTTGCAACCCACCATCAACAAGTCGCTCAACTCCTCGCTGGTCTGGGTGACTTTGTCCGCGAGAAGGGATCCCAGATTCCGCTGGTCGTGTCGTACGGTCGTGGGCTCGAGTTGTCGAGCGCGATTTATGATCGGGGGCAAGAGACGCGCACGATCGAGTACTCCATCGTCGCCGATGACGAGGACGAAACCCTAAGCGGAGGTGAAGTCGGCCTTGACGAATTAGCTCGTCGCAAAGAGAGAAGGCGACTCGAGCGCGCCGTTGAGGTGTCGTTGGCGATTGGAGAGGGATGGGATGTGCGTGTCACGCCGACGGCGGTGGGTGAAGAAGTCGACACCACATGGACCTCGACCGTCGAGACTAGAGCGAGCGAGGTGGATCGAATGACGTTGAGGTTGTCGCATGCCAAGTTGAGCAAATCCGAACAACTCGTGCGTGTGACGGTGGCGATCCAGAGACTCGCCGGAGGCAAGGTGATCAAGGTTAATGGTGAAGCTGTGACGATCACGACGATCGAGCCGAGGGACCCGTCGCACTTTGTTCGAGCGCTCTTGGATACGACCGATGTCGATGCGGCGAGCAGCATCACAGCCCTTAGCCAAACCACCGCGTCAAATGTCGCCGAATCTCCCACTACCTCGAGCATCGACGTGAACAAGGCGTCCATGTCTAGGAGGAGCTTACCTGCGCCCCCGACCGCCGCAAGCGAGATCAACTCGCTGCTTCGAAGGAACTACATTTACTTTACTTCGCTGCTGCAAGAGCCCGAGGCAAAATGGCGGCACATCTCCGACTCGAGAGGGGTGACCGTGACCCAGCTCAACTCGATCGACCCAACCCTGACCATCTATCGGGCCGAAGCGACGTTCGTCGGTGTCGGGGTTTGGGATGTGTTTTCGACCATCTGCACACCCGGCGCGAGGATGCAGTGGGACAAGACCTTGGAAGATGCGGTTCTGCTCGACGACGTCAGCGAACTAAGCTCGCTGTGGCACCTCAAAACCAAAGCGGCTTGGCCCGTGGCACCTCGTGATTCGGTCACGATTCGAACGGCGTACAAGTCACCTTCGTCGGTACACATCTTTTCCTTCTCGACCGACGACAACGCCTTGTTCCCCTCCATCCCTGCAGTCGTGGCGCCGACGATTAGGACCCAGACGGATCTGCACGGGTGGGCGATCGAGGCACTCAGTCCGACGACGACCCAGATCACTTTACTCGATCAGTCCGATCCGAAAGGCTGGTCGAACAAGTCGTGGACGCCGACGCAGATGCTCAACGCCGTGGCCGGCGTCGGTGAGTTCTCGATCAAGAATGGCGGTCCGCCCGTTATTACGAGGATGTTGGGTGCCAAGGCGACGCTGAGCAAGTACGATCATGACAAGGGGTCGCTCAAGACCGAGTACCGAGCTGCAGCAATCTCCCCCTCTACACTTTTGATGCCCGGTGACGACTTTGCGACGGCTACAACCACTGCCTCGACAAATCTCTTGGGCGCACCTACTTCTGCTTCGACCTTGATAACCACCGCCCCGGTGTCGGAAGCCGGTCCTATCGAATGCGAGATTCGCTGCGACATCAACACATGGGCGTCCAGCATCGATGTCGTCATCGACCCGCCTCCCGCCAAGGTATCGTGCCTCTCTCGGCATCGCCTGTCCTCGGGCGGTGGACTGTGGATCACGATCGAGCATGACGCGGCCGCGGTCGGCGATGATCGGATCCTCGTCGTCGTCAAGAAGGGAACATCGGGTAACTCGGGTGCGGCGAGGGAGAAGGGCTCGGTGACGATCAACGGCGCCAAGACCAAGGTCGACGTTGAGATGTTGCCCGAAGATGAAGTGAAGCTCCTCGCGAAGAGGAAGCGCGTGAAGGCCAGCCCGATCCCTTTGGATCAATATTCGACCCATGGACCGAGGAACTGGCAACATACTCGAACTCCGTCCCAGGTGGGTCGCAACTCGCCTATGCCGACTCCAACAGAGTCGATCAGCGAGGATCCATTGGCGGGTGCAGTTGCTAGCGGAGGCGCGGTCCCCGCCTCAGGCCATGGGCCGTCCCCGCTCTCGCGGAATGGGGTCGTTGCGGGAGGAGCGAATGTGTCCAGTACTGCACAGACTGAAGGGGACGCTGCGGTACCTGTTCCCGCCCTCCAGCCGCGCCTCGACCCGCCAGCTGTCGCTCTCGAGGCGCTCTCGTGGCTCCAAACGTTCCATGCCGAGCAAGGGCCCGAGTTGACCGACCCGGCACCTGGATGGGCCATCGTCTCTGAACGAGCCGGCACAGTCGTACGCAAGAAGCTCATTCCTCGCATCTCGGACACGTTCTCCGTTTATCGCGGCGATCGTATCTTGCAAGGCTTGACGGCCGATGAAGTCGCTAGCGTAGTCTCGGCCGTCGGATGTCGAAAATCGTGGGACGAACGCGTCGATTCGGTCTCGGCTCTGGCATCATATGGCTTTGGGACCTCGACCGCGACGTTCACTACCAAGCCGACGTTCCCCTTCAAAGGCCGCATCTTCTACGTCGCTTCGGTCAACTCGCAGGTTCGAGTCCCTTCGCCGTCGAGTGCGTTGAGCACTTCCAAGGTTCTCTTCTGCGCCTCGGCGTCCTACGTTCCCGACGAGCAATTCGACAAAAGCAAGATCAACCCCAGCAGTCTCCTTTCTGGTCAGATCCTCGTAGAGGGGTGGATCCTCGAAACGCTCGATCCCTACTCTTCGAGCCTGTTGGCGATCCCGTCGACTCGCTGCACGTACGTCTCTTGCGTCGACCATGCTGGCTCGATCCCACATGCTTTCAACTCGGTCCTGAACGCCAACATCGTGCGCATGGTCAATGCCGTCGAGATTCTCGCCAAGACGAAAGGACCTTTGCCCCGTCTCTGGACACCCGATGTGGGCTTGCACATCGAAGGCCCGCTGAACGACGACGGCGATCAGGAGTGCGTGTGGAAGCTCGGCAACGCGGATCAGCAAACGACAACGGTCCTCATCGCCGACCACGAGAGCTCCGACGGCTCTTTCAGATCGTTGTTCCGCGTGTGTCCCAAGTCACAGAAGCAAGCGCAGATGGTCAGCGCCGTCAAGAACATCTTGACGCCTTCCGTCCCGGTTGGTACGATCCTCGAGAGCAAATTACCGCGCTCGGCATCGCTCAACTTTGCTACCCCTGCGACCTCGCACAAGCCGCCGATTCACCACGAGTTGGCGCGCAAGTCGAGTCGCTCATCTCTCAGGAGCGTCGCGACGACTGCTACGTCTGCTGCTGGTGGCGTCGGAGTGGGTGCGGGGACTGGGACACCGTCAACCCGATCCAAGTCGCCGACCACGACCCTCGATGCGGCGTATGCGGCTACGGCCCATGATCTACTCGTGGCCGAACTCGTTATCGACCTCAAGCAGTACCCTTACGGTTATTCAATTACTTGCTCCTCTTCGCTCCTTGGTAGCGATTCGATCGTGGATCCCATCTCGACCGGGCCTATCGAGTCCACCGATGCCCGTCAAGTTCCCCTCCGTGCGACGGCCCACGATGCGCCTCTGCCTTCGATCCTCTCGGCTTCCCTCGATTCTTGGAAGCGAGCAAACCACCTCGTGCGCGTGCTGATCCCGACGACGGCGATCACCCACCCTCTGCATGACCCTTTGCTACGCGATGGGTCGACTAAAGCGGTCAAACCGGAATGGTATAAGAAGCTGATGGATCGAGGCGCGCTCATCGATCTTCGCATCGTCCCTTTGCCACAAGACACATCGGCTTCTGCAGCGGCGGCAGCAATGCAAGCTACGGTCAAGGGCGCCGCTTCGAGTTTGACGACGCGCGTTCTGTTCAATGAGGAAAAGGTTCCTGTGGCGAGTCAGAAAGATAGCAAAGCTTTGTTGGCGAGATTCGAGGATGAGGATTTGCCTTCGCAAGCCGTCAAGATCAGTCGGTAGGTTCGCTCTGGAACTGTTGGCGTCGAACTCGGGGACGGTAGTGGCTGATGCTCCAGGGATCTTCTACAGTGTGCCTCGGAAACGCTCGTCGAAGCATGCCAAAGACTCGGGTGAAGCAAGCTCGACCTTGCCCGAGGAGCTGCGCCGACCCATCGCTGTAGCTGTACGACTTCTTACCCCCAAGCCCGCGTCCTCTACGGTCGACGATCTCGAATATCCGGATCCCAAGTCCCCCGGAATACTCACACCAGCTGAGGACGAAGGCGCCCGTTCGCCCGCTTACGCAGACAAGTCGAGTGCTTCACCTGTGGTGAGTAGCATATCACATCACCATAGTGTTCCCTAGCTCAACACGCTGGCTCTTTACAGATCTCTCGACGAGCCACCGCGACCGGCGAGATGGCGACCGGCGGTTCGGGTCCACTGTTGGGCATCCTCGGAGCCTACCCCTTGTCCCGACTGGGCTCATCCATGGTCACTACAGCAGCTGCAACACGCGACTCGGTCGTCTCATCCGAGAAAAATTATTCGCTCTCGTTCGTGCTCGTGGTGGCGATCATCTCGTTCTTGCTTGGTTCTCTCCTGCGCTCCCTTTTGACTCGTGAGTTGGGCTGCGACTCGGTTCGGTCTTGGTAATTGAAACTGACGCGTATTTACGACCTTTTCAGCCGCCGATTATATCATTTACCGACCCGCCGAAGCGGAGGGTCAACAAGTCGAGCGAGCATTGATGCAAGCCTTCGATACCGAGCGACGGTGGCGCGAGGCGAGGCGCCTGATCGAGATCCGCCTCTTTCCTCGGCTGTTCAATTGGGACTACATCGTTGCAGCAGTCAAGCGGGAATGAAGAACGAGATATATTACTATGATCTGGCAAAACAATGGTCGAGGCGTGGGCTTTCTCAATGTGGTAGCAAAGATGGCCGAGTAGCCAAGTTCTCGAGCCCACGCTCTGGTCCACGTTTCTCATGAGAAGCGGTTAGGGGTAAATGCTTTTTTTTCTCTCTCATCAATAGGGTGCGCGACGAAGACATGTTGTAGAAATGTTCGCAATGCATTTCATACTAATCAGTGCAATCCCTGAAGCTCGTTAGAGCTGAAATGCTCCCCCGGATAGGAGGGCCCCTCGCACTTAGCACTCAGCTTGGGCGTCATCAGTATAAGGTATGCGCCTCTGATGTGCATAAAATACGATCTGTCGTTCTTGACCGCTAGGCTAAAAGCTAGAACTCGACAGTTCTAGCTACTCAGGCTACTTATCGGGCTGTTTCTGTAAGGCATCCCCTACAATCAGCCTCCCCGAGTCCCCGCGGCAGAGCGCACTCAGGCAGTACTTAGGCTGCCCGGGCTCAGCCTCCGCTGGCAAGTTGCCACTGCCCGGCCCTCTCCTTTCCGTCTCTCTGTACTCGCCTTGCTCTAACTTGGTCCGAGTTTCCTCGCATCTCTAAGACCCGTATCGCACAGCCGCCGTCTTGTCACTTCTTTATGATCTTGTACCCCTCCGCACCATCGAGGTCAGCCCACAACTTGAACGCTCGAATCTCGATGACGTGTTAAGCTTCGCTTCCACCGCTAGCGACAGCCAATCCTCCCGCCGCACCGAACACGCACAGTATGTGTACTCCGGTCCGCTCCTACGCAACAGTCCAGTGTTGGCATTGTAGAATGCAGTCTGGGGCGACTCGTGCACAGCAGCATCAAATTCAGCATGAAGCGGTTTCAGCTTCGACTTCGACTTCGGCTTCCGTCTGCGTTGCTCCCCAAGTATCGGATCTACAAATCGCCGATGGAGACTGTCTCGTGCCCGACGTAGTTTTGGCGAATGTGGTGACCGCAGAGACAGTGGAGCCAACATCATCGCTCTTTGAAGGCTACGCAACAACGCATAACGACTCTGATGAACCAGTATTCGAACACGTACATGTGCCGCCACCCCCTACCGACGAACCAATTCACTCATGGCTGCTCTTTGAGAAAGCTCTCCGTTATTTCAACCAGGACAAGCCCACCTATGTCATTCCGACAGGCGACGCCCCTTTGTGGGAACTTTCGGACGAGCTCGTGCTCTCAAAGCTGTGGCCACACCTCGATCCATTTGGTCTCGTCGGTTCCTGTGTGGAGCGCGACCTCGACATTTCTCTGGACGAGCAAGTCAAACATTTGCTCAATCTATACGACAGCGATTTTCGATGCGACCCGTCTTTCCCAGTCATCGTCTCGAACATGCTCCGCCGACGAGAAGTATTTCGCCAACTCGCTTTTCGGGTCCCCAATGGCTCGAATCGCAGCAGCACAGTTCGAAATCGACATGGATGTTTTTGTCCGAAATGATCAAAAATCCCAAGGACACGAAAAGGTACAAGGCAACAACAGAAGCAGAAAAGCATACCAACCGTATTCTTGCGGAATTGCAAAGTGTCCGAGACAAATTTCACGGCACAACTGCGCAGATGTTCGACATGAGGAGTGGGATCCGCGGATACGTCAACGCGTTCGGTATGTACACCCTCTTCGTCATCATCAACCCGGAAGATTTACGCTCACCGTTGATGACGAGGTATCTCACAGCCTTAGGCGCATCAAGGACAAGTTTCTCGACCAAGCAGATACCGTTTGGGCCAACGACAAAAAGTCATCTAATCGTGGATTGCAACGCTCTTCCCACTTTGAAAGATTTGTGGGGGAATACTGACACTCCATGCCATTTGATTCCCATGTCTCTCAGCGGTGGACACATTCACCACACCTAGCCAGGCCGTCTCGCGCCCAAGTCGCTCCCGGAAGTCCCGATCTCTCAACGTCAACTGAAACCACTTCTTATAGCTGACTTCGGTGAACGCGCGATGTGGGTCCCCGGCGCTGACGACCACATGTGAACACAAACTCGTCCACTGCAGACGCAGACTGTGACATGGGCGATGTCGAGTAATCTCAACTTATGCATTTACACCCCGGCTGTGGCTCGATCTCGTCTTGTCTGCAATGCTCATTAACGTTTGGCACACTTACACGCCTCATTCATGTGAACCGAACTGACTCAGGAACTCGGTGCTGAATACCCGATCCATGGCACGTTCTTAGTAATACTAGCTGACGCTGTCAGTCGGTGTTACTCCGTCAGAGGTTCAGAGACCCGTCGCCCCCTCCGGGGGCGCGTTAATTTCTAATTACTCTATTAGTAAAGCTGTGCTTACCCGAACCACTGCAGATCGCCCGGCATGACAAGAGCAGGCTTCGGGGTTTGATCCCCCTTCCGAGGAAGCGCCACGGCTCCCCGCCCGGCGTGTGAAGAGCTTCTCATCGGTCGACCTCCAGTAAGCCATGTCATTTGGTTCTAGCCTTCCGCGGTCGGTGTACATATCAATTGGGTCTAAATTGGGGCCACTGCTTGAGAGAGGTTTCGAAGACCAGCCGAGGGTCTGATCACGAGAGCTCCACTCGATTGGTGGATGCAACCCGACTCCCCGAGGCACACAGCCCTCGATGACAAAGGCCCACGCTGGTTCCCCGCAAAAACAGAACCGGAGCCCCACATCGCTCTGATATCCTCGGATCGGTTACCGGTCGCCTCTCGCGCTTCTCGTCGAATAAGAGCCGCCATCTCGCTCACTCTTGCTGCTGTGGCTCTTGCCAAACGCCGCTCATCGACTTTACTTTTCCTTCCCATCGAGTACCCCCTCGAGTACGCTTGCAACACTCTCCTGAGCTACTCGCCGAAACTACCGCAGTTTCGGCACCGACCAGCTTATACTTTAAAAAGGGCGCAACCTCCTCTCGCTCTTACCCTCACCTTGGCCGTAACGCGCTAACGCGCTTGCGCGACTAGCTCAGTCTCAGCCGTCGTTGCACTTTTGTCATTGAGCCTCCATCTCCGCAATTTGCCACGTCCATTTGAACGCCAGCATGTCGTCCGCCGTTGCCCAAAACCCCCCCTCTGAGGTTGATGTTGTCTTCGTAGGAGGTGAGTTTTCTTTTTTTGGTTCTGAATGGGTTCAGGCGGCGTGGTGGGTTGTCAGGGCACACGGGTTTGGGCGGAGTCGCCGAAGCGGCGAAGCGTCCGGCGGCACCCCTGCGACCCACCCCACCGCTCCGAGTCCCACCCACGTATAAACGCCGACCGCTGCTTCTGCGGGATCTCAGGCTGACCTCGTACTTATATATGTCGTTTAACTTGCTACAGGTGGTGCCGCTGGCTGTGTCGCCGCTGGTCGACTCGCCAAGGCCAACCCTGACCTTCAGATCGCTATCGTCGAGGCCGGCATGTGAGTTGCCTTCTCGAATCTCGAGTCGCTCGAGTTGGGCGCCGCAGCGCCCCAAGCGCGCGCATAGGTCGCCGCGGGAAAGCCTAGTGCGCTCGGAACCGCGTGTATTTCCCGAACACTGACCCCTGACCGACACGCTGTTTCGGAAACTTTGTCGTCCCGACTTTCGGTGTGTGATGATGCAGTGACAACATCGACGAAGCTACGAGTTACACCCCCGCTCTGTACCTCTCCCACTTGGCACCCACGAGCACGACTGCCAACTTCTGTGAGTTACCACCATTACCCGAATCTTCTGCCGTCGTCGGCTGAACTCTTCCTGACCTTGTGGCGTTCCTCCTCTCCGACAGATGTCTCCAAGGAAGGCAAGGAGGTCGCTAATCGAGCATGCATAGTCCCCACCGGTGGCATGCTCGGTGGCGGATCGTCGATCAACTTCATGATGTATACCCGAGGTTCCGCATCAGACTATGATGACTGGAAGACCGAAGGCTGGGCGTTTGATGACCTCTTACCCCTCGTCAAGAAGACCGAGACGAACCACCTACCTTCGCAAGCCCCTAAGGTTCACGGTGACAGCGGCAACCTGCACGTCTCGTACGGTGGTCATCAATCGAACCTTGGTGAGGAGTGGATCAAGGCCGCACAGCAAGCCGACCCCAAGCTCCCCTACTCGCGCGATATTCAAGACTTCAGGACCGGCCATGCCGTCACCAACTGGGGCAAGTGGATCAACCCCAAGACCGGTCGCCGCTCCGACACGGCCAACGGCTTCGTTCACCTCGTCGTTAAGGAGCAATCCAACCTCCACGTCTTGTGCGAGCAAAAGACCATTCGCGTCCTCTTCGATGAGAGTGGCGACGAACCCCGCGCCGTCGGTGTCGAGTACTGCCATAACCCTACTGCTCGCACCCCCATCGACCCCGAGAACCCTCCCAAGGTCGGCGAGACATCCACGATCAAGGCGAGGAAGTACGTCGTCGTCTCGGCGGGTGCGTTCGGCACGCCGCTCATCTTAGAGCGATCTGGTGTCGGCATGAAGGAGGTCCTCGACAAGGTTGGCGTCAAACAGGTCGTTGATCTCGACGTCGGCAAGCAATACGACGACCATCAACTAGCGCTCAACATCTACGTCGTCGACGAATCGGCCGACACGCTCGACGAGTTGCTCCGAGGCAACCCCGAGGTTCACGCCGAGGCCGGTCCCCTGTTCGTTAAGGAAGGCAACGGTCTCTTGACCACCAACGCCATCGATGCCGGTACCAAGATGCGTCCGACCGAGGAAGAGGTTCGTGCCATGAACTGCCCCGCTTTCCAAAAAGTCTGGGATGAGTACTACAAGCAGAAGCCCGACGCCCCTGTCATCATCTGCGGTGCCGTCGGGACCTTCCTTGGCGACCATGCGCTCTTGCCTCCCAACAACAAGTACATGATGTGCGGTGTGTATGATGTAAGCCGTCTTCCACAGCTCTCTCTGCAGACCAAACAGTGTGCTGACTTCGCTCCATATATCTCAATGTCGCAGATGCACCGTCGCAGTCGTGGTCACTTGCACATCAGCTCCACCGATCCCTTCTCCGCGCCCGACTTTGACGCCGGCTTCATGCGTGACCCGTCCGACATGGCCCCTCACATCTGGGGATGGAAGCGCGCCCGTGAGACGGCTCGTCGCATGCCTTCGTACCGTGGAGAGTTGGCTCCGACAAACCCCAAGTTCGCCGAGGACTCCCCCGCTCGCTGCATCGGCCCCGATGAGGCCAAGGCGCTGCTCGCTTCGGGCAAAATCGAGGACCTCGTCTACTCGGAGGCCGACAACGCCGCGATCGCGCAATGGGTTCGTGAGAACGTCGGCACGACGTGGCACTCGATTTCGACTTGCCCCATGAAGCCTCGAGCGGAGGGTGGCGTCGTCGATGCTCGCCTCAACGTCTACGGCACCAAGGGTCTTAAGCTCGCCGACTTGTCCATCTGCCCGCGCAACGTCGCTTCCAACACCTACTCCGTGGCTCTGACTGTCGGAGAGAAGGCAGCCGATCTTCTTGCGCAAGACATGGGCGTCCAGGTCTGATCGGACAATCACTCTTTTTCGCATGGCGATCGGCCTTTTTATCGTCTCCTGGCAGTTTCTTTCCTTGCTTCAGTCATATGCTTTGTTCTCTTGCTCGTATCTGCGTTTTGTGCACCATGTTTCCCTTTCTGGGGCCCTGTTCTGTTTATAGCTTTTTTTAACAATGTCAAAACAAAGAGAATCTCAAAGTTACACACATCCTGTTTCTGCGAGCAGTCCCGAGAAGAAGTGAGCTGCAACCCTTGGGAACCATCAAGCGCGATCATTTCGCCTGGATCATGAAATTACCTGAGCGATGCAACCTGTACTGAGCACTACTTCGATCAGCTGTCATCAAGCGCTTCAACTTTTTGTCTAGTCGCCTTGTGAGTTGGCCTCGAGCGGTGTCGAGCGGTGTGGCCTACTTGTGGCCCCCCCCTTTCACACCGCACCGTCACGACGATTGACGCCGCTGGTTGCCTTTCGACCTCTACATCCATCGACTGCTCATTTCAAGCGCTCTTCCTTCGCTGCCTTTCCTTCTCCAACCAACATGACAGCGGAACCGAACAAACAGACTCTTCCGGATGAGGTCGATGTGATTGTTGTCGGAGGTGAGCAATAGTAGTTCGACTGCGCCCTCGCTCAGGACCAACCCCACACCCACACCCCACACCCGCGGCATTACGCAGTGTCGCGGCCTTCTTTGAAGCTGCCCCGCACCACCACTCTTCTCCATCTCTCGAGCGTACGATCCTGACCTCCCTCACTTGCGTGTACTCGTAAATTCAGGTGGTAGTGCAGGCTGTGTCGTAGCTGGTCGTCTGGCTCAAGCTTCGCCTGAGCTGACCATCGCTCTCATCGAGCACGGCATCGTAAGCCAAACAAGTCACTTTGTGGGGAGCGTGATATTCAGGCTTAACGATGACGCCTGCAGAACAATGACAAGGTGATCGACTCTCACCAACCGGGGTACTATCCCCGCCACATCGCCTCTACCTCTACCAATGGTACGTTGCTCATAGGCTGCCACTTTAGTGCTAGCCCTCAGCTTTTTGTGGGGGCCGATGCCATGATCGAGATCCCGCACGGAAACTGATCGCCGAACTTAAAAATGCGGGGACTTTTCAATGATGGCCCGGTTGGTACTACAGCCACGTGAGTAGTGAAAATTCGTTGGCTCACATTCGCTATTTTTGGTAATAGTTCTCGATTTCATTGGCTGACCCGTGTTGTGCCTATGCCTTTCCCTCTCGCTTTCATTCGCCCGCTGCCGGATCGCTTGCGCCACCGACCGCCACTCCGAACTACGAATAGCTTTTACCAAACTGTTCCCGACGATGAGACCAACGGTCGGGCCGTGGTCGTTGCAGCAGGCGGTTTGCTCGGTGGTGGCTCTTCCATCAACTTTGTAAGCCTCTATTCTCATGGGATTACTTGATACTATCCAGCGACGTCTTGTTGACGGACCAGGCAAAATTTTGCGCTCGCAACCCCGCAGCAACTGTACACGCGTGCTTCAGCTTCAGACTACGATGACTGGAACACCGAAGGGTGGGCTTTCAAGGACCTCCTGCCCCTCGCTTGCAAGACGGAGACCAATACCCTGCAAGACCAGGACTGGGAAGTCCATGGCCGGAATGGCCCTCTCGGCGTGTCGTACGGCGGGAGCGAATCCGCGCTTGGCGAAGAATGGATCAAGGCCGCTGCTGAGTGCTGGCCCGAGTTGCCTTTCACTTATGATGCCCAGGTTCGTAGGCTCTGGATTTTGCAGTGTCTGAGTACCATTCCTGAAACGCTCCATTTCTTCTGAATTGCCAGGACTTCAAAACGGGGCACGCTGGTGAGTGAAATTCACAGTGCAAACGCTGTCTGATCGAGCTGACAGTGGAGCCTGTTTCAAAATCAGTGTCCAAGTCGGGCAAGTGGATTAATCAAAAGGGGCACCGCTCTGATGTTGCCCATGGTTTCATCCACCCGATCCTCGAGTCGCACCCCAACTTCAAGCTCATCACGGAACACAAGACGATCCGCGTCGTTTTTGACGAGTCCGGCGACGAGCCCCGAGCTATCGGCGTCGAAGTGTGCTTCAACCCGTTAGCTCGCAAGGCGATCGATCCCGAGAATCCGCCCAAGGTGAAGAGTCCCAAAATCATCAAGGCGAAGAAATATGTCGTCCTCAGTGCGGGTGCCCTCTCTACGCCCGCGATCTTGGAGCGTTCCGGCGTCGGCAAACCTGACGTCCTGAAAGAGGCTGGCGTTGAGAAGGTTGTTAGCGAGCTCAACGGTGTGGGAGAGAACTACAATGACCATCAGCTCGCGAGTGCGATCTATGTTCTTGCTGATGAGGCTGATACCCTTTGCGAGCTTCTGCGCGGCACGCCCGAGGTCGTTGAAGCTGAGTCTGCTCTGTGGGCGAACGGAGGCGCAGGTCGCATCGCAACCAACGGAATTGATGCTGCGGTCAAACTTCGCCCAAGCGATGAAGAGGCGAAGAAGATGGGCCCAGATTTCCAGAAACGTTGGGAGGACAAGCTTCGCGATGCAAAAGACAAGACCGTGATGAGTGGCAAGTCGCTTGACAGCATTGTCCACAAATGATTGCGCAGTCCCTGACCTGTTCCATGTTGTTCTCCAGGTGTGCTGGTCGGAACGTTCCTAGGCGGTCACGACAATCTCCCACCCAAGGACAAGTACGCGATGATCTGCCAATTCGACAATCATCGTGGTGACAGGTCCCGTGGCAGCGTGCACATCAATTCAAGCGACCCCTTCGCGATGCCGACCTTCGATGCTGCCTTCTTGCGCGACCCCGCCGATCTTCCCGTCCACGTGTGGGCGTACAAGCGATTGAGAGAGATCATCCGCCGCATGCCTTCTTACCGTGGCGAATTTGCGCCGACCTCGCCCGCCTTCCCCGAAGGTGAAGCGCGCTGCTTGTCGAAGGAAGAGGCAGCAAAGCTCGTCGGTAAAAGACTGGACGATATCGTTTACACTGCTGAAGATGACAAGGCGATCGAGGACTGGGTCAGGAACAACGTAAGTGCTTCTATGCTCGTCGTTCAAGTGATCACTATCTAGGAGCTGAGCCTTACGTTTGCTTCGTCACCAGATTGGTTCGACGTGGCACTCGATGTCGACGTGCTCGATGAAGCCGCGAAATCAAGACGGTGTCGTGGACGCTCGGTTGAACGTCTACGGTACCAAGGGGCTCAAGGTCTGCGATCTCTCGATCGCGCCATCGAACCTCGGCACGAATACTTACTCCGTGAGTGCTATAACTGCGGATACTCGTGATGAAACAACATTAATCGGGCTCGAGATCTTTCTCTTTTCACAGGCGGCATTGACGATTGGTGAAAAGGGTGCCGTCTTGTTGGGTGAAGATCTTGGTATCAAGGTCTAGGCCAAGCCGCTAGGGACCCTTGATGATCTATTATTACGTAGCAGATATCCTATCCTCAACTGTTGGGGTATCTTTCTCTGGCGGTATGGGGTTCATGGGTCCCGCCCGATAATTGAGTGAGATTTCCTTGCAATTGCGAACGAGCAGACAAAGCTACAATTTGGCCCCGAGTAGAATAAACAGATTCAGGGAAATCCGATTCTGTGAAAAGACAGACTTTCCGGTTGTCGGACTCAAATCTGACCCTGCCGAGTCAACATCTCAAAGTAGTCCGCCTGCGAAGGCAAGAACTGCGGCAGCGGCTCAACGGAATTGATTGTGCTATCGAGGTCGGCCCAATCAACCATCATTGCGCCTCCGTCTCCGACCGGATCGGCGTTCGAACGCGCCGGCTCCAAACCGTATGCCATCTCTTGACCGAAGAAAGTCAGGTCGATACCAGAAAGAATCGACTGCAACATCTCTCCCGCTTCGATGGGTTGGACGGCCGAGGGCCCCAAGAGGTCGAACGACGTCTGAGCCGAAGGATATCTTGTCCTGGGCGAGGACTTCGAGTCGGTAGGATCTTGTTGTTGATGCCCGTGATAGGAAGGTGGAGGCTGGCCAGAGCTCGCGAGCGCAGGCGAATGAGAATCGCCGTGGCTGAGGTCTACGATCGTGGTGGCTTCGTCAAGCGCTGGCTCTACCACTGAATCGCGTCTTGGTGTGTTGGGGAGCTGAGAAAGGTCGACCGACCCAAGAACGAACATCGCACGCAAGATGCGGGCGTGGCGTTTCGCTGGATGAGACGACGTCGGCGCCACGGCATCAAGGAAGCGAGAACCGAGGTCCAGCAACCGGGCGACCTTTGCACCCTTGATCATGAACTGCGGCTTGTTCAACGTAAGCGAGCCACTTTCGTACGCGTTCTGATCCTTAACCTTCAGCTCGCAGTTGACCAACGCCGCGTTACACATCCGAGCGACGAGCAGCAGCGGGTAGACGAAGGCGACACAAATTATGGGGTCGAACGCTGTGCGATAGACGTCTACGACCTTCTGATCAAGCGTCAAGAACGGTCGACCTCCTTTCGGGATATCGAACGGACGGCTCGCCCAGTGCACTTCCCGACGCTGCGAACCTTCGACACATGACTCAGCGGAAAGGGCAAAGATCTGCCTCTCTACGGCATCGAGGGTGATCTGGAGACTGTTCCAATCGTCGCTCGACATCTCGGGCCGTTCATTGAGACCTTTGGCGAGCGAAACACGTCGCTCCTTTTGCCATCGCATGAAGACCGTCGAGTTGATGATGGCGCGAATCAGGTGGGAGATGACGTCGATCGGATGCATGGCGAGGGCATCGCCTTCCTTGGCCGCCGCCTCGAGTGGCTCGGACCAGTACTGCTCCCATTCGTCGAGGTCTCGATTAAACTTGCGCAACTCGTAGGCCGGCGCTCGTTTCGTAAAGTCGGTGAACCAAGCCTTGGACACAGGATGCCGCGAGATCGCGTAGAGCTCCACCAAGGCCGCGAGACGGACATCTCCGGTTTGAAGTTTGAGCGAGGCGAGAAGTCGGGTAACGCGAAGCACATCGGTCATGTCGAGCGTAGTGGGTCGTCCTATGGTAAGCGCGGCATGATTATCGATGACGATAATCCACATCCATAACCGCAAGTCGGCAACGACACTCGCAGGCACGGGCACGTCAGGCGAATAAAGTTTGGCGAAGAGGCTCGGAACGGACGGCAACCCAATACGCGTCGAAACTCGAGCAATGATACCCCAGAGTACGAATGAGGAGGTGGTGTTGAGTTTGGCGTATTGCTCGGCTCGCTCGGCGGTGTGAACGCGTCCAGAGAAGTGGAATGCGGGGAGTTGAACGGGCTTGTACATCATGAGGAGACATAGCGCTCGAAGTAGGTCGCTGTTGAGGTCGTATACCTGAGTGCTGATTATGATGGGTGCGATCAGCTCGTTGGTGAGAGCGACCAGCGCCTTGTAAACTTTGGTCCCGCGTTCGCTTGTGCCCATGAGGTAGTAACCCGTCGAGGTCAGGATCGTGTGAAACAGCAGTGGACACCGCTCTCGGACCTCCATCGCATTTGAGTCCTTGGAGAGGTCAAACACCAGTATCCATGGTGCGAGCATACGGAAGAAGACCATAAAGTTCGCTTCGACCTCGGCGATGCTGAGGATGCCGCGATCGATCGCGTCGGGTCTCATCGTGTCGGGAAGCATGGATTCGAGAGTCGGGAACGTGGAGCGTGCTGCTTCAGCAAAGCCATCGAGGTCTTGCAACGCGGGTGCCATCTGGGACGTTTCCAAAGCCTCAATGAAGTCGATCGTGGCCGAGATGTTTTGCAACGCGTGACAAGGTAGGGTCGAGCTCGGGGCGATCTGTTGGCCGTCTCCGGAATCGGGCGAATCACTCGGGGTGGGTTCCGAAGCTTCAGGATACGGTCCGGCGGCAATAAGTAGTGGGTCTGGGGATTTCTCCGATTGCGATGTAGATTCGAACGTGTTCGAGTTGAGATGCAAGTTTGTGACCGAGGTTTCGAGCGAGCGCAAGCGATCAACGATTTCGCGAAGACTGACGCGAGCAAAAGTGAAAGTGAGCATCAATATGTACCGTGTCCCCGGGCTAGATCGATAAAGCAAAGACCATCCAAGGCTTACGTGTCGTTTAACACACTCTCATTGGAGCCTGCGGCCACAAAGGGTGGTTGGTGTGACAGCTGCGAGGTCGGGGGAAGCGACGAACTGGTGCTGGCCACAGCCGGCGCGGCAGTCCCTGCTGCTCGAGGGTTGGCGCTCGGCTTGGGGGGCGGTTGCACGGGAGGATACTCGCATGCCAAGCCGTACCTGGCAGTACAGGATAAGGAGGATCGTCAGGAGTCTGTCTACGGAACACGATCGTAGAAATCGACCTCCGACGAGCCCACTCGGAGCCACGTTCGCCCATGCTGGCACATGTGCAGTGCCCATCGTCGGGCGTCGGGCAGTGGCAGTGGACGACCACGCCGCACGTGACGTGGAGCCCGGCGCACGGGGAGGTCAGACGAGGGGACGACTCACAACTCGCAGCGGCGACACGGGATCCGCGATGGCCCATCGCATTTCTGTTGGAGTGGGCACGATATAATAACGGTCAGTAGCTTGGTACACCACAACCGTCCGGCTCTATAGCGTGCGCTACGCCTCGGTCACAGCGCGTGGGAAGCGGAGTGGTTGAGCCTAGCATTGGCTGAGCTCAGCTAAGCGGGCTCAGGGGCATCACCGCTACATGCTGTCCGCGGCGTTCCACAACCCTGGGGCAGGCGGTGACTAGCTCCGGTCATAAGAGATACACTGACCTGCTTCGTGGCTCGACATCCGGCACAGGCTGCCCTCGACCGTGAGGTGCGATGCTGCTTGCCTGCGAGCGACTCCATCCCCGGCAGTGGCCGAAACGCAGCTTAAGAGACAAGGTGCTGCTGGCTGGCACACTGGACCCTGCCAGCTGGTGCGGGGCCAGCGACTCGGCGCCGCTCCGTTGTGGGAGATCGAAGGGCGTTGGTGGGTCCCGATGGTTGGGTTCCCGGAAGATTGTAGATCGGGGTACTAGAGGCACGGATATGGCTGTAGTGCACAACGTGTAAGCTGAGACTGAAACTGGCTGACTGGTCCTCGAGAGACCGACGGTCGTGCGGGCCGCTCGGCGCGCAGATTGCACAAGTCGAACGCTCAGTCGGCAGTTGGGTACTACTCCGAAGACAGTCGATCGATGCACGGGTTTTTGCTGCAAGAGTCGGCCGTAAAGTTCGCTGAGCGGCGGCGGAGAAGGGTTGCAGTAAGAAGATTGGGAGCTTTCAATGGGGGAGGCGGTAGCAGGGCCCTGCAGGGGCAAGAGAGTATACCCCGGTGGTAATTTCGATCCTGGGTTGAGAACCTGAGCAGGGTCTCCTAGAGCGGCAGGCGGCCCGTCAAAACCATCCGATCGCGAAACGAACTTGCGCGGGGCTTCCGGCTCCTCAGTTCTGCTGATCGATCGCTGAGAGCAACCGAGAGCTCACTGTAGCTTCGATCTGATCGGGTCAGCGTCTGATCTACTCGGCCTGTATTGTCTGCAAACACGCATGGCTCAGAAGTCAACGGTGGACATCTGAGGTAAAAAGTCGCCTCCTTGCCGACCCAACATGACCTCCTTGTACTTTTGCCTCACCAAACAGAGCCGTGGGATACCGAACATGCTCCCCCAGTGCTTATAAGGACGCCTAAGTGGCACGACACTCCTGTCTGTCCGCGTCCGGCGACTTTCGATCGCCGCTTAGCCTCGTAGGAGACCCTCCGTGCGGAAATATGAATCCATCAACCCGTCATTGAGAGGTCTCAGGTCTGGTGGACATGGAAGCATTGGCTGACCTGCGTTTCTCCCTGTGGATGCCTACTCAACCGTTGGTGAGATATGTTGGAATCCACGATGATCCCGAAAATGATCAACAAAAGAAGAAGAACGGCTGGACCAGGAGTCGAACCTGGGTCGCTTCCATCAATCGGAAAAGCTTTGACCTCTAAGCTATCCGGCCCCTGATGTCAGTGCAAAGTCTACTAACACCTTCAATACTTCCCCTTAGACCTTTGCACTGCTGCCAGGCTACTGCGATGCGTCGACTCTAAGTCCCAATTGGACTCTGTGTCAAGCTTCTGCGGCAGCTCCGGCAGCTATGTGCGCACCTCAGGCAGACTAAAAAGTAACCAGTCTTAGTAGCGCCGCCGCGCGGCCAGAAAACCCTATGCAAATAGGCGACCTGGGCCCGGTAGCAACTCGGCGCGGGAACAAGCTCGCAATGGTTTAAAGTCATTACAATTGATCCGGAAATGATTTTCCGGCTTGACCCTATGACGTAATTCATTGGCGGGAGAAGCTTTTAGAGCTTATAGAAAAGCTTGTTGAAGTCCAAGTATATCCATTAACGCCTCAGCACTGCTGAAGCCGTGGTATGTCTGGCCCAATGCAACACGTGATCTGACGCGGGTTGCGCGAGGTTGCGCGCGCAGGCGCGCGTCCGAACCGGTCCGAACCTGACGGAATCGACGCGTGTTGTGCGTTGTTGATACGTAGACAGCTCTTGTCCTTAGGCCCGCTTTCGCCCGTACATTCAACACAAGACCCATTGGTCTCGCCGCGAATATCCTCGTCCTCGATCGCTGAACCGCATACACGTCACACGTCACGTCCCTCGTTGATGTCCATTGATCTTGTGATCCTTTCACATCGCCAACTCATACCAACTTTCCACGCTTCGGCGCTCGACAAGCCCCACGTGTATGTCCGGCGATCGTTTTCCGGGCTTTTACCAGAGAACGAGCTTCTGAGGGCCTGCTGACATCCACGTCTTGACTATAGATTCATCGCGTCGCCTCGGAACATTGCGGGCTCCTTCCCTCCTGGATAACCATTCACAAACAAGGCTCTGGGTGCGTGGTGGAAGTGCGGCTGCGCGGTCGTCGACGCGCTGTTTGATTGGTTTGATGCAGCACCGTGTCGTTCTGACCTTCCCCTGTTCGCCTTCCAGCCTCTGCCTGCACGATGTTCTCTTCCAATGCCATTTCGTCTAGCGAACAATATGATGCGTACCATCCAAGTCCTGCGCCGCCCCGCTGACCGCTTGACGCTCCCGCGTTCGCAAACATCGATTATCCAACCTATTCGCTCGAGTCGGGTAGTCACGCGTCCGCCTTCCCATACGACCTCCCTGTCCTAGGCAGCACAGCTAGCACAGGGCACCCATCAAGTCGACCCTCCTGTCCCGCCAATCGCCTGCTGCCTGACCCCCTTCAATTGCCAATGGAGGAAGCCAATACATCGTCGGGCGTCCTGCAGCCCTCGCCGAGTTTCTCATCAGTAGATGGAAGCACCCCGACAATGCATCCATACCACTTTCCGCCGCGGATCAACAGTTCGCCCGCGTCGAAGTCCCTGTCGCCACCGTACCGATCCGAGTTTCGCCTTTGACGCCAGCGAAGAGGCCGATGGGCCCTAGCCTCCACGAACAGAGCAAGGCTATCCCTAAGCGCAACTGTCGCAAATCCGAACGACTTATGCACGAGCAATGGGCCCAGAAAAGACACGACGAAGAGCTCGAGTATTGTATCCGACACAATATTCGACTCGATTATTTGAGGAGCATTGTTGCGCCCGTGACTCGCCTTGGCTCTCCCACTTCCTGGAATGACTTTGTGCAGAGCAAGTACTTCGAATCGCTGGCAGTTCAAGATGGATTGGAAGGTAGGCACAGCTCTTGACTACCTGACTACCTCGTGCTAAATTCTAGCATAGCATTGCACTACGCTGTTGTTGAACTAACGGGCTGGGTTGGTCCGCTTTAGTGCCGACCAATTTGGTGGAGAGGGTTAAGCTCGCAAAGCCATATTGGAACGACATAAAGGATGACGCAGAGGCGATGACGAGGTTTGACGCGGCGCTTGCCTTGGAGCGTGAGGAAGCGACGCAAGCAACGCAAGCAACGCAAGCAACGCAAGCAACCGAAGGTTCATCCTCCATCAAGATCGCCAGAAACAAGCCGATGAGTCACGAAGCCATCAAGAAAGCGCGCCGATGCATGCAAACCGCGTTGGAAACCATGGTGAGTCCAAGCTCAATTTGATACTGCTCACAGTAAAGTAACTGAAAGGATCATAACACCCTCAAAACCAACCCAGAGCACTTCATATGCGCAAAAATATGGACTCCAATTGTTTGCTGTGGTCTCTTCTGATCTTCCTGAACTCAATAAGGAGCGTTTCATGGTCGCGAGCCCCGGTGGTTTGGCCTTTGCCTATCGACAAGACTGGGGCGATAGTTTGGGTTCAAGACAGCTGCTCTCCGACTTCGCGGATTGCGTTACCGGTAGAGCGTTCTTGGAGGACAAAAAGGCCGAATTGGAAGCAGCTGGTCAGTAGGTGCACGCGCCGACAGACTATTGTCACTTGCTGATTGACGTCCGTTACGCTGTCACGCAGTTTGGGAGGCGCCACTGAAGGAAGTGAATCTTGAAACAAAAGCCTCGTGGTACAGCACGATTGTGAAAAAACTTTTCAGTGTGGACTATGTTCTAACCGAGATTTCAGTTGCTGCTCACTTGTTGACTGCTAACGATGAGTCTTCTTCTCGGTGCAGATGATGCCGTGATGCGACGTACCAAGAACCAAGGGCACGAAAACAAGAGCAAACCGCCCAGGTTGGTGTACGACCCAACCGCGCTCATGCAACAGGTCAGTATCGTAGTTGAATGTGGCCCGAGCCTCAACTTGGAGACGGACTTCGCCAGCCCCATGGGCAAGCAAAAAATGTCGGGGGCCGACTTGGATCGTATCATTCCCCTGCTGCGTGCAGGAGAGTTGAGATTCAGGCTAACGGAAGAGGTACTAGCGGATGAAGAAGATGAAGATGGTGCAGCTATCCCTGCCAACGGCCAAGATGGCAGCGCGGTGAGCCGTCCCGATTCCGACGAGCACTCTTAGAGCTTAGGGCAGCAGCTCTCGACGCCGAGATGAGCCGGCGCGCTGGGACGGACATGAAGTGTAGGGCTGAATTGGAAGATACAACGAGTGGATGCCGCTGGACGAAGCAAGGAGACTACTGGACTTAGTACACCAAGGATCGTGTCTGTAGTGCACCAAAGCCGCGAGCGTATGCTGCATGATGTTCGCCGTAATGATACCTCTGCTGCTTCCGCAGAACAAGAATACTGAAATGCTCCGTTTTCTGAAAATTTCGGATTGTAACATGCTCTGCGTCCTCCGAAATAGACTGCTCTGGATCCGCAATTCTCTAAGTGCGCTCTGACATACGCAGTTCCGGATTTCCGCGACTGAGTATTCGAGGTGTTCGAGGTGTTTCGAGAACATTTTACACTGGCGCACGGCCCAAAAAGTCTTATCCGATCTCTCATTATGACGACTAGCGACCGAGTATGACGGTCCATGCTCAAGTGCTTGCCCCGAGTTGAACCCGCCAGCATGTCGTGCCTCGTCCGAAAGTGTGTTTCACGCGGTGTGGGCATCAGGTATTTGCCACGGGGGTCCCGACGTTTCGGTCCATCTGATCTGTCCAATCAACTCAGTCTGAAGGCGAGCCGGTCTTCTCAACTCCAAAGTACCAGGCGACTCTTCGTGCTAAAGTTGAAATCATTATTACTAGGGTTTGAAGTGTGAGGAACACTGTCAGGGAATCTCGCCGTTCCTAGCATCCGATCCAAGTGGCGCTGCTTTCGCTCGGTATGTAGCAAATCGCACGTCTCGTATTGGCCGCCTATTACAAATATTACACCCCACCTTGCCGGGAATCCAGTGAGTGGGCCCGGGACTCCGACGGGTAACTCACAGTCGCCGCTCCTTCGCCCTTGCAGGCTGACATGTGGATGCCTGTCCATGCCAAAAGAGAATTGGTTTGTCGCATTCACATTACTTTTTGAGCATTGTCAAGGAGTAGCTTGGCGGATCCCGGCTGGTGTGGGACTGCGGCGACGCCACTAAAATTGAAGCTCCTCAAAAGCGACTCAAACTCCGGTTGAAAGTCGATGAAAGGGTTCAGATTTTGTCACAAAGCGATTTCGGTGTGTTGAAAACAAAATTTAGACGTTCACAACGGATTGGAAACATCCGAAGTTGCCACCGGCCGCCGGCGCCACCAGATGTCAAGCGACGCCAGAATACTACTTTTTCTTATTATTGAATAGATCTCATTAACAGCACAATTATTTTAGTACCAAGAAATCTTCGGACAAGTCGGAGGAAATGCTTTAAGCACACTGGCTAAACGGCCACAGGTATTAGCTTGGCCGCCTTATTTTGCTTTGTAAGAGTAGATATTGCGCACATTTCGCTCCTTCAGCTCCTCTCAACGTCCTGTCCGCTGCTGAGAGCGCGTAGTGAGTGAGGCTCGGAGTCACCGACGCAGTGCGCCGGCCCAATAGCAGGCAGTTAATTTACTCACTGATGACGCGTGGGCTCTTCGGCACCCATGACCAGTCAGAACCCAATTCGAATCGCAAGGGTTTCCCCGGAGTGTATCACATCGGACTCAATCGGAGTGATCCCACAGTGGCCTCTTCAAGGCGGCAACTTGAGCTAAGCCTTGAAATTTCAGCTTCAACCTCCCGGATGATGTCAGCACAAGTCGAGACGCATAGAGCATGCGACAGTGCCCACAAGCAGCGATGCTTCTAGCAAAATCGTACTCAATTCCGAGGAAGGGGTGGCAACAGGCGCCTTCAGGTACAGTGCTCACGGGAACATGGCTCGGGCAAGGGGAACCTCCGACCCGTGTTCCCGTAGGAGGACGCTCGTGCGTACATCCAAGTATTGCGATTGAACCCCGCCTGACGACAGGAGATATGTTGGTCATACTGAAAGGACCTGCTCACCCATTTTGACAAGGTTCGTGCTTCAGTTACTCGAGTAACAACTGGCGCTTCGAGTGAAAAGTCACTCGGCTCGGGCAAGGGGAACCTCCGACCCTTGTTCCCGTCGGAGGACGCTCGTGCGTACATCCAAGTATTGCGATTGAACCCCATCTGACAACAGGAGGTATGTTGGTCGTACTGAAGGGACCTGCTCACCCATTTTGACAAGGTTCGTGCTTCAGTTACTCGAGTAACAACTGGCGTTTCGAGTGAAAAGTCACTCGGCTCGGGCAAGGGGAACCTCCGAGTCATGTTCCCCTGATAAGAGGACGCTCTGCAGAGGCACGCTCGCACTCCCCATTACTTCCGACCATCCGAACAGTGGGCTGAACCCTGCCTGACATGTCATGGTTCGTGCACATTGATATTGCAAATGCAGTAATCATTGTCACACCATTAATCATTCGAAATCATGGTATAATTACTGCAGCCAGTGTTTTTCACCTTTCATTCTTCCGAGTCAGAGTCCGACAAAGAACGCTCCTCGTCGGGAACCAGATCATCAGAGCTGTCCGAATCGTATAGCATGCCCTCTTGCTGCTCCAGCATCTCATGCAAAGCCTTTGCGCCTTCTACATTCATGTCAGCATCCAGCTGCTCCGTAATGCGCCGCGCGAGCAGACGATCGTCATCGGTGGTCCGGAACGACTCGGACGGCGCTGCATAGGCGCCCGATGCGTCCTCCCGAGGCGCAACACTACGCGCGCCAGCTCCAGTAGCTGTTGTCGTCTTGGAGACGTTGCCCGGGTTCAACAGCAGATGCGGGGTGAGACGCTTCAGAGCTCGAGGGACTGGTTCGTGCGTATCCGCTGGTCCTCTGGTCGTGTACCACAGCAGTAAGAAAGTGCTATCGCGGAACCAGTCTCGTTCGCGCTTTTGAAGAGCCCTCATCCGAGCTTCCAGAATGACGAGGGCACGGTCCCGGATCGTTGCGTAGACGGTACTGCCAAATGCGCGTTCAACACGATCATGGTCATAAATCGTTGGAGCGGAATCTATTTGTGTTATCAAGAACGTATCAGCATCTAGACTAGTGGAGTAACGTTCGACTGACAACTGACCTGTCGCGCTTAGCCAAAGTGCTTGGCGACTAGAGATGAGGTCGTGCTCGTCTTCGAGCCAAGCAAGGGTTTGTCGCACCTCGGCGCCAATCCGAGCGAACTCCTCCGCAGCTCGATCCAGGTCACGCACAGCAACGATGCCCCGTTTAACCCACGGATCGGTGGCCCAAGCAGCTTCAACATGCGTGAAAAACCCGTCTTGCCAGAAGAAATCAGTGTCTTCAAGATCAAGAATCGATGCTAGGCTACCGACTGATGGAAGATTGTTGAGGAGGTGCGATGGTGATGATCCGCCTGCCGTTCGAAACGCGTTGACAGCCTTGTTGTATGCCTTACGTGCCTTTTCAGCGCCAGAGTGAGTCTTGACTTCCGTTTTGCGAGCTTTGTTGGCCTCTCTCTGACCAAGTGTTGACCCGCCCCTGCCGCGACGCGTCGATAGCAAATTTTCACGGCTAGTTTTGTAGGCAATCACTTCTCGATGAAGCTTGCGCAGCGCAACGGAACACTGGCACAAGTGACGAAGCTCTGTGAAGCAAATAGGGCAATCAGGAACAGGGAAAACTAAGTAAGATAATTAAGGCCAACCTGTGGACGAGATGCTTGTCCCACTTCTTTGCAGTTGGACAATTGCTGCTTGATCGATCTCCCTTGCAAGACGATCGTGCTTCGAATTCAGCCCCACAAGCGCTTCTGGTTCAGACTCGTCACTGCTCAGCAAGATGATGAGTCAGTGAGAATGAAGGACAAGCTCAAGCTCAAGTAGTTATCACCAAGCACGTACATGATGCAGTCAATCCTGTAAAGTTCCTCAGCAAGTTTATAAAGCTCGCTTTCCCTCAAACGATCTTCCTCAGCTTCCTGCGTAGCTGTTTTCGACGCTTGCGCTCGTCGCTGGTCTTGCCAAGCGACGCGGAGCGCCTCCTCCGACCAGGTGGCATCGTGGGCGATAACGGCGTCAAGTTCCTTTCGAGCAGCAGTGCTCCGAGCCTTGGCTGAGCGAAGTCGGCGGGTGAACCAGGACCCTAGTCGTGTGCAAAGAGTCAATGCGGCGAAAGACGAAGCGGCGACTGCGGAGCACTGACCAAGCCTTGAGACGTTCGCGTCGTTCACTGCCTGCGTGCGGACCGCCAAATTGACGAGGCGGTGGGACTTATTTGATGGACGATTGATGGGGATGAGGGAGCGCAGCGCGCTCCATAGTCGCTCACAACCTTCTCCATCAGTGAATCCAAAGTTCGGGATGAGACGGGGGTTGTAGTCAACCTGGCAACCCCAGGTATGGGCGTATGCATGGAAGACACTTGTGGCGAACTCGAGTCGCTCAAACAGCTCAGGCAGCAGATGCCTCTGAAAAGGTTGAAACACAAAGCCCATATGATCAGCAACGACATATCGGAGAGGGGCCCGAGCCGAGGTGGTCAATGCAAACCTTCTCAATGTGGTGCTTGAAATTACAAGCGATGTCGTACAAAATTCCAATCCTAGCATCTGGGGGAAGATGGTCCGAGATGTGCTTGACAATGGCTAAAGCGAAGTACAGCCTAGGTGATTGGAGTGCAGGCATGAGCATCAGCAGTGAAAGTAAAAATGCAAGTTGGAGTTGAAGAACATAAGCTCAATACACTCACTTTTCGCCGGTCTTCTCAAGATTCACCATTTTTAGGGCGATATCATGGCGGCACACGCCGGCGACAAGTCCTGTATCGATCTTGCGCGACGAGACTCGACCAGCGCCCCCGTCAGCAGCCTTCCACGACTCTGTGCACGCCTTCCGACGGGGCCGGAGCGATATTACTCAGTATTCGAGGCGGATCGCAAATATATCACGCTCCTCACCTTCTTCGTTGGCCGCGCTGTATTCTCGACGAGTGCTTTCATGTCCAGGACGGCTTTATCAGACAGAAACAAGCTCGGCACTATTCCTTGGACGTCGTATGTCGCATTATTTTCTCGGGTTTGCTGGAAGTTGCCGTCGAGCGCGATCATATAATCCAGTTGGAGGGTGTGATGGGGTCGGTTGTTTCGGCCCGAAGCACGCTGGGCATTTGTTGGCCAGCGCGTCGACGGTGCCCAAGAGAAAGTCGCCAACGTCGCGCTCAGATGCTTCGATGGCGCGAAACTCGTCGATCGCCCGCTGCCATTGCTTCCTCAGCTCTTTATCCTGAGCTCCACAATCAGGCAGCAAATGAGTCCAGGTAGAACCCATGGCAAAAAACCGATAACAAATGCTCACATATGGGTGTCCATGATAATGCTCTGGTTTCGACCACCCGTTGTCCCCGAAATAGTCTTCGAAGCCTGCAGCGTGGCCAGTGAGGGCGTAAGGGGCGTTACGCCAACGCGAGTTTTCTAGGCGGATCATGCGGAAGGAGAACGCTGATCCTGGGTTGACAGCGGTCGATGCTATAAACCCAAGTTGAGCCAGGCGTACAGCTTCCGCAATACAGGGCGGATTGGAAGCGCAGAACGTGACTTGCTTGGAATAGACTGAAAGGCAAGGCGCAGAGGGGGTTTCACGTGTCAGTGATACCAGGACAACGGCGAGAAAAGATGCATCGCGCAAATCGGTGAACGGAGCTGGCATGACACATACCGGTCAGTCCGTCGTACAGGACCACCTCGCGAGCATACACGTGCTGACAGTGGCATGGTGAAGGAACGTTCAAGTCGTCCTTGTCGCTGTTCGAAACGAGCGGCAGAAACTGCCCATTGGTGCTTATGCGTAAATCAAGACAGAGACCCAAAAGGGCAGCGCGCTGACCCTCGCGCTGCTCGTGCTCGAGTGTGATAAACTTGAAGTAACCTTCTTGCTTAGCGGCAACCGGCGGATCGGAGACGCGGGGAGTTGGTAAAACCTCCTGTGCGAGTTCCTGGTGAGTTGGGCGTTGTAAGTCGGGGTCGGGTGGGTCCCAGCGCTCCATGGAAAGATCCATTCCCCCTAGGTCTTCGTACTCGGCCTGCTGAGCAAGAGGGAAGTCCCTGAGATAATCCTCGTTGAAATCATCGTGGGAGAAGTTCAGGTCATTGGCGAAGACTGAGGTCGAGGCGACAGGGACGCGTTGGTTCGTGCTCGTTTCGACGTTTGACGTTGCAGATGTGGTGGGAGTGGCATCCATATCTGTCTTGGCCTTCCTCGGCCTCTTACGTCCTCCTTTATCGACGATCGTACCTCCGAAAGTGACAAGGCACAGCGGCATCGTGGCGTATTGATTCGGGCAATCGGGATGGTCGAGGTAGTCCGAAGGCTTGATCCGCGGAAAGCGTGGTTTGAGTCGCGAGGGGCGGCCCATGGTGACTGAGCGGAATGAATACGAGAACACAAGTGTAGTAGCTCAGCAGCAACGAGCTCCGGGTGGGTTAAGTCTGCGACGATCCAGGTAGTACGTCCTGCAGGAAGCAGCGGCGGCCGCCTGCATGCACGCGCGACAGATTCCTTGCGTGCCAATTTGACGTGTTCCTCATCTTACAACGCGTCAAGCACGTGACTGGACACCCGCCCATGAGCATGAGCCCCGGCCTCAGGCGCTTAGAGTCTTAACATTTAAAAAATTACGTGTGGTTACTGATTCAACTCGAAATCAATCTTTGCTTCTTATTATCTCTCATGTCGTCACATGATCAATGTAGTGGTCTTAACGGACTTGGAAGAGGTGTACGGGCCTGTCCCGGCGCCGAGTTGCTACCGTCGGTAGCAGTGTTGCTACCGGGCTCAGGTCGCCTATTTGCATAGGGTTTTCTGGCCGCGCGGCGGCGCTACTAAGACTGGTTACTTTTTAGTCTGCCTGAGGTGTATGTGCGGCGTCATTGGAAAGATTTACAAGAAAGGTTCTATAATAGATCCTCACACTTCCCCTTAGAACCTTGCTTTGGCATCTTGCTCTACAGCATGGTTCGGAGACAGCCGCCCCCTTTATCTTGTTAACCGACAGACGCTACCATGTTGGAATCAACGATGATCCCGAAAATGATCAACAAAAGAAGAGAAACGGCTGGACCAGGAGTCGAACCTGGGTCGTTTCCATTAATCGGAAAAGCTTTGACCTCTAAGCTATCCGGCCCCTGATATCAGTGCAAGGTCTACTAACACCTTCAATAAGATACACCTGAAACATATGTCCTGCTTGCACGCGTGGGTCGAACTCAACCGTCACACCCCCTTGGCGGCGGCGGTGGCGGCGGGACGACTCAACGTGCCTCCCCGGATCGGCACCAGCGCACCGCTCGAGGCGATCATCCCCAAGCCCGTGGCCCGCTTCGCAATGGAGCAGCGCCTTCCGGACCCGGTGCTTCCACAACAGGCGAGCCAGTATACGCTGCTGAACATGGCTCGCCCCTACACAGTCCGTCGCATCCGCCGGGTCCTGAACGCGAAGGCATTTACCAACATGCTCGGGCTCAAGGGACCACCGCAGCCGGACGACCTCAGGAGCTTCTGGAAGGCAGTCAACTCGAAGGCACTGACGGCGAGGGAGAGGGAAGTTTGGTTCAAGCTGATCCTCCGCTTCACCCCGACGCGCAAACTCCAGCACGAGCAAAAGCATGACACTTCTCCCGCGTGCCTCGTGTGCGAAGCGCCGATGGACGACACCGATCACTACTTCTTCGGCTGCGTCGACTCGCGGAACGTCTGGACCGCGGCAAGGGGCGTGCTCTGCGACGCGCTCGGATGCGACACGATCGAGGACGCCGAGTACACGACACTACAACGACTCTTTGGCCTCCCCAAGCTCAAGGCCAAGCTCAGCGAACAGGAAGGCGCAGGCAGGACGATCGAGATCTTCACGGGGATGGTCTTGGAGATGATCAGCAGTGGGAGATGGAGGATGCAGAAGCACGGGACGAGGATGGAAAGCCTGGAGCGGAGGAGGGTGGTACTGGAGGAGAGGATGAAGTTGAGGGCGGGGGGAGCAAGGGGCGGGCGAGGGCAGTAGAGGCTGGGTTCGATTTCCCCCCACCCGATCCCACACTCACACACCCCACATCACACATCCTCTTACAAAAACTGTATACTAAATATATTTTCTTCATCTTTCTTTCTTTTATTACAGGTCTGCCTCCGTTGCTCATGGACCGGCTCGCGATTTGGGATTGACTCGACGGTGGCTCGCGCTCTTTGGCTTCGGGGTTCTGAGTCAAGGGAGGGATCAGCAGACACAGGCAGAAAGTCGGCTTTGAGGGGCCAGGGACTGCTGAGGTGGAGGTTTTGAGGGGCCTCCACCGCGTCTTGTTGTGACCGAGCATAGACTTGGGGACTTCGCGGGTCAGGGTAGCTGCGCAGTCGCTCTCCTGTCTTTGTCTCGACCGAGTTGGGAAGTGGGTGCGGGGTGGGCCTCTTGTCGTTAGTACGCCAGTTCTTTTTCATTTTCTCTCTTTCTCTTCTCTCTCTCATTCGTCTCCTGGGGGGGAGCAACCGCTTGGCTGGGGCACTTGAATCCGAAGTATCGGATTGGTGGACTTGGCCCGTTTCTCGCATCTTGCGGGCGGTTTGTGTTATCATCGTCGACTTCCATCTAGTTTTTCCGTAGGCCAATCAGGGGGAACAGGACTTGGGGGCAATATGATGAACAGTTTCTACAAAAAAAAATGCGATGCGTCGACTCTAAGTCCCAATTGGACTCTGTGTCAAGCTTCTGCGGCAGCTCCGGCAGCTATGTGCGGCGTCATTCGGAAAGATTTACAAGAAAGGTTCTATAATACACATGCGCGCGCGAAAATTATGGCACCCTTAAGGCATCCCTACGGCTCCATACGGCCTTCCTAATCATTTAGGCGAATAGCCATATGGCCCGTATATGGCCAGCCCATAGGGCACGAATACGTGCGAGCCATATGGCAGCCATAGGGCGGCTTGATATAGCCCCCCGAAGGAAGCCATAGTGAGAAGATAGGGTGGCCTTACTGTAGAAGCATGGACGCAATGTGGTACACGTAGGGTATATATGAGGAGACCAGGTGGACGCTGTAGTAATGCTGGACCAGGTGCTGTAGGTACATATTGCTCTCTTCTTGCTCCTGTAGACTTATTGAAGCAACACTCATTGCAAACACTAAAAACATGTTAATACAAGTCTAAAAAACCCCGTTATACAAGTCTCAGAAAGCCCCACCCATGGTCCACCCCGACTCCACCCCAAGTCGCGCCCGAGTCCCCTTGCACACGTCGAATCCTTCAGAGAGCTTGTTCGATAGCGCGTTGCTTAGGGTTGCCCGTCCTCGATCTGCTTCTCATCTTTGGTGGTCTTGGTCTTCTTCGTCTTCCTCGCCTTTCCCGAAGCAAAACCCATCTCCTGGACTGCGTCCTGTGTTCGCTCCGGGGATCGTTCGTCAGTCCAAGTTCGGCATGTGGTCGACTGAGGGCGCCACTCACCGCTACGCGGCTTGCAAAGCTGAGGTTGTTGGCGGGATCACCGACAACTTCAGAACAGACCGCTTGTATCGTGTGTTCGCTGAGCGTATTCTGGCCTGCCGTGCGGATGCCGGAATGTCGCTTCATCTTGACCGTGACCATGTCGAAGAGAAACCTTGTACGCGCCAAGAAAGTCGCCAAGTGTCAGCATATTCGATCATGCCATGTACCTCACCATGAAGCACGAAGCTCACGTTTGATGATCAAACCCCCCATTTCTCTTGTAGCCGCCCGCGAGGTGTGCTGTCGCGGCGTCTTTGGCGAGGCTGTCACCGTAGCGCTTGAGCTTGTTCGCGAAGCTGTTGGCCTTGGAGTCTTTTGGGTCGAGGATGTTTGGAGCCTTCATTGCCTGCCACTGGTATGGTGATTACAAGCGCGGGTCAGGATCGAGGGTGGAGGCGAGCTCTTCATATATACGCACCAGTATACTCCACCACTGCAGATGACGTGTCCTTGGGTTATGGCAACCTGTTGGCCTTTGTACCATTGCTGCATGGTATGGCCGAGAGTAGCTTTGTCCTTTTGAGCTTTATTGATCTGGGAAGAGTTATAATTTTGTCAGGACCGCTCGGAGACCACAAGGCGCGAGGCGTCTGCTCACGTGTCGGAGGAGATCACTACGACCCTGCACCAACAAAGCCGGAATGTTCGAGAGCAGGTTCTGGCGGAACGTGATGTTTTTGCTACATGCTTCTACAGGGACGATGCCGCTTTTCGTCAAGACCATCTGCGGGTGATGAAGCCTGTATGAGACAATCGTGCGCTGGTACCGAAGTGAAGGTCACGTACTGCAAAAGACTCGGCCGAGGCCAATTGCTTGTAAAAGTATGGGGTAGCCACAAATACTTTTACGGCGGGTGGGAGTCGGTTCTGCCAATGGTTGTGGAATACGTCTCGTCAGTTGGATCTATGCTTCGCGTCCTCACGCGTGGAGATCACACGTACCTTGAGATGGTCAATACTTGGCGTGTTGATGAACGTGATCACTGGCTCAAGCATGGCACGTAATGCCTGGAGCTCGCGCCGTATCTGGTCAAGCTCATCTTCAAGGCTCTTGGCATCGGGTTCTTCGGTCGAGGACTGTAAGATTGGCAGGCCAACGACGGTCGATGCCAGAGAGCAGTGGGTCATGACTCTTGTCAGTGGCGCGAAGCGTGGCGGATGATCGCATCGGTCACAGCTCACCTTGCAAGGGTTATCCATATGCGCGTGTGCGCCTTTCAACTGGCGAGAACAGACCTGCAGGAGACGCAATGGCAGTCAGCAGGATGCGGATTCCTCTCAAGGCACACAAGAGCGCACCTCGAACGTGTCGTCGGGCTCGTCGTCTACGTCCGAGCAGATGACCTTCGTCTTGGCTATTTTGGACCAAGCTTCACCTAAGGCCGTCTCGGATGGTACGTTGCCATCCTTGTCATCACTGCCGCAATCCTCGTCGCTGCCGTCCCCGTCACCAGAAGCATCAGAGTTCTGTGCGGGTTTACACTTCGTCAGTGCCGTCTTACTGCTAGACTAGAGGAAAGCCAGGCCGGGCTCGGACGTACGTCGGATTCCGAGCTTAGATTCAAGCGAGAGGAAGATGAGTCGGGCTTGGTATCGACCTTCTGCACGTCCAGGCGTTCCCGATTGGCGGGAGATTTAGCTTGGGAGATTTAGCTTTTAGACGATTATCGGTGATCGACCTTACCTCTGATTCTGTATTGACCTCATCGACCTCGTCGGCAACTCCCCAGGCACGTTTGCGCTTGGTTCCGTTCTCTGAGGGAGCCTGTTTGCGCTGCATCTTGAACAAACGACAGGACGTCAGCCGAGACTAAACCAGATCACAGAGTCGCATTCTCAGCTCGCGCGACATACCACCGAGTCCTCGAGGTGAAGGGCATGCGATGCTTCGGATTCGAGGTGCGTGGAGGCCGCGTGGCCAGCGGATGGGCCCACATCGGCGACATGGCTCTTTCCATCAGAAATCGGCGCAAACAGAAGTGAGGCACTGGTTTTCGCGGTAGTGGTGCCAACCGTCAAGGTCTTCGTGTGAGGGGGTGGGGACGCTAAGTCGCGGCGTGATGATGGTGGGGTCGACGTAGTGGTAGTGTCGTCCGCAGGCTCATCTTGGGACTTCTTGGCTGGGTCTTCGTTGATCACGCCTTTTAGTGAATTGCCCGTGGTCTTGGGAGCTGCCACCTTCTGTGCGTCGTTTGGGGTCGTCGAGCAGGCGCACGCTGGAGTGGACGTGTCGGTCAGCCGGTGTCGACCCCAGGGTTCCCCATTAGATAAGATAATCTCGCAGATATTAGATATCTATCTAAAAAAATTGGGCTCTGGCCCTTATCTATCTATCTCCCATCTTAGTCAGATATCTTAGATAGATGCCTAGATATCTAATAGATATCTAATCAAAGCGTCGGCGCAGCGAGCTTGCCAGCGATCATTTGCGGAGGCACCTCTCAGCTGAGAGTAATTTTGCGCTTCTTTGTCCGTGGCGAATTCCGTACACACAAGGTCCTCCTCAGCAGTGGGGAGCTCATGATCCATCTTGCTTCAGCACAGACTCAGATTGATTATAGTCGTTTGACGAGGTGTGAGAGTGCAAGTGAGCGAAGAAAGAAGAGAGAACGGCGCCGGGGTGCATTGCGAAGTTCACAAAATGTCGCAATTGCACCTTCTTTCTTTGTGTGATTTGTGTGATTAGTAGTTGATACGTGTTTAGTAGATAGTATAGACTAGGTTCGGCGGCGCGCGGAGCGCGCCACCTCACACCGCAACCGTTGATCTGCAATGCGATGTACTTCGCTGCAACAGCTGCCGTACTGTTCAGTAACGGAAACCTAGAGACCCGTGTCGAGTGGGGACCTTTTCACGGGTGTCGCAAGCTTGACTTGCGAGCTGCCAATCGAACCGAGCCGTACATGTTGGAACATCCTTTCGACCAGCTGGAAACATCGACGGCGCTGCATCGGCGCCTCTCATTTCACATCCCGACGATGTTGATACTCTCCGACGATGTTGATACTCTGAAGATACTCGATCGAGAACAGTGATTCGTCTTCGTTTTCGACGACCGAATCCGGGCTGTAGAACGTTTGAGCGTCACCCGGCAGCAGGTCGAGCACCATGTCGTTGATCTGATCCACCTGCGAAGTTTTGGACGCCAGGATTGCTCGATCTCGAAAGTTGAGACTTTTTTGCCTATCGACATATTGTCTTTGCCCGTTTCGTTTCGGTCATGCGGTCTGCAGCGGCCAGAAGACGCATGTTTGTCTGCGCTCGCACCGTGCCGTTGTTAGTGTAGGGTCCAAAAGTCAGGCAAGGACTACTACTTACAGAGAGATCCCCCAGAAGTCACCAGTCATGATGCAAGCGTCGACAATATGTGCAGGCAATGATTTGGAATAACGGGAAGGCATTGCTTCGGATTTCCTGTGATGTTACAGTCCAACCGGTCAGTTAGTCCTGCTGCCCTGCGTTTTGCTTTTGAAAGATTGGCACACACCTGCCAAGACGACGGTCACTCCACCGAACCGAGCCATGGAATAACGGGAAGGCATTGCTTCGGATCCCCTGTGAGGTTACAGCAGAGCCGGTCAGTTCTGCCCTGCGCTGTCTTTAGAGAGAATGAAACACACCTGCCAATACGACGGTCACTCCACCGAACCGAGTCATGGAATAACGGGAAGGCATTGCTTCGGATTTCCTGTGATGTTACAGTCCAACCGGTCAGTTAGTCCTGCTGCCCTGCGCTTTGCTTTTGAAAGATTGGCACACACCTGCCAACACGACGGTCACTCCACCGAACCGAGCCGTTGAGGATCTGCCAGGTGAGCCGCAATTCACCCGACCAGAGGCTGTTTTCTGGCGTGATTCGTTACAACTCAGTATTCTTGCCGTTGTCCATCTGTAGCAATGGCAGTGAAGACTCACATCTAGTGTTCCAATGACCCGGATTCTCAACCGTACGAAGTCAATCCTTCCGCTGCATTTTCCCGTGGCCTGCTTCCTTCGCGAGCGTTGTTGTAGAATATGGGGTGTTTGTGGGCATCGATGTCGTTTTCCCAGACAGGCCACGGTGGGTGGCCCCGCTTTTCGGGGATAGGGTCACCTCCTGTCACTGACGATACACTGTCTGTTTTTCATATCAGTTTTTCCGTCATACCTGCCCGCACAGCCAATGTCACGTGAAACTCACGAATGCAGTCACCAATTGATGGTGGAGGAAAGCAACTCGAGGGTTGACATTCAACGAAGACGTGTTGAAGGGAATTGCTGTTTGGTAGTTTTCCATTAGCTCCTGAACAATCCCACACCTAGAGCACAGTTCATGAAGTCACTTACTCGAATCCGTAGCTATGCTGCATGCTGCAACTTGTCCCGTATTCGTTGCAGAGCTTCCACGACGACCGCTTCGGTGTCGGATCGGCCCACCCGTTCGGTATCTGCGGCTGAGGCTGGATGGATGGTTGGTTGACATCATGTCAACGGGCTGCTCCCCTACACGTTTTGCTGTTCGCGTTACTTACTACACGGAGGCATCCCTGTTGAGAGATCGATCAATCGACACTTCCCAAGCATTGTGACAACTACCTGAGCCGTGTCCTGGGCCAGGACCGTATTGCGGCAAGTCGATCGACGTCATCGACTGACAGAGCTGTTCGTTCGCCATCCGCGAGTGGTGTTGGGGCTTCTGTCATGAGTGGCGACGGGATGAGTGGCGATGGGATGAGGCGCGATGGGTAAGGTGCGAAGAGCAGGAGGAGAAAGGTGGAGAAGCCTGCGCCTCAGCTTAAACCGGGTTCATAGAATGTCGCGGAAGGCCGCGGAACGACGTGGAGTGAAGCCCAGTGTCGGCAAGCCGTGACACGCTGGCGGGGCCCCTAACGGCGGAATTGGCGCACTGGCCGACACTACCCGAGGTCTGGAACTGCTTCAAAGCGTAGACGAACGAATCTCAAGCCCGGAGATGAATTGTCGTACAGGACACGGGACGTGAGAGTTTGCAGATGACATCTCGGCTCGGGCAGGAGCTGGATGATTGAAGGAACTACGCTACGATGTGGTAGACACGCAAAACAGGTCGTCGCAGTCTGCTTCAGGAAGCAGAGTCACGTGCTCTTCAATGGAACCTCGGCGAACGTAGACGAAACGGACTGTCGCTGGCCGACCCGTGCTGAAACAGCGCTAGCTAGCTGGGACGCGCTGGACCGAGAGCTGCCTATGACGTCACGCCAGATGGTTCCCGTTCTTTGACGTTCTTTGACGTTCTTTGTCTCCCTGGTTTGTCTTTCGTTCTCTGACGTTCTTTGACGTTCTTTAGCCACACAGTTCTTTTTAGATAGTTTAAGCTTTCGTTCTCTGACGTTCTTTGACGTTCTTTAGCCACACAGTTCTTTTTAGATAGTTTAAGGATAAGGATAAGGACCCTCTGGCAGCAAAAACGTCTGAAAGCCTCAGCTCCCAAATTGGCCCGTCGGCAAGCCGTGCCGCCTCACCCGCGGTCAGCGCTTGGGCCAAACCATGCGGCACAAACATGGGGATTGAGCCGAATACGACTTGAAATTCGATGTCCTCGCTAAGGAGCAAGAACCTCCTTAGTGGAAAGTACAACTTCCAGCGCAACAGGAGTCTGTATCAGACACAAAAAAAGTTAAGATATCCTAAAGATATCTAAGGAAACCCCCGGGGCCTTATCTATCTATCTAAGATATTCGGCCCCTAGATAAGATGTCATCTATATCTTAGCGAGATATGCTAAGATAGATATCTGGACATCTAATGGGGAACCCTGGTCGACCCAAGTCGAGTGGAGGTCACCAGAAAAGGTCGAATCAAGCACGTGGGGTATGATCTTGAAGCACAGGGGCGAAAAGGACCTATCATGATGTCGGAGGCAGCGCCTCTAACGCGAAGACACCTGTGGGTGATCGGAAGTGGGTGGCACGAGGCGAATCAGCCGAGGTCACGTTCGCAGTCCGGGCAACATTAGCGCAAGGCCTGACGTCATCCCGCAGGCCGCTGCGTCACAGCAGGCTCTACTATTGCCCGATCGAAGGTCTCGGGCGCTGCAACCCCTTTGACTGACGCCTAGTGGAACTATGGAACGTACGATGGGTTCAATGGATCACGAACGTCATGAGTGGTTTGTGTGTGCTCTTTGGGCATCTTTGGCAAGACGGGGGCTTTCCCGGGGTTTCCCCGTGACGGTGGCGTGACCTCCTGGGCCTCGATCATGTCGACAGCGCGGCAAAATTGACGGATTCGCGATAGAGCCGCGTGCGTTGGATCAAACGCCTTCTCGTGTACGAGTTCGTGTTCGACGACATTCACAATGGCAGGACCGCACGAGAAGGTATCTTGTTGTTAAGGTGCCCTTGTCGTCGTACCGTGATTCACATCAATGTTGAGATTAAGTACTTTGAAAACTTGTGCGTCCAGAGCGTAAGTTAGAGCGGCGACCGTGAGCTTCCTTGAGGAAAGTGAATTGTGTATGGACCAGGCTCCATGTTTCACATCAATCGTTCCCAGGAACCAGTGATTCTCGTCACAGGTTGGCACAGACCAGACCGAGTCGGGGTGTGCCCTGATGAACTGGGCGGTGCTCGCGATCCCGACGCAGTCGTGCCTTGCCCAGTCGGCTAAGCCACAATTCGAACTGATATTGTCCAAGCAAACGTTGAACATCAGATGAGTAAGAGTGGCCGTGAGAAGGGTGAACTTACTGAGCAAGTTCTCAAGTCGCTTATGCCCAGCTGAGCTCGTTCAAGTTGCCCACTGGCACGCACGGTAACTCGTGCCACGGCAGGTTTAAAAGTGCTTCCTTAGCCTTGCTGATGTAAAAGTCGTCGACTACGCACTTCTTTTCGACCCTCTTCATCCACTCGAGCGCGTCTTTGATTCTCCTCCGCGCTTCGCACGAGAGGGTCAATGAAGGCGTTGCAAAATGCTGTGCAGAATTGTTCGTTCCCGGAAACGGTTCAGTCAAAGGCATTCGTCCATTGACACGGAATCGCAGGGACCTACGTTTGTAGGATCTGAAAAACACGACGATGATCATCATCTGTGTTCACAAGGGGGTCAGCTCCTGGCCGATCGCGTGATTCCGGAGCAACGAGAGTAGATCGGCGCACGTTCTGATTGGGGAAGGGATACCAGGGATGCGACGAATCGGGCACGCTTGTGTAGTTGCGCACGCCCAGCCGTGTCCGCATCGCGGGGGTGCCTGTCACCACAGCTACAGACAACAAGTTGGGAAATACTTGCGTTAGTGGGAAATTCACGACGGGCATTGCATCATTGCTCGTCCCCACTCACTGGTGGAGCCCGCAGTGGCCCAAGTCTGCACCCAGTCATCCGACTCTTCTTCCTCCGCCTCGCCATCGATCTCGACCGCGCTGTCGGACTTGGAGCCAGTGCCCTGGGAATAGGGCGAGCAATTGCCTTCTGGAACGAAGAGGGCGTGGTCTAGAGCGGAATCCTCCTGATCACTTGGCGGGGACGGATCGGAAGCAGGCACGCGTTCAGACGACTTGATGATCTCGCCAGCGACAGCAAGCAGAGAGTGGCCTACTGTTCCGGTCTCTGCCGGATTTTCATTGAAATCGATCAAGTCGGCCTCGTCGCTGCTCGAGAGCGCCTGAGGCGTGGGTTGCAGTAACCGGTTGGCCCAATTGACAGCGGGATCGGCTCGACTGTTGTACGCGTCGAGGTGCTTCTTGGTCGTGGCGTGCCGAACGGCGCGACGATACCACATGCGCTCGCCACCACAGTACCGGCACACATAGCCGGCAGAAGTTCGCTGAGAGGACCATTCCAAAACGAAGTCTGTGGATGATGGCGATGAGGATGATGACATGATGAAAGTGTGCGCGTCAACGCGACTGCGAGCCGGCGGCCGGGCGTGGGTCCCAGTGCCGCAAGGAGTCGCTACCACCCAGGTCGGCCGGGAACCATGACGTCGTTAGCACCCACCATTCTCCATGACTTGTTCCAAATCCCTCGACTGAATGGACATCGTGTTCGCTGTCGAGGGGTGTGTTGTGCCCGGAAATGTCAAATGGGCAAACGAAAGAGAGGGTGGGGCTCCGCGAAGGCGCCGGGGCTGTTCCAGCTGGCTCCTCTCGCCTCCTCTTTCACAACCGGTCGGGTCGGTCTCAGCCACCGCCCCCGGCACGGCCGGAGCCACCCGCAAGCCGCAGACAAGCTCCGAGTCGCCCCTCGGAGGCTGCTCGGCCTCGTATGCGACCTTGAGCTTGAGAATGCAAGAAAACATAGTCGTGTGACACAGGGGTGAAAACCCACTGTACCATGATCAGCCCTGTAGCCCGGAGTACTATCTGCGACCGAACGCGACTCTTGGGCTGACAACCATGGCTTCCGTATGACAGCAAATTCATTCTACTGTAGTGCGACCTCATCGAGCCCGTACGACATCCCTGCGTGTGCCATATGGCTCGTCGTTATAGAGCCATAAAACGATCCCTATCGCTCCCATATGGCTGCACGCCGGCCGCCATAGGGCTCCCCTACCCCGATGCCTGAAGGATTTTCCCGATGGCCGCCGTATGAAAGCACTACGGTGACCGTATGCGCGCGCTAGGGGAAATCCTTATGGCCCCGCCGTAGGGAGGCGCTAGGGAAGCCCTACGGGGGCCTTAAGGATTTTATTATTATCGAGGCATTACAAAATTCCTTATGGAATCCCGAAACTTGCCGTACGGACCCCATAGGGCAAAAGCTGCCTTATGCCCTCCATAATTTTCGCGCGCGCATGTGTAGATCCTCACACTTCCCCTTAGAACCTGCTTTGGCATCTTGCTCTACAGCATGGTTCGGAGACAGCCGCCCCCTTTCTCTTGTTAACCGACAGACGCTACCATGTTGGAATCAACGATGATCCCGAAAATGATCAACAAAAGAAGAAGAACGGCTGGACCAGGAGTCGAACCTGGGTCGCTTCCATTAATCGGAAAAGCTTTGACCTCTAAGCTATCCGGCCCCTGATATCAGTGCAAGGTCTACTAACACCTTCAATAAGATACACCTGAAACATATGTCCTGCTTGCACGCGTGGGTCGAACTCAACCGTCACACCCCCTTGGCGGCGGCGGTGGCGGCGGGACGACTCAACGTGCCTCCCCGGATCGGCACCAGCGCACCACTCGAGGCGATCATCCCCAAGCCCGTGGCCCGCTTCGCAATGGAGCAGCGCCTTCCGGACCCGGTGCTTCCACAACAGGCGAGCCAGTATACGCTGCTGAACATGGCTCGCCCCTACACAGTCCGTCGCATCCGCCGGGTCCTGAACGCGAAGGCATTTACCAACATGCTCGGGCTCAAGGGACCACCGCAGCCGGACGACCTCAGGAGCTTCTGGAAGGCAGTCAACTCGAAGGCACTGACAGCGAGGGAGAGGGAAGTTTGGTTCAAGCTGATCCTCCGCTTCACCCCGACGCGCAAGCTCCAGCACGAGCAAAAGCACGACACTTCTCCCGCGTGCCTCGTCTGCGAAGCGCCGGTGGACGACACCGATCACTACTTCTTCGGCTGCTTCGACTCGCGAAACGTCTGGATCGCGGCGAGGGGCGTGCTCTGCGACGCGCTCGGATGCGACACGATCGAGGACGCCGAGTACACGACGCTTCAACGACTCTTTGGCCTCCCCAAGCTCAAGGCCAAGCTCAGCGCACAGGAAGGCGCGGGCAGGACGATCGAGATCTTCACGGGGATGGTTTTGGAGATGATCAGCAGTGGGAGATGGAGGATGCAGAAGCACGGGACGAGGATGGAAAGCGTGGAGAGGAGGAGGGTGGTACTGGAGGAGAGGATGAAGTTGAGGGCGGGAGGAGCAAGAGGCAGGCGAGTGCAGTAGAGGCTAGGTTCGATTTCCCCCCACCCCATCCCACACTCACACACCCCACATCACACATCCTCTTACAAAAACTGTATACTAAATATATTTTCTTCATCTTTCTTTCTTTTATTACAGGTCTGCCTCCGTTGCTCATGGACCGGCTCGCGATTTGGGATTGACTCGACGGTGGCTCGCGCTCTCTGGCTTCGGGGTTCTGAGTGTAAGGGAGGGATCAGCAGACACAGGCAGAAAGTCGGCTTTGAGGGGCCAGGGACTGCTGAGGTGGAGGTTTTGAGGGGCCTCCACCGCGTCTTGTTGTGACCGAGCATAGACTTGGGATTTCGCGGGTCAGGGTAGCTGCGCAGTCGCTCTCCTGTCTTTGTCTCGACCGAGTTGGGAAGTGGGTGCGGGGTGGGCCTCTTGTCGTTAGTACGCCAGTTCTTTTTCATTTTCTCTCTCTCTCCTTCTCTCTCTCATTCGTCTCCTGGGGGGAGCAACCGCTTGGCTGGGGCACTTGAATCCGAAGTATCGGATTGGTGGACTTGGCCCGTTTCTCGCATCTTGCGGGCGGTTTGTGTTATCATCGTCGACTTCCATCTAGTTTTTCCGTAGGCCAATCAGGGGGAACAGGAATTGGGGGCAATATGATGAACGGTTTCTACAAAAAAAAAAAAAAAAAATCAACCGGTGGCGGCAGTACGAATCAACGGGCCTCCCCGAGTCCGCCCCACCACGCCGCTCGAGTCGATCCTGCCCCATCCGATCGACCCGCCGCAGCGCCTTCCGAGACCGGCTCTCCCAGACCAATCAACACAATACAACTTGCTCAGCATGGATCGGCCATACACCATCCGTCGCGTCCGCCGAGTCTTGAATGCAAAGGCCTTCACCGACACGATCGGTTTCAGGGACTCGCTGCAGCCCGACGATCTCAAGGGATTCTGGAAGGGGGTCAACTCGAAGGCATTGACGGCGAGGGAACGCGAGGTGTGGTTCAAGCTCGTCAGGAACTTCACCCCGACTCGGAGTCTGCAGTTTCATCAAAAGCACGACGACTCGCCCGCGTGCCTCGTCTGTGGAGCGCCCAAGGACGATCGGGAGCACTACTTCTTCGACTGCGTTGACTCTAGGAACGTTTGGATCGCGGCAAGGGGCGTGCTCTGCGACGCACTGGGGCTCGACACGATCGACAACACGCATTACACGGCCGTTCAACGCATGTTCGGACTTCCGAAGCTCAAGGCCAGTCTGCGCGATCAAGAAGGAGCGGGGAGGACGATCGAAATATTCACCGGGCTGGTCTTGGAGATGATCAGCAGCGGGAGGTGGGGGATGCAGAAGTGGGGGACGAGGATGGAGGGTGTTGGGAGGAGGAGGATAATCTTGGAGGAGAGGTTGAAGCTGAGGGCGGGAGGAGCTTGGGGGAGGAGAAGGCAGTAGAGGCTGGGTTCGACTTTCCCCCCACCACCACACACACACCAAATTCTCGTGACATCATTTTCTCCTACTGTACACTAAATAGCTCGCTTTCCTCTTTCTTTTGTTACAGGTTCACCGTTGCGGATCATGGACCATCTCGCGATTTGGCGTCGACTCGGTGGCTCGCGCTCTTCGGCTTCGGGGTTCTGAGTCAAGGGAGGGATCAGCGGACACAGGCAGAAAGTCGGCTTTGAGGGGCCAGGGACTGCCGAGGGGGAGGTTTTGAGGGACCTTCACCGCGTCTTGTTGTGACTGAGCAGAGACTTGGAGCGTCGAGGGTCGTGGTGGTTGCGCAGTCGTGCTCTTGTCTTCGTCTCGACCGAGTGGGAAGTGGCTGTGGGGTGGGCCTTCTGTCGTTAGTACATTTCTTTTCTTTCTCTTTCTCTTTCTCTTCATCTCTCTTTCTCTCTCTCATTCGTCTCCTGGGGGGGAGCAACCGCTTGGCTAGGGCATTTGAATCCGAATCTCGGATTGGTGGACTTGGCTCGTTTCTCGCACTTTTGCGGGCGGTTTGTGTTATCATCGTAGTCTTCCATCTAGTTTTTCCGTAGGCCGAAACAGGGGGAACAGGAATTGGGGGCAATATGATGAACGTTTTCTACAAAAAAAAAGTCTACAAAAAAAAAAAAAATAATTCTGCGACACAATTTCAGCGCACGGGTCCACTGCCGCCTCAACCAACTTGAGCTCAGAGGACTAAGACTGGAGGTGGACGAAACGCAGGGTAGTGATTCTAGATAGGTCTATCATACTGGAATGCTTTCGACTTTATCAGGCACAAGCTCAGCTTCCATACCCAGCCGACGGCACCCCTCGCTTGGCCACGAGAAAGGTAGGTTCGCTGCCGCACGGGCTCTCCCACTTGGCCCCTATGCATTGGGCCTGAGCAAACGAGGGCATTCATGTATTGCATTTTTCAATACGAAAGTAGCTACCGACGGGCCCCCTGACGTGGAGAGCCTTCCAACGTCGCGACGGAGGGGACCGAGTCTCCACTCGAACAAAGGCCTCTCAGCGTGTCGGACAAAGGGAGCCTGTGCGTCAACCGCGTCAAGATATTCGGTCCAGACCTTTCGTTCTTCTCCGATTCGTGGTCGTTCATTTGAGGGAACGGTGCCGTGTCTCTACTCTTTCATTGGAGCGGCAGCTCTGTGTTCTTGACAGCGACTGTCAAGAAAACCCCTTGTCTGCCGGTCAGATCAGGGCGCTCCACTACCAGCCGATTCGTTCAACGCCGTCACTCCCGATCTTGTACCATCAGTACTGACAGTATCTGACGTGGTCGCCTGAGATGTCTCCTCGAGTGAGTAGGCAGATTTTCGTGGCATGCAATGTTCTCTGTATGATCGCACGTTGAAATCGGACCGCCTCGAAACCCGCCGCAGCTCGACCGCACTCCTCGCGCATTAACCTCGACATGGGTAGCCTTCCAACCCACCACCCCAACACGATCCTCCAACTCATTCTCCCTACCCACGGTTCCCCCAGGTCGTAACCTTCGACACTTTCAATCCACCCGTCATCGTACGCCTCGACCACCACCTCTCCTACCTTCGGATTCGCTGTCTGTCGATTCTTCGAGTTGGAAGAAGCGTTCCCTTGTGACGGATCACGAAAGATGGGCCGGCGAACAAGATGGTCTCACCACATTTATGCTCTCACCCTTCACCTTTGATTTCTACTCTCCTACCGCTTCTCCCACAAGTCCGAGAACGCCACGCCAACACAACAGCAGTGCGCCTAGCTCCCCTATCCTCGCGATGACCTCAACAACCCGAACGCAGGCCCATAACGCCCAAACAGAGAAGCAACTCGCCGCCGTTCCCTCAGCAGAACATTCTGAAGATTACAATCGTCTTCTCCTTACCGAGACGTCTCTTCGTTCCCTTCACGTTCTGGGTTATACCTCCCTAAATACCCCCCGATCTTCCTCCACCTCAACTGCCTCCTCGCCAGCTCCAAGTTCTCGCACCGCTTCCCCCAATCACTTCAAGACTTCAAGCCCAAAAAGTGGAAGATGTCCTTCACCTTCTCTCAACAAGATTCCAGCTGACGGTATGGACCCACTGGACGTCTTCTTCGGTCTCTCATCCGCCGCCGAAGCGAAAGCTTTTCGATCGGGCTTGATCGGTTTGGGGATTGAGATTGGCGTCAAAGGTGGTTGGGAAGGGGTCGAGGATCTCGAACCTTTATTGACTTCGACCGTAAAGGACGTACAAGAAGTGCAGCCTCAAGAGGTCATCACACCGATTTACGTAGCGAAAAAGTCTAAACCGGACTCCAAGCGAGCGATGCGAAAGTCCAAGAGCGTCAAGGAGCGTTTGAAGCATCTGTTCGTGGCGAGCTCGTCTATCCCCCTATACGAGCAGTGCGATTGACCTTTCTGGAAAGGATTCGGAACGACATGGACACGATAGTAGGGCGGCTTGATAAGCGCGTTACTTTGTAGTGATAATCGGTGTCGGTGTAGTCATTTCTAGTATGTCATTGAAGATGAACTTCAGGCTGTGAGAGGGGTATACACGAACAAACGACGCGAAATCTCACGGACCCAAATCATCAGGGAGAGCTAAGAATAAGAAGTATGTGGCAGCACAGCTCCCGACACGCGATAAAGAAAGTCAGAGATAGATAATGGAAAGTCTGAGTAAGGCCCGTCTATTATCGCCTATAAGCTCCGTGGTATCCTTCTCCCTCCTCACGATCGAAATCATTTAGTCCCCCGTTCACGACGCTCAAGCGTCTCGTGGGTCCCCCATCACTTGGAGCCGGTCGGGACCCCGTCCAACTCTCGTAACCATGTAGACTCGTGAGCACCGTTCCAGTCGTTCCATTCATCGAGCTCGCGCCGTCGAACGAGTCCTCGTGACGATGCGAGAAGAAGGTCTGCTGCACGTTCGAATTGGTCGGCGTTCCCGATCGAACGATAGGGTAGGACAAGGACTGCGTATCGGATTCGTGTTCTTCCCTGACCAAAGATAAGCGTTGAGCTTGCTCGTCGCTAACACCTCCTGCTCCGTGCGAGGAGTATCCATTCGGTGCACCAGCATGAGGTTGGTCCGATCGGGTCGAATAGACCGAGATGATCGAGCCTTGACGATCAAGACCCGCTGGTTGCCACACTTGACGATCGTTCGAAGGCGCGCGGTAAGGACCAGAACCGAACGCTCCTCCCGACTCTGAGCGCGATAATCCCGACATCGAGTTGGCATAGTTCAATCCTGTTCCTGCGGCCTGTCCGGTAGGGTACGCGATCGGGGGTGGCATCGAAGGCAAGACTTGACCGGGACCAAAGTTGGTGGGAGCCATCATGTGGTGTTGCTGCTGGTGTTGCTGTTGGTACGCGACGTGTTGGATAAGGCCCGAAGGTGGCCGCGGTGTGCCGAGCGTGCCGTTCCTGGCCAAGGTAGGCAAAGCCAGTGACCCTTGGCTGCCCATCGTGTTCGATCGATCGAGGTTTCCGTATTCGTTGATTTGCTGCATCTGCACAGCCCCCCCTGCAGCGTAGTAAGGATCCGGACTATGGTCCGCTTCGCCATACACATCCAGATCGTCCTCGAGCATGACCGAGCCACGACGGTATTCGTCACGCTCGAAAGGTGAGGGGTCGTCATCGTCACTGGAGCGACGTCGCCTTTTGAGGACTTGGGCGACCAGAGCGGCGACGACGATGACGGCCAACAACGAGCCCGCGACGATGCCGATGACCGCGCCTGTGGAGGGGCCAGAGGAGGAATTGCTCGATTCGCTCGAAGCCAGGGTCCCGCTCGCGGTCGAGGTTTGGGATGCGGACACAACGACGACGGTCACGCTAGCTGATGGCAAGGCGGTCGTAGTGGACGAGGAAAAGGACGAAGAAAGAAGCAAAGAGGTCGGGGTTGCTGATGCTGTCGTCGTTGTCTCCGCAGCCTCGTCCGTCGTTGTGTCCGCAGCCTCATCCGTTGTTGTGATACGTTCCGCCGTCGTGGTCACGGCTCGAGTTGTGGCGACAGGTGTAGTGGTGGCTGCATTGACAAAAGACGAGGCTCACGAGGATCAGCACAACAGCACCAACGGACGCAGAGTCTGGATGCGCTCCAGGCCCAATCGGTTCTACGCGTGGTGGCCCCTATTCCCGCTCCGGATCGATTGATGAGGCGGGGGCTAATGGAACATAGTCCACACCGGCCAAGCTCCATCCGCACTCGAAATCTCCGAAGGAACCCAAAAAGTAAGGCGGCTCTAGGAGCCTTCATCAATGGTCATAGACGGTGTGCTCGTCCCGTCGGGACCGTCGACCATGACGACGACGCGTGCGTGCTCTGTGCGTAGGCGCGGCGCGGCGCGCGCTGCCACTGACGTGCCTCGCGAGTCGGCAATTGTCGGACGAACGCAAGAGCTCGAGCACAGACGCAGGAAGCATCCTCGGGTGCGATGGCAAGATAGTCATCCAGGCTCGAGGTTCCAAGAGATACTAGATGACCCCACTAGGCTGCACCCTGCGTGGCGTAGCTCGACATCGGCCGGTCGTCGCTGGCTTTTGGCGCCATGCGCTATGCGGCGCGCACTTGCAAACAAACGACGGGTCGCTGAATCGCATCGAAATTCCCCGATCGCGATTATCTTCGCACGCATGTAGTCGATGGAAGCAGTCGTGACAGCAAATCCCCAAGTCGGTTTGTGGTGAAAGAGTATAATCTCGAATCCAGAGAGTGAAAAGATGATGTTCTCATTGTTCAGAGCGAGTGAAAGACGACAACTTACTAGTAGTGGTGGTCGGCACGATTGCGGGCGTCGTCGCCGGAGTCTGGGAGGGAGTCGTCGATGGAGTGGTTGAAGGTGTCGTCGTCGGGACAAGGCTGGGTGTGGTACTGGCTCGTGGCGTAGGTGAGGCGACAGAAGCTGGTATAGTGGTGCCGGCTGGGGTCGTGGCATCGTCTCCTGCAGCATCGTCGCCCGAGCCCGAGTCCGAGTCGGTGTCGTTGTCGTCGAACTGTCGCTTGGGTTGTCGATGCAGGCGAAGTCGGGCTGATTGGTCCTTGTGTGCCATGGTGGGCAGATTGCTTTTGTGGTGGAAGACTTCTGCGATCGAATCGGTCTGGTGGAGCTGTTATCGATTACCGCAAGGAGGCCTTTGCGCGTCGATGCGGGCGTACGCGACTTTGGCGGGGTCGCGGACTACGCGTTGACCCACCACGGACTCCGACGACGAGGACGACGACGGCGTTGACTGAATGAAAGTCAACCTTGCTGAACGAGTGGGACCAGGGGAGCGGATGCCTGGGCGGGACGAGGGTGGAAGTCGGGGTGAGGATAGGGGAATGGAAGATTGAAAATGAACGGTAAACAGGGTCGGTCTGAAATGAGGAAGCCGGGGGAGGCGGGGGGGAATTCCAGAAAACGAAATGCAACGGGCGCACCTTGCAGAAACGACCCGGTGCTACGGCAGCGTGCGCGACGAGGCGCGGCGCGCCCATTGTCGGCATGACACACGCGACCATGGCATGAGCGACGGCTGACGTACGGCTCGAACTTCTGTTGCTCTCGGTAGCTCACCGGACGGGAGGATTCGAAGTATGTGGCAAGGGCTGGTAAAAGTGTACTCCATGCCAATTACTGAGGAACATCAGTGTGATGATAGGCGCAACGACAAAGACTTTCTTCGATTTGCCATTCCGGCATCGGACCTGGCCGGATTATACAGTACTACTTCGATGTCCAGGAATCTGGGTTTTTCGAGGTTACTTTATCATAAACAACAGGTAAGATGCCCCGCTTGTAGACCCAACTCGGAGAACGGGGTCTTTTTCTTAATCTAATAGATTTCAACCAGTGGGAATTCGTTAAATTAACGGGAGGATGAAATTCAAATAGCAGAAGAATCGAACAATATACGTGATTTCAGCATTTCGGCAGAGGCAGAAAAACACAATACGAAGTACAGCAAAGAAACGGTTCTCCATTCATCGCCGAAATAGCCTGCCCGTTGCTTGGTGCCCGAAAGGTCGCCGCAGAGTCGGTTCAACTTGGCTTCAAACACTCGTAAAATGAGTTCCGGATGGTTGCAAGCTTTGTCGTCTGGCCACAGTGCAGCCTTGGTTTCCGGCCATTCGGGGTCGCACCTCACCGTGATGAACAGCGGAGGCCTTCAATGTTTGACAACGCACGCCATCGCATCCTGGTAACACTGCTTGATCCCGCGCCGTCTATTCTTGAACGTCAAGCCCGAAATCACCGAACGTCCAATCTGATCCGGGGTCAAGCCGTTGGCAACAGAGTCGGTGATGCTTTGGGTCGTAGTGAGGCGCAGGTTTTCTTGATGCAACCGGATGTAGTTGAGTCGAGCGGTCTTGATTTGGGAGTATCCGTCGATCACGAACTCGAAGAGAGACGCTGGGTGCAATGCGGGATTGAGAAGTAGTTGTCGCGATCGTGCGAGTAGTACGCAAATAATTGGGAACGCGACGGGTCGATCCACCTCGACCGCTTTTCCTTGACCTTCGTTGTAGATATCCAAACATTCTATGTCAGTCTGTGCTTGCAATGGAACACGTGAGAGAGAGCCGAAGACGCTTACCTTCACCATCACCACTCTCTTCGTCCTCCTCGTCATCTTCATCCTCATCGCGCGATCTTGGCCCTCCTCTTCGTCTTCGTCTTCGTCATCAAGACCAAAATCGGCAGTACCTCGCGCAGTTGGACACCATTGTCGATCTACTCTCGGTTTCTGGCGATCGGCGGCCCAGCTTGGCTGAACCCGCAGAGAGGAATGTTGGGGTGAAAGGCACCTTCTCCTGCGAGGAACAGAAGTGGGTAACGGAGAGGCATCGCGGACGGATGGAGCGAGCTGACGACTTGGTACTTGGGCCGACCATTTGGACATCGATCACCGTGCACCCGGAGAATAAGGTCTTGCGGTCCAAGATCTCCCGTGTTGGTGTCGGAATCGCAGATAAGCATCGCCATTTCTGCTCGATGTAGGATGGTTGTGGTTGTGTCGGTCTCGGCCAGGTGGTTGGCAGAGGCGCAGGACCCATTCTTTGGCCGTATCCCAACCTGCGCGGGCTTTGGCCGATGCCTGCCGATGCGAACTGCCTCACAAAGCGGCTCGACACTGGGAGTGCGAAAGGTCCAATTCGACCGGACACTTTAGCACGGGCTGCTCGCAGGGCAACGTGCGGCTGGCTCCCCCTCCCCGGCCCAATCCCGAGTAATGACAGCTACTTGAAGGCTCGGATAGCGGTCAGTTGCTCCGTCCAACAACATTCGTCTGCTGCAGATCCACATGCTGAACTGTGCGACCCACGCCCAGAAGCTAAAGCATTCCGCGAGAACGCTCAGTCGTACAACAACGCGCTGTCCTTCACTTCGCTCGCTGCTCACGTCGACCAGACACGACTGGGCACTCTGGGACCCCCCTTGTTTCGTGTGTTTGGTCGCCTCTATCATCGACTCGGCGCCCTGATCCCTGCCGTGAATCAACGCCCAGCATGTGCTCAAACATGGCTGATCGACCCGGCCGAGGCAACCGATACTCGACTTGGACCCAACGGCGCAGACAGTCGCACACAAAGATCTACTTTGGCCAAGCTCGAGTCCATGCTGCGTACCGTGGGTGCGTCGGGTCTCGGCCAGGTGCTAAGGGGCTTTGGCCGATGCGAACTCCTTCACAAAGCGATTTCCGGTACGCAACACTGCATGGACTCGAGCTTGGTCAAAGTAGATCTTTGTATGCGACTGTGTGCGCCGTTGGGTACAGGTCGAAAGGCGTTGGTCTCGGCCGGGTCGATGAGCCAGCCATGTCTGAGCAAAGGCTGGGCGTTGATTCACGGCAGGGATCAGGGCGCCGAGTCGATGATAGAGGCGACCAAACACGCGAGACACGGGGGAGAGGTCTAGGGAACGGCCAGTCGGGCGCGAGTCGGCTCTAGTCGGCAGGGAGTTGCCTCCGAGTCGGGCGCGAGTCGGCTGGGAGTCGGGATTTTTAAACTCGACTTGCGGTTTCTTAGAGGTTCATTGACGACTTTTTCGTGTCTCGTCATGGCCTCGTCCGCCGCCCCCACTCGACTCCGATCCCACTCTTCGTCATCGACGGCCGCCCCATCGCGTCCGGCCACGTCACCCACTTCGTTCGCCTCACGATCACGCTCGGAGGACACTCTCAAGTCATTCAGGCCGATGTCACGCAGTTGGGTACCTACCCCGACCCGCTGGTGCTCGGCACCCCATGGTTACGTCTCTTCAATCCCTCTATCAATTGGGCAGACAATACACTCACTTTCTCGTGCTCTCAATGCACTCTTGGACATCCAACCTCAGTTGGTGTCGGCCTTCAGGGCCTCCCACTCGCAAGGGCAAGCAAGACCGGGAGGGAAAGCCAAAGTTTCGGAAACCATCGGCGAGAGATCAGTCGGTTGACTGCGAACGAGGATGATTGGCGTAGAAGCAGAGAGGCTCGAACCGCAAGTTGTTAGCACTTGCAGTGTCTGCACTTGTTGGCGCCGCGGCGTATGACTCCCACATCACAACGACGCGATCTAATTCCGCCACCCAATCCTCATGAACCTGTCGACAACGATAAGATGAAGCAGTTCTTCACACGCAACGGTGAGTCGTCGTCAGCTTTGGCGAGCTGAGGGTGATGCATAGGCCACGCTACGAGGTCAGGCTGCTGATGTCTGATCTTGACCAATGCGGGTTCAGCCAGCACAATCTTTCGGTGCAAATTGTGGGGCATCGTTCTACTGTATACGATCATGTACGCGGCCTTGAAAGCCAGCCGCTTCCTACCCGGGGCACTCCCCTTCCTCGTCGATTTTGTTTCGGCAAGCTATCTTCCCCGCGTGGTCCCGTCCTCGGCTCAGCCACGCACGGTCTTCCAATAAAAGGCGAATACCAACGCCGCCGAAGATGGTCGTGGCGCATGCGGTCGGAAACATGTAGACAAGTCTTTGGCTGAGGTATGTACGGGTTTCTGATAAGCTAGTGTTCTCTTACCAGTGCTGTGAGAGCAAACTCACTCGAGGTCTGATTGGAAGACCGTGCGTGGCTGAGCCGAGGACGGGACCACGTGGGGAAGATAGCTTGCCGAAACAAAATCGACGAGGAAGGGGAGTGCCCCGGGTAGGAAGCGGCTGGCTTTCAAGGCCGCGTACATGATCGTATACAGTAGAACGATGCCCCACAATTTGCACCGAACGATCGTGCTGGCTGAACCCGCATTGGTCAAGATCAGACATCAGCAGCCTGACCTCGTAGCGTGGCCTATGCATCACCCTCAGCTCGCCAAAGCTGACGACGACTCACCGTTGCGTGTGAAGAACTGCTTCATCTTATCGTTGTCGACAGGTTCATGAGGATTGGGTGGCGGAATTAGATCGCGTCGTTGTGATGTGGGAGTCATACGCCGCGGCGCCAACAAGTGCAGACACTGCAAGTGCTAACAACTTGCGGTTCGAGCCTCTCTGCTTCTACGCCAATCATCCTCGTTCGCAGTCAACCGACTGATCTCTCGCCGATGGTTTCCGAAACTTTGGCTTTCCCTCCCGGTCTTGCTTGCCCTTGCCTTCGGCGCTGCCCACCGATTTCTTCGCGGGGGGGCGGGGCGTCAAGTCGATCTGCACCGGCAGCAGGCAGTCCCAATGTCGCCCAGCAAGTGCGACGGGCCCGCACCCGCAATCCTTTACCCCCGGGCTTGGGGTTCGTTCGTCCACGCTTTGAAGCAGTTCCAGACCCCTCTCGCGTCGCCGGTTCAAGTACAGACGCAACTGCAACTTCAGCCACTACTGTCGTCGATCGACGACCCGCCGGGCAGCGTCAACGACACCAACGCGCAAGAGAGCGATCGAGCCAGACCGTCCCAACTGCGCTGCTACCGTTGCCAGAAGGGCCTTTTCCCCGGCACGATCTTGGATCGATGACGTTGCAATGTCCGATCTGTTCGGCTCTACACTGGGAGTTCGAAAGATCACCGACCCCAGGCAGCGCCACACCCCCGGAGCTGCTCGCGCCTCTGACTGGCGATGGCCCAGGTTAGTACACGTCGATTCGTTCAACCTGCTAGATTGAGTACAGCGGACTAACGGCCTTGCTGACTATCCGTGAAACAGTTGAGAAGACTTTCCGGGACGGTATGCTTGCATTCAAAGAAAACCTTGCTATGGCATCATTCGGCACGAGCAAAGGCCACGACATCAACAGCCGCTCCGGGCCACCATCTTTCTACCTGAGCGGAATGGTATTTCACCGTATCGGAACCCTAGCACCAGCCCCAGCAGACGACCCGGTCTTTGCTCAGATTCTATTCCTGGCACCGACGGAACGCATTGAAGCCCGACGAAGATTCAACGGACCGCCTGAAGAAGTTCGACGTCTGGACTCAGCGTATCAGCAGATTGTTCCTCTGCTCGACGACATGCTACGACATCACAACAGGCGCGTCAAACTTTTCTTGACAGCACAAGAGTTCATGGACAGTGATGCGTCTCATATGCACCAGCTGCGTTTACTTGCACCGCGCAATCGAGATCCGAGAACCTACAACTTGCCGATCCAAGACGAGGTGGCCGTCATTCTACCCGGCCCGGAGACGAGACCGAGTACCGATCTTCAAGAAGAGAGTTCGTCGTTCGGTTACGTCACCCGCCAAACAATGACGGCCGCGGAATTCAACTTATTCACGATGGTCACCCTGCACTCATCGCACTCACGTACCCGCTATTGTTACCGTATCGCGAAGACTGGTACCACGACAGAATTCCCCTCAGCCAAAACACTTTCGCAAGGGAGGCAGCTCGTCGCGTGCGGGACGAAAACGGCGTCTTGCAACGCACAACGAATAACACCAACGCCAACCCACAAACCGGAAGGGCCGGATCCAAACGTGTGACGCAGAGCCAATTCAACGCGTTTTACTTCCATATTTCAGTTACCCGACGTCGTTCCTTGAGGGCCGGTTGTTCCAGATATTTGTCGCGGACGCCTGGGCATTAACTGAACAAGAACGGCTATATTGCATGAGAACGAATCAGCCAAAGCTCAGAGCCGAAGAGTATTCGTCCCTTCAAGCAAGTCTGGCTGAAGGACTCGATCCCGCGCAGATTGGCAAAAGAGTCATTCTACCGTCGTCACATACTGGATCGCCACGCCAAATGGTCCAACTTTACCAAGATGCTATGGCCATCGTTCGTGTTTTTGGTGCTCCGGACATGTTCATCACGATGACATGCAACCCTGCCTGGTCGGAAATCGTCAACGCGTTGCTTCCTGGCCAAACCGCATCCGACCGTCCCGACATAGTAACACGGGTCTTTCACGGTAAATTGAAAGCTGTTCTTGCGGATGTATTAGGCGTTCGTCGAGCGCCGGGAGTGTCTGGAAAGGTATGTCAATCGGCGCGGTCAATATAAAATGGATAGAATGCTCACGTGTCTCAATTCTTTGCGCAGGTCATCGCATATGTCTATGTTGTCGAATTTCAAAAGCGCGGGTTGCCTCACGCCCATATCCTTTTGATCATGGATCCACAAGACAAACCAAAAACAAACGACGACTACGACAAGATAGTCACCGCAGAAATATCGGACCGCGACAAATTCCCTGCATTGTTTGAGACCATCACAAACTCCATGCTACACCGGCGATGTGATCTTGCCACGACGACCATGGAAAATGTACCAAAGGGTTTCCCAAACGACTCCAACCGCGCACGACCAGCGAAGACGGTGGATATCCTCACTACCGGCGTCGCGGAATACACCAGTATGTCAAATTCCCGGGAACAGCGCAAGAAGAAGTTTTCACGGATGCAAACGTTGTTCCTACAAATCCGTGGCTTGCTTCCAAGTACAATTGTCATGTCAACGTCGAAATTGCGAGCGGGGTTGCAGCAGTCAAATATCTGTACAAGTACGTTTACAAGGGCCACGACCGTACTTCATTCACGATCGCCGACGAACCCAGAGCGTAGGGCCTAGGGCCTAGGGCTTTAGTGTCACTCCGCTCGTCGATTTCGTCTTGAGCTCCGGGTTCGTCGATCGTGAACGAAGTACGGTCGTGTCCCTTGTAAACGTACTTGTACAGATATTTGACTGCTGCAACCCCGCTCGCAATTTCGACGTTGACATGACAATTGTACTTGGAAGCAAGCCACGGATTTGTAGGAACAACGTTTGCATCCGTGAAAACTTCTTCTTGCGCTGTTCCCGGGAATTTGACATACTGGTGTATTCCGCGACGCCGGTAGTGAGGATATCCACCGTCTTCGCTGGTCGTGCGCGGTTGGAGTCGTTTGGGAAACCCTTTGGTACATTTTCCATGGTCGTCGTGGCAAGATCACATCGCCGGTGTAGCATGGAGTTTGTGATGGTCTCAAACAATGCAGGGAATTTGTCGCGGTCCGATATTTCTGCGGTGACTATCTTGTCGTAGTCGTCGTTTGTTTTTGGTTTGTCTTGTGGATCCATGATCAAAAGGATATGGGCGTGAGGCAACCCGCGCTTTTGAAATTCGACAACATAGACATATGCGATGACCTGCGCAAAGAATTGAGACACGTGAGCATTCTATCCATTTTATATTGACCGCGCCGATTGACATACCTTTCCAGACACTCCCGGCGCTCGACGAACGCCTAATACATCCGCAAGAACAGCTTTCAATTTACCGTGAAAGACCCGTGTTACTATGTCGGGACGGTCGGATGCGGTTTGGCCAGGAAGCAACGCGTTGACGATTTCCGACCAGGCAGGGTTGCATGTCATCGTGATGAACATGTCCGGAGCACCAAAAACACGAACGATGGCCATAGCATCTTGGTAAAGTTGGACCATTTGGCGTGGCGATCCAGTATGTGACGACGGTAGAATGACTCTTTTGCCAATCTGCGCGGGATCGAGTCCTTCAGCCAGACTTGCTTGAAGGGACGAATACTCTTCGGCTCTGAGCTTTGGCTGATTCGTTCTCATGCAATATAGCCGTTCTTGTTCAGTTAATGCCCAGGCGTCCGCGACAAATATCTGGAACAACCGGCCCTCAAGGAACGACGTCGGGTAACTGAAATATGGAAGTAAAACGCGTTGAATTGGCTCTGCGTCACACGTTTGGATCCGGCCCTTCCGGTTTGTGGGTTGGCGTTGGTGTTATTCGTTGTGCGTTGCAAGACGCCGTTTTCGTCCCGCACGCGACGAGCTGCCTCCCTTGCGAAAGTGTTTTGGCTGAGGGGAATTCTGTCGTGGTACCAGTCTTCGCGAGACGGTAACAATAGCGGGTACGTGAGTGCGATGAGTGCAGGGTGACCATCGTGAATAAGTTGAATTCCGCGGCCGTCATTGTTTGGCGGGTGACGTAACCGAACGACGAACTCTCTTCTTGAAGATCGGTACTCGGTCTCGTCTCCGGGCCGGGTAGAATGACGGCCACCTCGTCTTGGATCGGCAAGTTGTAGGTTCTCGGATCTCGATTGCGCGGTGCAAGTAAACGCAGCTGGTGCATATGAGACGCATCACTGTCCATGAACTCTTGTGCTGTCAAGAAAAGTTTGACGCGCCTGTTGTGATGTCGTAGCATGTCGTCGAGCAGAGGAACAATCTGCTGATACGCTGAGTCCAGACGTCGAACTTCTTCAGGCGGTCCGTTGAATCTTCGTCGGGCTTCAATGCGTTCCGTCGGTGCCAGGAATAGAATCTGAGCAAAGACCGGGTCGTCTGCTGGGGCTGGTGCTAGGGTTCCGATACGGTGAAATACCATTCCGCTCAGGTAGAAAGATGGTGGCCCGGAGCGGCTGTTGATGTCGTGGCCTTTGCTCGTGCCGAATGATGCCATAGCAAGGTTTTCTTTGAATGCAAGCATACCGTCCCGGAAAGTCTTCTCAACTGTTTCACGGATAGTCAGCAAGGCCGTTAGTCCGCTGTACTCAATCTAGCAGGTTGAACGAATCGACGTGTACTAACCTGGGCCATCGCCAGTCAGAGGCGCGAGCAGCTCCGGGGGTGTGGCGCTGCCTGGGGTCGGTGATCTTTCGAACTCCCAGTGTAGAGCCGAACAGATCGGACATTGCAACGTCATCGATCCAAGATCGTGCCGGGGAAAAGGCCCTTCTGGCAACGGTAGCAGCGCAGTTGGGACGGTCTGGCTCGATCGCTCTCTTGCGCGTTGGTGTCGTTGACGCTGCCCCGCGGGTCGTCGATCGACGACAGTAGTGGCTGAAGTTGCAGTTGCGTCTGTACTTGAACCGGCGACGCGAGAGAGGTCTGGAACTGCTTCAAAGCGTGGACGAACGAACCCCAAGCCCGGGGGTAAAGGATTGCGGGTGCGGGCCCGTCGCACTTGCCGGGCGACATTGGGACTGCCTGCTGCCGGTGCAGATCGACTTGACGATCCATTCTGCGCGAAGTCGTTGCCGCTGAGCTTCGACGATTGTTTGAGGTTGCTGGCGGCGGCGTCTGTGCGATTAGAGCGGGAGGAGGAGGGGTTGTGCGGAGGAGGAGGGACGCGAGCAGCCTCGCGCGCGGCGCGCTGAGCTCGCTCACGTTGCCGACGTCTCTGCTGCCCCTCTGCTCTCCGTGAAGATTGTCGCACAGGAGACGGGACGTGAAAAATTGCAGCTGACATTTCGGGAGTGGCAGGAACTGGATGATTGAAGGAACTACGCTACGATGTGGTAGACACGCAAAACAGGTCGTCTGGGAAGCAGAGAGTCATGATCCCTTGACATGGCTGTGCAGTCTTAGATATGGAAAAACTGATACGAAATTAGACATTGGACGTCAGTGACAGGAGGTGAATCTATCCCCGAAAAGAGGAAGAGGAGGAGGGCGGGGGGGGGGGGGGCCACCGTGCCCTGCCTGGGACTAACGATATCGATGCCAACAAATACCAAATGTTCTACAACAACGCTCGCGAAGGAAGCTCGAATGGCCGAAAAGTAGCAAAGTCTTACGCTACGCCGCTACCCGTGAACATTGACGGGCATGCTGAGCTGTACGCACACACGAGCGGCACCTTACACGAGGCGAGATACTGCAGTGGCAGATAGAACGGCCAGAGCGAAGCACAGGAAGCGCAAACGAAGTCTTCTGGTGACCGGAAACAAGCCAAAGCAAAGAAAGGAAAACACAGAACAGAAAGTGATAGTCTGTGGTCTATGCGTGGACGAGGCCGACGGTGGTACGTAGGGGTCGAACTGGGGCCGCGGGCTCAGCTGGACTGAGCGAACGCTTGAAAGTCGACGGCGGCGATGTAAGGACGACAATTAGTCGATAATTAAGTAATTTGAAAGGCCATGGAGGTAATTCCGGTCGATGAGGCCCACCTTGGCCTGATCAATCCCGATCCAGCGCACTAGTACTTGTTCACGGCTTTGCTGAACGGCATCGGAACGAATGAACCATTGACAGCGAGTCCTTTGGTGACGTGGTGAAACACATCGTCTTGGTGTGGAATCCAAAAAAGTGCGGACGTTGGGCCTAACTCGAGACAGGTAGGGGGCTGAGAAAGATCTTCATGCGATTGTCGCGTCCCAGGCACCACGTGACTTTTGCTAACCTCCTGTGGGCCATGCCAACTTTCCCCACCTCAGTTCTACCAACTTCCCCCACGCCTCTGCCAACTTCGCCAACTTCGTTGTCTAAGCGGGCCGCAAGCTTGACAAAAGCGTTCTTGGAGATGAGAAGGGCGAGAGAAGAGCAAGTAGCGAAGCTTGGAATACAGGCAGAACGAGGTCTTCAGATAGGGCATGTTCAGGAGTCGCCGACAAGGATCAGGTCGGAGCCAACGTTGGTCGAGCGCGATCAGTGGACTACACGAACGAGTGCAGGTCAGTGGTGACAGCTCGAATATCGAATACTACGCGTTGTCTTTGTGAGATCCGTTGCTGTGCTGACGTTCGTTGTCACAGCATCTGCTGTGAAATAGAAGCCGTACGAGAAGGTTACCGTGACTCGTCGCCCGACCGTTAGCGCGTTCGCCGTGTCGCTCGATCTGGTGTACTAACTCGGCGTTTTCTTTGTTCCGCTTCCCCAGAAACGATCGATACGACACCCATTCATGTACCGATACCACGTCCGACTAGCTCGACGCATCTATCGGTCACTTTGAGCTATCCTTCACTTCGAGTTTCAATCAATCGCCGAGCCCACTTGCTGAGCAGGTCCGTAACGTCGAAGATCCGAACGGACGTCGTTTCTCGGGCAAGCAGAGCAACCAACAAAGCCGATCCTTACCAAGAAGAACCCAAAACACTTTGCAAGCATCAGACGGGAAGAGTGTCCGGTCTAGTGCACCCTCGGCGATTGATGACGAGTTGTGCTTTGGGATTGCGGCGGGATGAAATCGTGACCGATTCGACCACTAGGATCGGAAACATATATAAGGAGGACGCAGATTGGCTCCAGGACCTTCCATCCAAGAGGCCTTCACTTCCTGCTACCAATAAGCTTTGCATCGAAGCTCCCAAGAAGAAGAACGGGCATGAGCTGGAACTGGCATGAGCTTATGCTTAGTGGACCGTATGACAAGATTTTATGACCTCGGCTTGATCATTCTCGGCATCGGCATCGATCGGCAGCCTACCCCGCGCTTCTTCTAGGGGCATCCTCGGTACCTTGGTGCTTGATCGAACCTTCAATTGTACGACTGTATCCATCATTCAGGATGGGCTCTGATGGATACGAGCGCAAAGAAACGGTCCCCAAGAAGGGTAACTCGAGACTGGTTGGTAGCTCGGATTGGCCTCCGAGTCGCCGAACCTGCGATCGCGATTGACCTGTGCCTTACGGCCGCTACCGAGTCGTTGTATGCAGCTCCGAGTGATACGGCTTCCGGTTCTCTTTCCGCTCCATCAATTGCAAGAATCCATTAGATCTGTGCCTAATACATGCTCGAGCAGTTCTGATTTATTCTACTACAACATCAAGTCACCCATCACAACCTCCGTGCATCTAGCCCAATCATGTTCACTGGGCTGCGCTTTGTCCCCCCGTACCAATCGTGGCTTGTAAGAACTTGACAGACTTGATTTTGCGATCTCATCTTCACCCAGACTCACTCCCCTTCTCATTTGCGTCAGATTTGTCGAGTTCCTAATTCCGTCGGCGTGTAGGCCCATACTTCTCGCATGTAATAACGTATAGCTGGCAATAGCTTGGGTCCGTCTTGGCCATCCGAGCTTTCACCGTCCCCTGACTCAGTAGGCTCCCACTACGTATACGATGTAGTATTCCGCTCCTGCGGAGCTCTTGACAGGCTTCGTCGCGTGTTTATGCGTGCTCTTTACTTGGTAAGGGCGACACAAAGGTCGCTGGACGATCCTCAGTGTTCACTGCAGTGCTCGCCCACTGGTGCAGTGGTGGCAGGCAGCCTGTGCGTCACGTATGCAGAGTCGTCCTGACAACTTGAGCGGCGGCGAGCGCGGCGAGCCGCGGCGTGTGCCTCCACTCGCCTCCACTGTGCCTTCCGCCTCCTCCTGCCTCCCTCAGCCTCCCTCTTAGTAGCTCGCGTGGGCGTGCGCTCCTAGCCTACTGAACCCTTTGCTCGTGCTCAATCCCAACCGGTCCTGGTCTGTTCCACGCCTTCTCGTCCGTGCGGGCGTCATTGTTCGATTTCTGACTCGCTCATTGACCTTAGAGCGTCACTCCAGCCTGGCACTTGCCACTGCAGCCACCTCTCCGCACCAGCATAATCATGCCCGAAACCCCAGCTCCAACCCGCTCCAAGGGCATCCCACTGCGAGTACTGATCGACCGAAGAGAGCACTTCCTTCCCGACATGATGTTTCGCTTCTTCGAGTACGCTGGTCGCCGGCCGAAAGCCCGCTTTTACAAGGAAGCCGAGATCATCTGGCAGGCCGTCTCCGAGAACACGTGGCAAGAGCTCGAGGCGTACAGCAAGGCACTCAGACTTTACTGCGAGGAGATTGAGACTCGACTTGAGCAACGTTCGGGCTGGAACATCTTTTCTCCAGAGGTATGGGCGGTTTGGCTAGAGTCGATGAAGTTCTATTACGGGGAGCGTGGCCTCTGCAACGATTACTGGAAGATCATCAAGTACTCTGGATACCGTAAGTACTTCTGTGTGTTCTCGTGACCTCCGCGTTGTATCTGCTGCGGTAGTGTCTGACTCAGACTCGCCCCCGCCCCTGTTCACATTCGATCCTACAAGTCTTACACGCCCTCCGGGACAGATTCATCTCCGAATACAATGCTAAGCACCCCGAGCTCGACCCTCCTCTTCGACGATCCGACAATCTCATCCTTCGCCTAGGATCGCTGCCGTCGTTTCGAAAGGATCGCGTGGCCTACTTCTCATTTCCCGATCCAACGCCCAGTGGACCCTCTGGATTCCTCGAAGGCGAGCGGGAGCATCTCCAGAGTAGGTCTGAATTTTCACCCATCGCCCTAAAGGAAACATCGGACTAAACTCGTTGTGCGCCCTCACCGTGAACGTGTACATTCGCAGGACACGGTGGCATTGTTTTCGACGGTACGAGGACGAGCTTTCCTACCGACTGACAATGACTGAAGGATGGATGCATTGTTCTGTCAAGGCTGAATTCGTCACCACTAGCCCTCTGCTTCAAATGAATTCACTTCCTTCCGTCTCAATACGACCACTTTCTGCCCAATCGTTGTTGTCGTCAGAGCAGCAGTACACTGTAAGCAATTCAGAGGTCGGATCAGGGCTTGGTCTCGCCTCAAAGTCGACAGCATCGAGCGCCCTCGTGCGAGCCCCCGATACACAGACATTTCACGGAGTCAGGGTGAGTGCCGCATAGCCAAGATTCCTCTTACTTGCTTCAAGTTCTTCCTCACCGTCCTCTTCCTGCTTTGCTTTGGTGGTATTTCTATGGTTTTCCAGAATGCTCGTTCATTCTGGGAGATTCTGGACGATGTACCGATAATATCACGTGCTGGAAGCGCGATTCTGCCTGGAGCTGTTCAACGCAGTCCAGAGCTGCACAGCTGGCTGCATAGAGGCGGCGCAAGAATAGACCGCGCGAGGATGCGATGGCGTGCGTTGACAAACATTGAAGGCCTCCGCTGTCCATCACGGTGAGGTGCGACCTCGAATGGCCGGAAATAAAGGCTGCACTGGGGCCGAACGACCAAGAATGCAACCGACCCGGATCTCATTGCACGAGTGTTTGAAGTCAAGTTGAACCGACTCTGCGACGGCGACCTTTCGGGCACCAAGCACCGGCGGGCGGGCTGTTTGGGCGATGAATGGAGACCTGTTTTCTTTGCTGTACTTTGTAGTGTGTTTTCTTGACTCTGTTGAAATCATGTAGACTGTTCGATTCTCCTGCTATTTGAATTTCACCCTCCCGTTAATTTAACGGGTTCCCACTGGTTTTCTTTAATAAAGAGTAGTAATAACAGCATAATTGTATTGAGGCTAGCCAATCTTCGTAATGAACTCTCAAAAGTCACTTGAGTGGAATGAGCGGCTTTTACCTCGCTCTCGCCCCGGGCCCGCACTCGTCGTTTCGGCTTCATCTTGACCGACCCAGCTGCCATCTACTACAATCTACGACAACATGAGTGGTCAGTCACTTCGACATCATTGATCCAGACTGTGTACTGACGTCTAGCTCTGTTCCGAGGGTGTTGCAGACCGGTGCGTGCGAGCACGGAGCAGCACACGAGGCTTGGCAGAGCATGTGACGGTCACGGTGCATGCATCCTAGACTGATGTATCACCTACTCGATGGGCCTCACAGACCAACTCTACGACACGATGAAGGTCATTCGAATAGGCGGGAGGGTAGGTTCATCCACACGGCGTTCTACGAGCGCTGGGCAGGTCGACCGGGATGCTGACCTCATGCCACCTCTGGAATTACCAGAATACGATGATCGAGACGTAAGCTTTCTTTGTTTGATCGCGGCCATGGTCACCGATGCGGTCCTCTTATCTTCGTGCTCAGCTGAAGAAAAAACCCTGATCGTCCTCGCTCAAAAACACCGCTCCGGTCATGACCATAACTGGCAACGCGTCCTCGCCATTGCTCACGCTTTGCCTCTTCGCCATCCCATCGTTCGCCGCGACCGACGATCGATACCCTACAGCGATCGAGCCGCCACCGACGACGCTCCGAGTCGCGCTCGCCACCTCCAGCCCGTCGAAACCGATCCCGCTCCCGTTCCCCGCGTCGTTCGGCCTCCCCACCGCGCAAAATGGACGTCGACCGTGCCGTCGACCCACCCAAGCGCGAGTTCCGCTCATCGCGCTACAACCCCGACCGCGACAGCGGCTCGAGGGCGACCGGGTCGACGCCCTACGATCCCGTGAGGAAAGCAGCGGCGAGACAGACCGCCGCGATTGAAGCGAGCAAGCATTCCAAGAAGGAGAATAGGGTCTACATCACCAACCTCAGCTTCAACGTCAAGTGGAACGATTTGAAGGACTTTATGCGGGAGGGTCAGTGATTATCATTATTATTATTATTATTACTTTGGTTGTGCTTCAGTGGGGGAGGGGGTTAGCGAAAGGCCGCAAAACCTTTGGGGACGACACCGCTCGGAGCCCCTGCTTGGCGCAGTGGGGCCGGACTGGGACGCGCGGGACAGGCCTAGACACCGTTGGAAGGGGATCATGAAAGAAGACAGGCTGATTATGGTCGTACTTTTTTGCTGGGTGTGCGCGCGCGTTTGGGATGGTCATTGGTGGGGGTGATGGAAAACCGGCGTCAAATCATGGACGACTTCTACGGCTATCGACTTCCTTCGCCATCTTGTATCGCCAACACGCCTCGCATCACACCAACAGCCGGAAACGTCGTCTTTTCTGAAATCATGACTCTCCCCAACGGCATGTCGAAAGGATGCGGGTCAGTCTCTTTTCGTTGCTCTTCCGTGCACCGAACTGCGCAATTGACTCAGCCACGAACGCTGTCACCGATCCATCCAGTGTTGTCGAATTCTCACGACCTGAAGAGGCACAACGTGCGATCAGTCAACTCAACGAACAGCCTTTGTTGGGACGACCCGTCTACGTGCGCGAGGTGGGTGATCGTCGCAAGCCACTCACGTCACGTCGAGCCGAGATTGACCCCCGAGATTCTCACACTCACAGGACCGAGAAGAAGAGGCGCGTTACGGTTCAGCGGCCGTCTCAGGACCCCGACCTGGGTATACCGGACCCGGTGCGCTCACCGCTCCTACCCGAGGTGGTTTCTCCGCCGGTGTCGGTCGAGGAGGCGGATTCGCCTCCTCCGCCCCTGCACTTGGTCAAGGACGTCACCTCTTCATCCAAGGCCTTCCTGCGAATGCGGGATGGCAAGAGTTGAAGGATCTTTTCCGTGCTGCGGGTCAGATCATTCGTGCGGATGTCAAGACTGCTCCTGATGGGACCCCCACGGGCACCGGTACGGTTGTCTTTGAGACGAGCCAGGATGCTCAAAATGCGATTGGTCAGTGTTGGCGTCGGACGAGCTACTCTGTGCTAAGTTACTGAACCCAGGCCATCGATCTCCTCCAGCGATGTACAACGGCTACGAAATCGACGGGGCGATTCTCGAAGTCCGTGAAGACCGATTCCCGACCGGCGGTGGCGGAGGTGGCTTCGTACCCCGAGGTGGATTCGCCGGAGGTCGAGGCGGTTTCCGAGGGGGATTCACCGGTGGTTTCGGCGCGCCGCCCCCGCACCTTCCTTTCGCTCCTCCTGGGTTCATGCAAGGTGGTTTCAAGCCGCTTGTGGCTACGCCGAACAAGCAAATTTTCGTTAGGAATGTGAGTCGCCACACCCGCGCCGCACCCTGGATCGTGCCAAATTGACAGAGAGCTGACGTCTCCTTCGGCTTATTGTCTGTAGTTACCTTGGTCTACCGCGGATGATGATTTGGTCGAATTGTTTCAAACGACGGGCACGGTCGAGGAAGCGGCGATGCTGATCGATGAGGCGACGGGTCGGGCCAAAGGATCAGGCGTGGTTCAATTCGCGACGATCGAAGAGGCGCAAACGGCGATCGCTCAGTTCCAGGGTTATACCTATGGAGGTCAGTAGTCGATCGATTCCGACTACTCTTGATCTCGCGGGTGATGACTCATCCTCTTTCTTTCTTGCTACAATTTGCCCAGGCCGCCCTCTACAAATCGAATTCAACGCGAGGTACAAGAACTTTCAAGGGAATGGTGTACCCGCGGGTGCACCGACCGGTCCTCGGGGGCATCAAGAGGTGGATCAGGAGAGGGGCGAGTACGGCGATGGTATTGCTGATGCGGGTCATGGGAATGGGGAAGGGAGGGAACCTTTGCCCGAGGGGTTCTGAGCGGAGAAATGGGAAAGGTGGGAGGAGAGTTGCATGGTTCCTGGGCGAGTTGGGTGTTTGATAATTCTGAGGTGGGGTGATGAAAATGACCACAAAATGAAGTTGATTTCTTGTCAGATACTGGGCTTGGTGTGAGCCTTGTTGAGAGATTGTGTAGTATATAGAGATCCGATAATATCCGTCTGACGTGATGCCGGGATAGGCCGGACTAATGGGAGACGATGGGTTGCCGAAAGCCGATCGACAAGTCCGAAGCTTGACCTTTGCTCACTCTTCCTCGTTCTTCACCTCAGAACCCCAAGAGACACCGCCGAGTCAAAGCCGCGACCATGTCCTTTTCCCTCGCATCAACATCAAGACACCTCCTGAGCAAAACCAGGTCCTGCTCCTCCGCCACTGCATGCTGTAGCAGCTTCGCCCACGCCATGATCGTCCCGCGGTCATTCCACTCCGGCGCTGTCACACCGATATCCGCATCATCAAGTAACGGGCAGGGCTTGAGACAGAAGATCCTAATGATGGATGAGATCATTTTGGCCAAGAAGGACTATGCGGATCTGGCTTCGCGCTACGAAATGATCGTCAGTCGAGCTGGCAGTTTCCAAACTTGGTCCGGTCCAACCCCCCACTTGAATGATGCTCGAGAATGCTGACCAGCGCCTGATTTTTGATTTTTCCCGCCAACCCGTTAGCCCCTTTCCTCCAAAACGCGCGAGGAGTTTATTCAAGATTGCGCTTCGGAGAACAAGTACGCCGGCGTGGAAGGGATGTATCGTCATTTCAAAGGCGCTTCGACCAAAGTTACGGGCAGGTTCGATCATGAATTGGTGCAGGCGTTACCGAAGAAGCTGGTTAGAGTTCTTTCCATCTAGGAAAGAGAATACGTTTATGATACTGATACTTTGGTGTATGACAGAAATTCGTCACCCACAACGGAGCTGGTTACGATCAAAGTCAGTACTCGGTGTGGCGATCTCACTCTGAGCTTTCCCCCACTCAGGCTGACCGATCCCTTCTTCCCCCTAGTCGACATCCCCTCCTGCACCTCGCGCCATATCCAAGTCTCGAACGTTCCCGTAGCAGTCGACGACGCCACGGCCGATACGGCGCTTTTCCTCCTCCTCGGTTCCTTACGTCAATTCGGTCTTGCGCAAACGTCCCTCCGATCGGGCACCTTCAACGCCGATTTGAAACTGTCCCATGATCCTCGTCGTAAGGTCTTGGGTATCATAGGGATGGGAGGGATCGGAAGGGCTTTCGCGAAGAGGTGTAAGAGTTTGGGAATGGAACTGAGGTACCATAATCGGAATCGATTGGACGAGGAAGTGGAAGCGGGGGCGATCTACGTCGCGAAGATGGAAGAATTGTTGAAGACGTCGGACGTCGTTTCACTTAACGTTCCTCTGAACCCGAAGACGCATCACCTTATCGGGCCGAACGAGTTCAAGATGATGAAGTCGTCTTCGATCCTTATCAATACTTCCCGAGGACCCGTAGTGGATGAAAGCGCGCTCGTTGAAGCTTTGGCAAAAGGCGAGATCGGGGGTTGTGGTTTGGACGTGTACGAATTCGAACCCAAGATCCATGAGGGGCTTCTCAAGTCCGAGAAGGCCTTTCTCTTACCTCATGTAGGTACTTTGACGTACGAGACGCAGGAGGAGATGGAAGCGGTGTGTTTGAGGAATCTCAATCAAGGACTCGAGACGGGCAAATTGGCGTTCACGGTCCCGGAACAAAAGGGGCAATTTTAGATGAAAGCCATGTTAGGATGCTATTACAAAATACCCACCAAGCCCCTCTAATTTCTACTGTGCGAAACTTCTCGACACGTTCCCCTTCTTGGGTGCTTTATTGACCCTCGGTTCCTTCCTGAACTCACTCGTATCCACCACGAAACCCTTTGCCGCTCGACCGACCGTTTCTTTAGCCTTTTTCTTCCCTTTTTTACCTTGAGTCAGGGAGGCAACGGAGGCAGGATCGGCGTCGAGGATCGATTTGGAGGTAGAGTAATCGTGCGGTTCGACTTCGAGCATTGAGCGCTTGGGTTTCTTGGAAGGGGAGGGTTTATTCGGTCTACCCGAGGACGAAGTCATAGTCGACGTACTTGGCGCGGTCGATGGGGTTAGGTCACCCTCATTAGAAGGCGAGGGTAACGCTCGCTTCTTCTTCTTGGGTTTGTCCGCGAGGGAGGAAACGACAATCACGTCCTTGTCTGAACGCTTTGGTGCGGGTTCCGGCTTTGATGTGGATGGTGTAGGAGCGTCCTTCGTCGTTCGTTCGCCGAAGGGGATGAAGGAGTGGTCGCCTGTCAGTGCGCTGGCGTGGGTTTCTGAGTCGTTCGTATCGACGGAGGTGTCCACAGGAGTGGGTGCTTGAGGCTCAGGTACCTTGGCACCTTGCAAAGACTGCGAGCACAGCAGAAGAGAGGTCAGCGCTCTGTCCGAGTCAAGCCCATCTCCAAGCGGTCGACGCGGTCCACTCACCGACGCCAATCCACCCCCAAGCAACAATGACGAATGGATCCTAGCGATCGCAGCCGCACGTTGAGGTGTCAGATCCGCCGAAATTCGAACTGTCGGAGCGGGAATCTTCTTTGACGAGGAAGAGCCAAAGAATCCACTTTTTGAAGCGACAAGATTCTGAGTCGACGAAGTGGACGTTGAAGCCTTGTTCGACGCTCCAAAAAACGACGACTTGGCAACGACCTTGACCTCGGCCACCTGTTCAACGGCATCACTCCACAAGCTCTCCACCACCGGCCTAACGACAGGTTCGCTCGCCGCCTCGCCCCTCTCCTTCAGCGCCTCACTAACCACCACCACCTCACCCTCCTTCTTTTCCCCTCTACTCTCAACCTCTCGTAAGACCCTCAGAATACACTCCACGACTTCCCCCTTCCTCCTCCTCATCACCTCCCCAACGCCTCCTCCATTCCTCCCCATCGACCCCCCAACAATCCTCATGAGCTCCCCTCCCTCTCGAGGCGCCTGTTCCGCCAAATTGAACAGAGCCCAATTCGACAAGACCCAACTCGTACTCTCATCTTCTTCCCTAGCTACGGCCTCCCTCCAACGATGTAAGACCTTCATCAACTCGAAATGAATCTGACCGGGTCCCCAACCTGATCGAATGGGAAGGGTAGGTACGCGTAAAGCGGAAGCGTAATTCTGTAGTTGACCGTTCTTGGCTAGGAGTCCTAACCAGCCATTTTCAAAGTGACCCGTTTGAGAGTCGTAAGGAAGGATGGAGAAGGTGGAGGAGGAGACCGTTTTGGAAAGGTTGAAGACCCGCACGAGTGGACTGACTTGAAGCTCGTCCCCATCGACGAGCATCTTCCCTTCCCCCTCGGGTGTCCTATCGGATTGGGTTTCGAGCTCGTGTAGAGCGATCCTCAAATGATCGTATACGTCCAAAAGGTAATGCGTATCCGATCGGGCGTAATGCAGCATCGCCTCGGGGAGGGGTCGGATACGCCAATCGGCGAGTTGGTAACGCTTGTCGGGGACAAAGTCGGTGTACTTTTCCAGTAGGGAGGCGAGCGAGTGGTGTGGGTAATCTGAGGGGGGTTCACAAGGCGTGTAAGGAGAAGGGTATGGAGGTGGCATAGTGATGAAAAGTGGTACGTACCTAGTACCCGCGTCGCATGATATGTATCGAACAAGCCGACGATGTAAATGCCGAAATCCCTTTGAAGCCAAATGATATCGGATGCGGCGCCGTGAAAGACCTTGATCCAGTCGGGGTCGGTCGTGAATTCGTTCAGACGTTCGAGAAGGTCGCGGACGATGGGATCGAGCGCGTCAATGACGTAATCTTGGGTTCTTGTGCTCAGCTGATTTAGACGGCGGGATTGCGTTAGTGAGAAGGACGAGATTGAACGGAATGAATTCGGACTCGGGGACTGACCTGGATCAAACACGTGATTCCTCCCCAAGTCCTCTGATCATGATGTTCCAAATCGATCGCCAACTCCTTCTTGCCTTGTTCCCCCATCTCTCGGATATGACTGAGCATCGCCTCGAACGTTTGCTCGTCGTCGACCCATGCGAAGGGTGTGATGTCGAACGAGTGCTCGTTGGGTGTCGCGGGAAGATTTGGCCGGATCGCATAGTGCGCCGGTGGGGAGAGCTGTTCAATCTCGGCCTGGTACGGATGGAGACAGATGGGGTAGGAGGGTGGTTCTGTGCCGGTGATGGAGGAGAAGCGATCGGTGTGTCGTGTGTGGACCACTCGAAGCCACGAGGCTCGGTCGTCGGCGTTCTCGTTCGAGTTGGAGAGCGAGTGCACTTTGCGCCGCAAGAGCGGTTTCCAAATGGGTTCCTCGAGTGGTAGCACTTGATCATCCAGACCAGGTCTCGGAAGACACAAGCGTTCGGGGAATGCAAGTTGTGGTTTGACCGTATTGGGATCGTGCAGCAGATGAGGCGCGAGTCGATCCTTGCTAGGTCCCGGGACGGATTTGGACTTTATTCCTGGTACATTCGAGCGTAGAGGTGCGTGTTTGGAGGTGTGGTTCTTGGAGACCCCCAAGTGAATCTCGAGCTCGTCGTCGGCGGCTTCGAGCAGCGGTTCGAGGCGATCGACGACGTTCGTGTACAGGCCGTCGTGGAGCAGATCGGCATCTAGCCTCGTCTGGGAAGGGGAAGCCTTGGGGTCGATGCCTTGTGTGGACCAGGAGAGGAGGTTCTGTACGAGCGCGAGGACTCGTTCGGAGTGGGCGTCGAGCTTCCTGGCGAGGGCGCGGGAGAGCGTTCGTTCGAACGAGAGGTCGCTCGAGGCGGGCAGTGCGTTGGCTTGAGCGGTCGTCTGCCCGAGCGCTTCACTGAGAGCGGCGAGGTAGGTTGATGAGAGCTCAAAGGCGGAGGGGGTGGACGCCATAGCGCTGCCGTGGAGGGGAGCGGGGGGCGTAGGATCGTAGACTGCGAGCTGACCAGGAGAGAGCTGAGCTGAGCGCGTCCGAGCTTGCGAAGCCGGCCCCGAGCTCGATCACCCGCCGGCCACAGCGCGCAACGCACCCCCCATCGTCCGAGTGTGTTGCAAAGAAATAAAATTATGCGAAACGTATAGAGTAGTCGAACGAGTCTTGAAAACTTGATCGATTGCTCGGAATGCCGGATTTAATTTTTGGGTTTGTTTCGGTCGGAGCCGGATAATGATGATCGAGGCGGTCGATGATCACCGGGCACCCCTGCGGTTACCCAGGCTCCGGCTCCGTCTTGGGGCCGACGGTGCTCTGTCGAGGTCGAGGTCGAGCACTCAACATCGACTAGGCAGCACTCCGCACCTCTCGGCCGACAAGCCTATCCCACCCTACCCGGACCACGCCACGCCTCGTCCTCGCTGCAGCTGCGATGGGTTTGGCTCGGCTGCTGGTGCTCGCGTCGGTGATGCTGGTCGCGACCGTGATCGCGTCGTCGTTGCCGCAGTGGATTCGGTTCTCGCCGCGGAGGCTGCACCAGCTGTCCGTCTACTCGACCGGGCTCTTGATCGGTGCAGCACTGACCATCGTCATACCCGAAGGTGAGTCGTCCCAGTCGATCCGGCCCTGCGTCTCGACAGGACTACCACAGGCTGAGCTCCACCGAGTCCGATCGGACAGGTGTCGCGGCCGTCTACGCCAACTCGTCCTCGCTCCACCATCATGCCGCTGAACACGAAGCGGCGCATGGCAGCCCGTACCGACATGATGCGCATTCCAACCCCACCAACATCGGTCTGGCCCTCTTGGCCGGATTCCTCCTCATGTCAGTGCACATCCTCGTCGCCACGTTTATACACCGGTGCTGACCCATGGCATTGTGCCCCCTGTCCCCCGATCAGGTACCTCATCGACACCTACACCCATAGTCATCCCCCAGCCTCCTCGGTCGGCAGGCTAGACCGGTCCAACTCGCGCCATCCGCACCGCTACCTCACACGTCAATCGTCGTCCATCTCTGAACTCGAACCCCTCAACGCCAACTCGTCCCACCACCACCAGCACCATTACCGCAATGGGGACGACGAGTATGACTGGGCAGAGAATGGAAACCTCGGCACAGCAAACGCAGATCGGAAATCACTCGCACCGACGAGCTCGAGTTCGATCAACGGTGGCACCAGTGCCAATCCTTCGAGATCGTCCTCGCCTACCCATCATCATCCCCCCTCCCCGCCAAATGAACCGATACCCTCTTCTTCCCCTTCTTCCCCTTCTTCCTCCGCTTCGGCGATCTCGACCGTCATCGGTCTGGTCGTCCATTCATTAGCCGACGGCGTCTCCCTCGGCGCCAGTTCTCTACCTTCAGGCGAACAAGCAGTCACCCAGGTCGCCTCCTCCACCTCTTTGGAACTCATCATCTTCCTCGCCATCATGGTCCACAAAGCCCCCGCCGCCTTCGCACTCTCCTCCCTCCTTAGCTCGAACCGATCCGTAAGCCCGTCCTTCCTGCGAAAATCCCTCCTCGCTTTCTCCCTCGCAGCACCTTTGGGTGCTTTAACGACCTATGGTCTCTTGACACTCGTCGGGGTCGAATTGGAAGGAGTTCAAGGTGGGATTGGTTGGTGGACTGGATTAGCGTTGGTTTTCTCGGGGGGACGTTCTTGTTCGTGGCTACGCACGTGATCAAGGAGAACACTGGCACTGAGGGGGGTTCTTCGAACCATGGGAGAGGTGGTGAGTCTTCAGAGGATGGAGAGGAGAATGGAAAAGGTGGGGGACCGGTATGGGTCGTCGCGGGGATGTTGACGCCTTGGGTGCTCGGGCGCTTGGTCGGCCACGGGCATTGACTGGTGTGAGGGACGTGTACTATTGTGATGATCACTTGTTTGTTTTTAGCCTGAAGTTTTCGTAGCCATTGCATAAATCGTTTGGCCCGCTGGCTTCTGTACCCCACTACATTTTTCATACTCTTTTTTGCTTTTTCCCCCCCTGCTGAGGTGCCGAGAGATCTTGGCGCGCCGCTGGAACAGGAGGCGCGTGCACGAACCGCTTGGATTTCGCTCGCGGTCCGGCGTCGTTTGAGGCTCGTTGAGATGCCGCTCACTCTCGAGGCCCGATCGCGTAGCGACGCGTTCGGTCCTTCTCTTCTGATTCGATCCTTAGCTTGGAATCGACGTGTAGGCTCCTCCGAGATGGACATTCCACCTCATACGACACCGCACCTACCCAGCTCCGAGTCACACACTATCGTTGGCTCCCCTCCTCTGATACCAGTCGCCCCGGTCCGGCCTCCCAAACCAGCGCACCTCAGCTCGGTGCGAAACCTCGCTCAGGTGGGGGGCGTTCGTCATCGTGCGACCAACTCGGAACTGGACGTCGTCCGATCTGAAGCAGCTGGACAGAAGGGTCAACTACTAGTCGACGAGTTCGCGCTAGGGGCTGCTGGTGCTCGCACTGCTTATCCACAGATGCCGAGATGGAGTTTGAGCTCCGATACTTGGTCGAGTAGGTCCGGTACTGTCTCCGAGGTGACCGAGAACGAGGTCTGTGCGTCGAATCTCGGCAAGGAGGTACAGAGTAAAGTCGACGAGCTTTCACTAGGGATGATGGGGTGTTTCAAGAGCGGCACAAAACTCGATCGTTCCAAGGCATCGCCCACGATCTTCTCCAAGCGCGAGATCGAAGCGCCGACGCTCCGCCGCTCAGCAAGCTCCTCCTCCTCGCCTCCCGCTTCGAGATCCTCCGATTTTTCGACCCTTCGACCCTTGATACCGACATCTCAATACCCTTACTTCAACAACCTCCCCTCATCACCTTCCTCTCCCTCCCCCTCCCACCCCTCAGCCCCTCCCCTACAAAAAGCCCTAACCCATCACCCCTTCCAAGGCCACTCTGAATTCAACGAACTTTCCTTCTCTAAAGGTGAAATTTTATTCATCGAGTTGGAAGATTTGGGCGGGGGTTGGAGTTTGGGCTTTAGGGAATTGGAGGGGGTCGAGGGGAGGGGTTTGGTACCGAGGGGTTGGTATGCTTTTGTTGAGGGAGGGGAAGGGGAGGAGCGAGTGGAGGGGGTGATGGAGACGGTGGGGAGTAGGGGGTTGGATGGGTTCGGTGAGGTTATTTCAGAAGGTGCGGAAGATGAAGAAAGATCTACGCGCACGGAAATAGGGGGACGTCACGAGCAGGGGTTGAAGAAGGATTCGGATACACCGACTGTGGCGACATGCGAATCGAATGACCACCTTGTCGACGCGCATGAGGTCCTTGCTATACTTCAACCATCCAACGGCTTGGACCCAGAGGCGGCATGGTCAGAGATGATCGCTCAAGCTGAACGAAACGCAGAGGAAGGTATGGATGGGCTGCGCGAAGAAGCAGAACAAAGCTCGTACGAAACACCGGTGGACAACTTAGGAGCTAGCGACCGTCCCCTCCTTGACTCCCACCAGCCTGAAGAACCACCCGGCATCGATCTGTCATCTCCCAAGCTGTCGCTTTCACTGGAACCGGAACCGGAACCGGGGCTCTTGGTGGTCAGTGAACTCGTCTCGGAGCCATCACCTTTGACCCCGTCTCCTTTGGTTCCCAAAACTCGAGCGGACGCCCAGATCTTCGATTGGATCTTGTATGGGGAGGAGGCGACGACGAAGGAAATAGATGATGCTGAGGAGGTGCAACTGTTCCATATCGAGGTGAGAGAAACTTTGACCTGCATTTTGGCTCTTTGAGGAAGAGTCGACTTACACATTTGGCCGGTGCGTAGTCTGGACCCGCTTGGAAAGATCCTTTACCAGACCTATCGATCCGCGTCCACGATCCTGAAATATTCCATCCCCCTCGAGGCTCAGCCTACACCCTCTATTCAATCACCACCAATTTTCACTCCGACCCCAACTCTGCCGACGAAAATCCCCTTCCACCCCCCATCACCATCACGCGTCGTTTCTCGCATTTTGTCCACCTCCATACCCTTCTCTGCTCTTCCTACCCCATCCTCGTCATTCCGGACTTACCGAGCCGCGCTTATGCTCGTCGATTCGAACGAGGATTCGTCGAGTCTCGGTGTAGGGATCTACAAAGATGGATTAGGAGGGTTGTGAGACATCCCGTATTGAAGGGGACGAATGAACTGAGGGATTTCTTGATGCTTGAGAACGAAGAAGGGGTAAGGTTTCTTCGGTTCGAATCGGTTCGGCGCAGCACTCCCGAAACTGACGGGGATTCCGTACATTAGAAATCGGAACACCTTCTCCTTTCAGACCAACAGTTGGCCGTTCTTCCCGGTCCAAGTTTCTTCTCCCGAGTTTACCACCCCGAATACAACATCGATATTGATGAAGCTCGAGAGACGATCGAAAGGTTCGAATTGCACGCCAAGGCCGTCGAGCTTGGGAATGGAGTCAAGGAGGTCGAAGTTGGTTTGGGGAACTATAGGGAGGCGGTCTTTGGTACGTCGATTCGTTGTGTTTTTGCCTTCGGAAATGTTAAGGGATCTTGGTACTGAATTGAGCGACTAAGCGTGCATTAGATGCTGCCCAGATCATATCTTCCCTGGGTCGATCGCTCGTCCGACTCGTAGCAGGACGCGCAATCCCACCCCTTTCTCAAGATCCATCATCATTCCGAGCGCTTCAGGGGATGTCAACCTCTTCGAACGAGCGGGCCAAACAGTGGTGCGTCCAAACCGAACAAGGCGCATTTTCATGGAAGGAGTCAACCGAGTCTGGTGAGTCAAACTAAAGTTGCGCTCCCGGAGACGATTGAAAGTCAGTTGACAAAGTTTTCATACCATATTGCAGAGAGCTTAAGCATGACAAAGGCCGTTCAAGCAACTGGGGAAACTCTGATGACGGTGGGAGAGGTCTGGGAAGGATCGGTACGTTATCCTTTAAAGCTTGGGTCTTCCGGAGACGTGAGGCTGATGCGTGCTGCGACGAATGACAGGCACAGGACAGCCTTTTGAAGCAACAAGAGATGCTGAAGGAGCTGGACCGTCCACATACGCAATACCTCGTCAGTACACAGAATGTATTTATTCTTTCTCCGATGAGCTCACAACTGTCCTTTCCTCGTCACTAGCCCCTAGTCGAAACCCACCGCCTCGTGCTCCTCGAACACGAGCGCCTATCTCGTCTCATCGATCAATCCACTAAAGAATCCGACCGCTACCAAGAATGTCTCTCGAGATGCGAAACAATCCTCAACATCACATGCGCCGAACTAGAGCGGGTCCACGTTGAGAGCAGGGAGGATTTGAAGGAGCTTGCGAGGGGTATTTTGGAGGGTCAAATTAGGGGGTGCGAGGAGGTGAGTTGCTGCGCTGTTGTCCGGAGACGAGCTTGAAGCTCTGCGCAAAAGTTGATCACACCTTTCTTGACCACTTTGAATAGGCACTCCATCATCTCCGTTTCGCCCAAGCGCACTTCGACCCTCCACAGGCCTACGCGGCTCTAGCGCTCACCGGACCTCGACTCGTTTCCAAGCTCGAAGAATCTTCCGCCCCCTCCGTCTCCGGCCCCGAGCTCAGACGAGAGCTGAAACAGCCCAGCTCTTACACCGGGTTGCCAAGTGGGGCTTCGTCAGCTCAGGGTGGTAGGGTCTTGACGAGACCGATTGGGATGGTCGCTGGGGCTGTGGCGTCGGTGACTACTAGGAGTAGGAACCCGACGCCGATGGGTCTTCAAAGGAGCAACACGGCCGGAACGGCCTATAGACGGGCCAGGTATGATGACCATGTCGCAGCGTCGAGCTCGAAGACTTGGACTCAAAGTCTGTTTATGGGTACAATCGGCCGTGGTTAAGCTTTGGGGCGTGTGCCTGCGCTTTTGAGTTCTAGTTTCGTTCGTTTCGTGCACGCATTTACAAGTACTTTACTGTAGTACATAGATCGCAGCTCGCAACAGTACATAAAGTGATAGTCCCCACTCAAATCAACCTGAGGTTCTGTACGACCTCCCCACCCCAAGCTGTCCATTCCTGCAACACCAGCTTGCTTGGCAACCCAAACCTCCGCGCACCATCATTCCCCGCACCAGACGATGAGGCCCCTTCCCCATTCCCCAACATCAAGGTACCGCCATACGTAGCCAACACCACTCCCGCGACTCCCGCAATGACCAATACGACCCCTACACCAACTTCCATCCTCTTCCTCCTAGCTTTCAACTCCTTCCTTCGTCTAGCCCTTCGTTCCAAAGCATCCTCCACGACTTCCCCCTCCCCTTCCCCCTCCCCTTCCCCCTCCCCTTCCTCCACCCCGACCAAAACGATATCCACTCCATTCTCCGCAATCGAATCCGCCTCCGCATCCGTCAACGTTCCCTCTACCGAAAGCGGCCACGTGAAGATGCATGATTTAGGTCCCATAATTTGGTCGGCTTGAATCGAATTGTCCCCATCTTCTGATGGGAGGTAAGGATGGGCTTCGTAGAGTTTCAAGGTCGTTTGAATCAGGTCCTCGATTGAGATCTCGGCTGGGGCGGGGTTCTTCTTCGCTGGCGTTTTCGGAGGCTCGTCGTCCAATCGTTCGAGCAAGACCGGATTTAATGAGGACGGTTTGGTTTGCGTCGGAACTTGATAGGCTGAACTAGGGAAGGCCAGACCGAAGATATCCGGATCTTCAAAAATGGAGTCGTCGAGGGCTTGTAGGGAGTGAGTCGAAGAAGTAGCGAGTTGGGATAGGGTCGATGATGATCCCCAATCTGTCGAAGCTTCCGAGTTTGAGATCATGGACGAAGAGAGGAACGAGTCGGATTGCTGGGAGGTGGACATGAGATCTTCATCGTCGTCTTCGTCCCGAGTCCCTTTCGATCCTTGATTCGCTTCGGGCACCTCCTTGGAAGTTGAGGGGCTGTCCAGCACGAGGTTCGGTACCTTGGACAGCGTGTGATGGACCATCGCCGGGTCATCATCTTCGAGCTGAGCCAACTGTTCCTCCTTGAGCAAGACGATGGCGACCCCCAGGTAGGAGATCATGACGGGGTTGTGGGCGAGCAGGAAATCGAAGAGGCGGGAGATGAGATCGATCGAGGTGAGATCGTGGGACATGAGGGTCAAGACCCACGAAAGTGAAAAATATGGCAGGGAAGCGGCGCTGCAGAGAGAGGAAATCCAGGTCAGCCGGGTGTGGTGGTGAAAGCTTGGGATGACCTGACTGACGAGTCGACCATTCGAGCCAAGTCGGCATCGTGCTTGTACAATATCCGATGCAGAATTCTGAAAGGGTAGAAGGACCCGGATCCGCTCAGCTTAATCTGCGACACTAGGGCTCTGAACAAAGCTGGCCACTCACTTGAGGTACCCTATCACGGGCTCCAATCCTGTGCCCATACTATCTCGTAGTCGATGTAGGCTCATCTTTTCCGCGGCCTGAATGGTCAGCTCTTCATCCTTGAAGGTGAGCAACAGGATCGAAATAATCTGTAGGGACCCTCGAACGTAAATCAGCACTTGGGGTGCTCCAAGACGTGGCGTTGGACGACGTGGCGCTGGAACGCACATCGTGATATCCCTGAAAGTAGTGCAAGGAAGGATGACGGCGTAGAACGGTGACGATCACGTTCTCGAGCTGGTCTCTGAGTCGTTGCTTCTCTTCGGCCGAGACGTCTGTCAAAGTTGGACATGTGGGGTGAGTCGGCCGGCCAGCCGGCTTGCTCATCGCGCAGGTTCAGAGGATAGTTGGGGACGCACCGGTGGGATACGATACGAAACTCCGAAGGATGTCCAGATGAACTTGATGCTCGTCTTTGTGCGGCGGGAGGTCACCCTTGGACTTGGACGGGGGCGCCACCGAAGCGGCCGCAGGTTCGTTCGATCGCGGAACACCCAAGAGGATTGGCCTGCGCGGGGGCGTCAGTACCAAGATACGGTAGTATGATGTGGAATGAGAGACGGACCAAACTCGTGACCGTATTTGATCGGACCGAAAACCGCCTGGTGCGACGGCGAGTTGCTTCAGCCGTGTCCTATCACGTGCTTGCACAGCCTTGGCCAGTTCATCCTGTGCTGCAGGTGCATCCAGCTCGAGTTGCTTGTCGATTGTGCAGTGGCCGTTTGTGTTGCTGGTGGAGGGGCCGAGCTGTTGCCGCGAAGTGGGGCGAGGCGATGCCGACGACGACGACGACGACGACGACGATGACGATGACGATGACGATGACGATGCCAGCGAGGAAGACGACGGGAGGCGAGGCAGCTGCTTCGAAGGTGAGGCGGGACGTGGTGTTGTTGTCGGGGTTGGCCCGTACGAGCTGTGCATGCTGCGTCGTACAGCCTAGCTGTCCTCGGTCGCACGGCAGGAGACAAGGCCCGCAGGCGCGCACCCGGTCGACGTCACCGCGGCCGCAGCACCCCCCACGCAGCCCCACGCCTCCAGACGCCTCCCTCCCCACGCGCAGGGAGCCATCTCCTGAACCGATCGGCGTGCTCTCCTTTCACGTTCCCGTCTGCGGCCTGCCCCTGACCACCTTTGCCGCTGCGACTCTGCTCCCGGAAGCATGTTGGCATGAATACTGAACCCATCGATGTCACTGCACTGGCGTCAGCTGTACTCGTGCGTGCTGCGCCTCTCCCATTTTGCTCCTCGATTGCCCCGACCACGTGACTTGCTGACTACGTGTCGATCCGCGTCGCACAGGCTCAGCGACATGACCCAGCACAAACACAAGCCCTGCCTTTACCACCGATCGAGCTGATCACCCTGTTTTGTGATGCCATTCACACAAGCGAGGTGACTACCGAGACGCGTGTACTCGTGCTCAAGGCGCTCCGCAGCTCGTGGTCGAGCGAGGCCAAGGAGGTCAGTTCGGCACTTGTCAGCACCACGTGAACGTCGTCCATACCTCAGCCAGAGAGCTGACGAGGAATGCTCATCACTGGGATCTAGATCCACCCAATACTGCTCTCGACTACGCTCCCTCTCCTGGCCGACGTCTCCATCGCCGTTCGCACTCAAGCCAGCTCGCTGCTGATCCACGTCGTATCGACCGCGTCGGCTCAGCTGGTGACCGACCACGTCGACACCTTGGCCTCGTCCATAACGAAATCACTATCACCCTACCACCTCGTACCTCCGACATCGTCGGCGCTGCGGCTCGTCTCACTCTCGCTTCGACTCCTAAATGCTGCGCTGCTCAAGCTTCCTTCGAGCGCCCTCACGGCTCTGCGAGTGGACGTGGTACTGTCCATCATTGCCCATTGGATATACTATGATCGTGCAAACCCTGGATTAAAGGGCCCTGGCCTCACCGCTCCACCTGATCGGCTCATCTCGCATCCGACCAACTCACCGTTCACCTCGACCACCACGCCCAAACCCCTGAGCGGCGCCATGATGTCATTCGGCGCCATGGCTTCGTTTTCACCTACGTCGTCGCCTTCTTCCAGAAAGACCCTGTCTCGCTCCTCCTCTCAGACCTCGCTCAATACAGTCAGCTCGATTCACGCCGACACGTACAAGTCCGACTCGGAAACCGACGACGACCAAGCCTCTGTCTCATCCGAGCAAGCGCCGCGTCTCACCTCGGGTCATGTTCGCCTCGATGCGCTTGCGGTGCTCAAAACCCTAGCATCGGCTCAACCGAAACTTTTGTACCCGAGATGGAATCTCTTCTTCTGCGATTCGGCCTACGTGCGGTCCAAGCCGACTCTGTTAGGCTTGATCGAAACGGATCGTTCGGTCACCGTCAGACTGAGGGCGGCGAGAATTTTGGAGTTGATGTTCAAAGAATCGAGAGCGTTCTTGGCGATCGCAGAGGACCGGTGAGTTGGTTGGCGAGTTTGATTGCAGGAACGGCCGCAGAGGTCTGAACCAACTCCGCCCTCCGGACTACAGACCGACCAAAGCCTCCTTCACTTCACTCTCTTCCAAGCTCGGCACGCTACTCGCCGAGCTTCACCTCAAGCTCACGTCGCTTTTATCCGCGCCGTCAGTCACATCCAACGTTGAACTATTGCTCGCGCTTCTGACACTCGTCGAGACGCTGGGTAACAATGCACCATACGCTCGACTACGCCAAAAGTCTTTGACGAGGGGTCTCGCCAAGACCTTGGTGCAGTTGACGGTCCATCACGGTGCGTGACTATAACCCTTCTTCGCTTCCCACTCTTTTGCACGTACTCAAGCGAGTTTCCTGCAGAACACTCGATTGCGCTCGCAGCCATGGCGGGCTTGATCGCTGTCACTCGATCCGAGCTCCTGTCCTCCGATCCCGCCTCACTCGATCTCGCCTCGATGATCCGCCAAGTAATGATCCTTGCGCCGCATTCTTCCGACCCCAGGATCGCCAAGAGTGCTTGGGAGCTACTGTGTCTCATCACGCCTCATATCCCAGAATCAGATCTACTACCGGCCATCGCCTTGTTCGACGCCATCATTTCGACATCCGACGCAACGTTGACGCCGGAGCAAATTTCGTTCTATTCTGCGCTGTTCAAAACTTCGACTATCTTTGTCTCTCCCCCATCAGAAAGCGAGAAGGAGCGACTAGTCGAACTCGTACGAGTCGCCCTGCGACACCCTTCTCCAGTTCTCAAGGTCACGACAGCTCAGGTGCTCGTGTCCGAGAAATTCCTCGGTTTCCTCCGGTCATCGTCTTCGACATACTCAATCGACGTAATACAAGAGCTCCTCGACCTTACCCCACTCACCTCAACGACTACAGAAGAAGAGCAAGACCTCGTCGCCGCAGCCGTTTATCGCTCGCTCGGCCAAGTCATCAAATCCGATTATTTCAATACACTACCCAACGCTGCCTCACGCTTGAGGAACCAAATTCTGCCAGCTTTGATGAGGCGGTGCTCAATATCGTGTTCCGAATCCGTCGTCTCGATGGCGAGTTGGGCCTTTGCAAACTCGATCGATATACTCTTCCCTTCATCTTCGACATCAACACCGAGCGATCTAGCGTTCACTTTGGAAGAAACATCAGCGATGTTCAACATCGCCGATACTTTCCTCAAGACAGAAACATGCGAACCGATTCAAACGAATGGTATACGATCGATCTGTCTCCTCTTGCGCGACCCAGCGTCCTGCGGTACGCGGTCGTTCGAGGAGAACGTGACGCACACTTTGATTACGATCCTTCAGGATCAGAAAGGGAAGGGGGTCAAAGTGAGGTGGAACGCTGCTACAGGGTTAGGTCATTGGCTGGTTGGGCTAAAGGATCGTAAACCAACGAGCTGGCGAGGAGCTTTGAGGGAACTTATCCTGGACGCCCTCATTCAGGTCGGAATCGAATCGATCTTGATCCATCTTTTACAGCAGTCACGATCGGCTGAATCCTCAGCGCCTCAGGTACAACACACGACTGACGCCTGCACGACGTCCGTACCGCCCACGCCACCACTCATCATATTGAACTACAAGATCTCAATCCAGTGCGTCCGAGCGCTCCGACAAGCCGCTCCACTGACCGTATCAGAAGTCGAGCGAATTCATCGAGCGAGGAAGGGTAGCCCAGCCCCGGACCTGTTCGCTTTCTTGGATCAAGTCAAGGGGAAGGAACGAGGTCATGACCTGTTCGCTTTCTTGGATCAAGTCAAGGGGAAGGAACGAGGTCATGCGCAGATGTTGGGTCAGGAGTTGAGAGCGTTGTTGTTGGTGGTGGATGTGGATGTAAGCAGTGGCGAATAACATTATGCGCGCGAGAGCAGCTTCCCGACCCTCGTTCGCGTTCCTTTGTTTTCTCTGTTTGATTACAGCAATAGTAGCAAAGCACAAGCAGCGTTTTTGATCAGACATCGAGAAGAGATAATGATAGGGATACTGTCGGATCGTCACATCATAAAGCAACAAGGAGCCACAAAAGCTCATCATCAAGGGGCCAAACCTCGCAGCGGTTGCCCCCGCTTACATTCTTTAGTCTTCATTCTGGAGTCGACGTCGTCACGTTCGAGAGAGCGACTCGCACATTCAGGCAATCACTTGGCGTAATGCTGTATCGACAGACAATGAATAAATGAAACATTAGTGTCTGTGGCATGCAACCCTCCTGAGCATGAGTTCGTTCCACTCACCAAAGTCCAAGTACTCAACCACCTCCGATGATTGACTTGTTCCGGTTCCAACCCAGGGAACCCATACGTCAAAGGTGCGAACCAACTATAACCCAGCACCAACAATCCTACGATCCCCATCACGCCCAATATCATCCCTTTGCCCACTTCGGCGAATTGTTTCCTCTGTCTCCTGAACGTCGTCGCTGCGATAGCCATGGTCGGGGCTATGGAGATGGGCGAATTGATGGTTTCCGAAACGACGAATTGGAAGACCGCGCCTGTCAACAGGGCTGAACATACGTGGGCGGGAAGGTAATGGTGGAGGAAGAGTTGGCGCGACATGGTGAAGAAAGGTACGTAGTGGTACAGCCAGGCGATCATGAAGAAGCCACCGGAGTTGTAGAGGCGGTTGCGGACGGCTGCAAAGGAGTTAAACAATTGAGGCGTCAGCTTCAAAAAGGTCAGCAAAGTTTGTTTAAGGTCAGAACCTACGCCTCGGAATGGGGTACATTCCCCTTCGTTCGGCCAATCGATCCGCGCCCAAGATTCCTACAAAGACGCTCATCGCAATAACGCTCAACCACCAACTTGCCGGATTCCCAATCAAATAAATCTGCTGCTTCAACTCGCTCTGACCGGTCCAGAACGAGATGCCCGAGAGCATGAACGGCCAATTGATGGGTCCGGAAGCGTAAGGGTGCGAATCGGTCAAGCCGGCATTGTGTTGGAGCATGGCGATCTGGAGCTCGAAGAATTTACGCAGGAAGCTGAGCTGGACGATCGTCTTCTCCTTCTTGGGGTGCGAGAGATTGATCATCTCGACCGCGTCTGTAAGGTGCGACCAGATTGGGCTCAGTTCTCGTTTCATGAAGCCGGGCAAGGAAACGAAGGGGAACTAACCGGGGTCCGGAATGACCTCGTCGACGACCCAAAGCGTCGTCCTATCCTTCAGATTCTTATTCCCATTAACCTCCTGTTGCTTGAACGCCCAATCCGGCAACGCAGGATCGGTATGACTCCACAGCGCAACACGCGTCGGTACATGAATCAATTTGAAATGACTCGACTTGGACATCCACTGCGACCCTTCGTGGGCTTCTTCAATCTCGAGTTGGAAATGGGTGTTGGGTTCGGCGGCGAGGTCGACGCCGTCCCAGGTCGTGAATTCGGTGTTGGTCGCCATGGTCGGGCATGCGACGTCGTGGGTCAACAAGGTCGTGTTGGTCACGACGTGGCGCAGTTTGATGATATCATTGTGTCGGACGATGCGGCCCCGTCCAGACTCGGGGATCTCGCGCGTCGGCTCGACGATCCAATGGTTGTTGGTATCGTTGAAAGGGTAGCCCGTGACTTGTTGACCCGCACTCGAGATCCTCCCATCGTCGTATTTGAGCGGGTATCGATCGGGGTGCGAGTGGAGGAACGCCTTGGTTGTTCGGTGTTGTAATGTGATCGTATCAAAGTAGTGGATCTCTTTTGCGGTGAGCGTCATGGGGGAATCCAATAGGGTCTGTTGGAACGCTGACGACATGAATTCGTCACCGGTTCCGGAGCGATTGAGTACCTTGAAGTGGACCCAGAACCAGAAGAGGTAGACGATGGCAGGAACGACGATCAGTCCGAATGCTCTCGCAGCAAAGTGCTTGACGACGTGTTCCTATTGACAACGATGCGCCCTTCAGCGTCAAAATCTTCGGGATATAATCGCATCCATATGTGCTCACGAGTGTATGCCCTCGCTTGATGTCGAGCAATCCCCAGAGATCGATCAAGACGCACGTCCCGACGGTCAAGAAGGCGAACAATCCGACCATTTTGCACGAAATGGTCAAGCTCAAGAAGACGCCCGTCAAGATCATCCATGTCCACCACGATTTGGTGAATTCGCTGTTTGGCGTGAGAAGATGATTGATCAGCAAAAAAAATCATGACCCGTTGTCTCCCGTGCAGTATGTCACCCACTTGTAGCGTAATTTGTGGAAGCGGATGTAGCAGTAAAAAGCGAGCGTCATGAAGAACACCAAGGGTGCGTCGAGAAGGATTAATCGAGTTTGGGCGACGTGGGCGTTGTCTGGGTGTGTGTTTAGATGACCAGCATCAGGGGCACCGCTATCGCAATGCATCACACACCTGGTTACGACTCACCGAAGAGGACAAGCGAAGCCGAAAGGAGCGCAATGACCTTGGGGTACCCACTCTCCCTCATGATGGCGTACACGACCGGAGGGACCAAACTTCCCAACAAAGCCGGGAGCGATCGTAAAGCGACGTAAGGGACCTTGTTCTTGATGTAGTCGTCGCCGATGTTTTCGAATTCAAACGCGCCGTCGTAGCCGATGACCCAGCCGGCGAAAGCGAGCAAGAGCTTGGCGCTAATGTACCGAGTAGGGGTCAGTATCGTCGGCTAGAAAGGCGTGCAGCCACAGATGACGTACAGAGGGGGGTGCACATCGAAGAAGTACTCTCTCCGCAGATAATAGGATGCGAATTTGCCGAAATGGACTTCATCGAAACTGCAAGTCGACTAGCGCGAGGTCAGCTGGACTGAAGCAGATTTTGCGGTGAGAGGAAAAGCGAGCATGACTTGCACTACACTGTGGGGATGACCGATCCTCCAGAACCTCAACACTGCCGAGACGATAAATATGAGGCCCAACACGACCCACTCGACCCTGGCGTTGGTGTTGGCCAAGTGATCCGGGGACTACGGGTGAGGCGAAAAATATTCGAGTGCGATTAATCGCCAAAGGTGCGGGCGGACACGTCAACGTCATAGCGCAGGGTGAAAGCATTCTGAGTTCAGCCTTCTGGAACGCCCACTTGGAGCTCCCAATCACACAGATGAGTACGGAGGTAGAACTCACGCTTGAAGGCTTGGACGCGGTGTTTCTTCGAGCTGGGTTGGTGCTGCTATCCCTCCAAGCGAGGCCGTCGTCGTCCCGCTCACGTCCACGCTGCAAGGTCAAGCTGCTCGCAGTCGATGCCGATGTTGCGGCCATCAGAGGTTGCGTGTCGGAAGGTACGTCATCGTACTTTGGAGGAATGACCTGGCTTTGAGGGCTGAGATGGTTGGCATGGGATGTGATGGCTGCCTTGCGATGCAGCAGCTTGTCGTTCGACATGATGATGCTGGCGGTGACGGGTCGGCGGGCGGTTTCCGAGGCCGGAGCTGGCCAGCTGGTTGGAGATGCGCAGCAGCAGCAGCAACCCACAGTCGAGGCAGGGAGGGGCCAGAGGCGACGCGAGCCAAGCGGTCGAGCTCTACACGATGCAGCGCCAAAGCTCGAACGGAGTCACAGCGAGCCTGCTAGTGACGAAGAAGAGTGGCTGACTGACTATGACAGCTGCTGCGTGAAGGGCGAGACGCGATGGGCAGCAGCGGGAGCCGGAGCGCGCGAGACGACGGAATCCGAAGTTCTCCTGTTTGTAAGGACCAATTTCAGCCATCAGAAAGCGCGCGGCAATTGGACGCGTTTAGCCGAGCACGCGCGGCGCTTGGACGCGCGGACGCGTTCATAATTGGAATTCCGTTTCGGCCATACCGCAGTGAGCCGAAGTGAGCTAGAGTGAGCTGTAATCGATTAGGCGAGCTGCCGCCTTTCGCGGTCCCTCGTGAGTCGTGTCCCGTTTCTCTCCACTCTCCCACCGCATACATATACCACTTTCCCCCACGCATCATGTCTGCCAACGGATCCTCTTCCCCTTTCCAACCTTTCGAGCCTCGACCGGCTGAACGACCCAAGGATGTCGGCATTCGTGAGTGGTTCCGCGTGATCGCGCGTCGCGGTCGGTCGCAACCACGCGCGGCGCTTGGGCGCTTGGGCGCTGGGGCGCTTGGTTCGCAGTCGGCGAGCTCGTACGACACTGAACCCTCCACGCCCCGAGCAGGACAGGGGCGTGTACGCAACCGACCCGAGTCCAGCACTGATACCACTGTTTCTTCCTCCACCTATATTCCCTCTGGACGATCTTTCCGCGTCGTGTCATTGCATCTTGGGATCGGCTACACCGCTGCACCGCTCGCTCGACGCGACGCTCCGTTTCCAACCCCAACCCAACCGCGAAACCGCGCGTTGGTGTCTGTGGCCCCCTCATCCGAAATCTCGTCCTCGTCCTCGCACCCGATCCCACGCGCACCGTGCCAAATGCATGCAATGATTACCAACCCACCTGCGATGTCCTCCACCAGACGCGATCGAGTTGTACTTCCCCATGCGCGGTATCTCCCAAGTCGACCTCGAGCAGTTCGACGGCGTCTCGGCGGGCAAGTACACCATCGGACTCGGCCAGGAAAAGATGACCTTTTGCGATGACCGCGAGGACATTGTTTCGTTCCTCATGACCGGTCAGTTTCCTATATCATCCTGTTTCGTTCTTGGTCGAGCTTCGGGGCCCAGCTCTAGTCGTCGCATTCTTCCGGTCCTCTGCGCCGGCGTGTTCCCCCACTCTCGAGGCCTCGTCGCAAGCAAAGCAAGTCCGCAGGTCGGAAATCTACTTCCGCCGCGCCACCGACACCTGGCCCGACACTTCCGCTTTATCGCCATCCCGAACATACGCGATCAGAAAAAACGATCATGGTCACACAACAAACTTCCATGGTTCCGAGCTGACTTGTGTGCTCTTCCCCTCGCAGCCACGGCATCGCTCCTCAAAAAGTACAACGTCCCCACCTCGTCGATCGGTCGCATCGACGTCGGTACCGAGACCCTGATCGACAAAGCCAAGTCGGTCAAGTCGCACCTCATGGACCTCTTCCCCGGCAACACCGACATCGAAGGCCTCGACTCCAAGAACGCCTGCTACGGCGGAACGGCGGCCCTGTTCAACGCGTGCAACTGGGTCGAATCGTCCAACTGGGACGGTCGATACGCCCTCGTCGTCGCGGGTGATATTGCCATCTACGCCGCTGGAGGCGCTCGACCCGTCGGTGGTGCTGGTGCCGTCGCTATGCTCATTGGCCCCAACGCTCCCCTCGTCATGGAACGTGAGTGAAAAGCCGGCTCGGTCATTCCGTTGTGGTGCTGATAGGTCACCTTCACTTCCAGCCATTCACGGTACTCACATGGCCAACGTGTGAGTAGACCCAAAATTTTCATTCTGGACCCTTGATACTGACCTCCAGCTCTTCCTGATCCAGCTACGACTTCTACAAGCCCCACCTTTCCTCCGAATACCCCGAAGTCGACGGACCCCTCACCCAAACCTCGTACCCTGGAGCGCTCGAGAAGTCGTACGACCACTGGCGCCAAAAGGAGGCGCAGCGACTGGGCAAGAAGGGGGACATGTCCGCCGCCTCGGTCGAGGACTTTGATTACCTCGCTTTTCACTCGCCTTATGGCAAACTCGTACAAAAGGGTTTCGCTCGATTGGTGAGAACAAATTCGCAGGCGGGTTCTTCCTCCCTTCACTTGAGAACTGACTATGTGGATTACTCGTGGCCGCAGATGTACAACGACTACCTCTCGAACCCGACGGCCGAGCGATTCGCCTCCGTCCCCCCCGAACTCAAGGATCTCGACCGATCCAAGACCCTTTTGGACAAGAACGTCGAAAAGGCCTTCATGGCCGTCTCGAAGGAGCCTTTCGCGGCCAAGACCGGTCCCTGCATGTTGACGTCCAGGAAGATCGGCAACATGTACACCGCATCTTTGTACGGTGCCTTGGCGTCCTTGTTGGACACCGTGTCGAGCGAGACATTGCAGGGCAAGAGGATCGGGATGTATTCGTATGGTTCGGGACTGGCGGCGTCGTTCTTTTCGTTGAAGGTCAAGGGCTCGACGGAGCAGATGCAGATGCAGTTGAGCTTGCAGCAGCGATTGGGCAAGACTGAGGTCAGGTCCTGCCAGGAGTATCTTGATGCTCTTCAGGTAAGTCGATACTCACAGTTCGGCCACTAGTTATTCTCACGTGTCAGCCATACTAAGTGGCATGAACCCTTTTTCTTTCGTCTTGTAGCTCCGAGAACACAAACACAACATCGACAACTGGACACCCGACGGCAAGATTGAGGACATCGCGGAAGGCACCTACTACCTCGTCAAGAACGACGAGAAGCACCGTCGAACCTACGTCTTGCGAGGATCCGAGCAATGAAAGAAAAACCCCATTCACGAAACTCAGGACAGCCCTTCCCTAAGTCACTTACATGGCCCAAGCCCCGCTTACATAATAATTTCTGCTTGGCCTGGTCGTCTCTTGTCTTGCGAAACTTTTTGGGTTTGTTCAGCGTCGCATTGGAAGTTGTGGATGGCAACGCGGAACCATTTTATAGACCCTTTTACCCCCCCCCTCCCCTTTCTTCTCTCTGTCTTCTTTCTTGGGTGCCAGAAAGGAGAACAAAACGCTCTCGTTCAGGGTTTCTTATTCAAAAATAGCAATAATATACTTTGACATTAACTTTCGGCTTGAAGCTCCCAGAAATGACAGTGCTAGGAGTCTTAAGGCGGCTGCTATCCCGTCTGCATCTTCCTCCTCCCGTCTCCCTCCCCGCTTGGGGGGGGGGGGCGGGAATGTGCTGGGACGAGGCGTCATCTCCTGCAAGAAAGGTCATTGAATCGTTTTTCAATGTGCTCCTGCAATACACAACTCTTCTCGCGCTCTTCGAGGTTAAGATCGCCGCGCTCGCCCAGATGGATCCTAGGTGCCCTCGCTCGCACCTTCGAAACCGATGTGGATCGCGCATTCGCGAGCTTTTTCACATTCGACCTTCGAGCTGCAACGCGGGACTTGCTCGATCATTACGCATACCTGATCGAAGCTGAAGCTGGAGCAGCCGGCACTACTAAGATTGACCCGTACTCGTTGGAATTGTTCTCGGAGATTGGACGAACGGACCGAACTGAGAGCGATGCCCTGGTTTATGTCTACCGCGGGACAACGCTCGTGTTGACGATGGCGATTGACTTCAAGTGCGAGAAGGTGCACCACGAACTAGCCAAGGGCCACGCAACACGAACGGATCCGATGATTCTGCCGCGTTGAAGAAGACCGAGTCGCCCGGGCCTCCTGCGTGATTACGCCTGGAACAGATCGAGCTCGGAGTCAAAAACTCGTGAACAAAACGAGCATTGCAGTGCATATCAAGCCAGCCAAATTACGTAGATGGTATATAGGAAGAATGGGGAGGAACACAGAGAGCTATTCGTTGAGACGTACAACGAGCCGAGTGAGGAGCTTCAGACGGAGACGGGTGCGAAAACGTGAGACCCCTTCACTACAGGTGCCCTCCGAGTCCCTATTGCTTTGCTGCTCTCCCTATTGTTGCTTCATACTTTCTACACGCTCTGGATGGTTTGAGCTGAACTACAATTTTCGTTTTGATGCTCGATCTGAGTCAGAGCTCTTTTCTAGACGGATTCAAATTTCACGCACGTAGATCCAGCTAGCAGCTGCCTACTACACAGACTCTTACGGCATGCGCCAACCCCCAGCAAGACATTCCATTGATCAATTCAAGCAAGGGCCCATCTCTCAGAGCCAATTGTAGACAGACAAGACTGTGCTGAGGGGCTGTGCAGGGTGAGAACCGGTTCGCGAAGCTCTACTTGACAGGGGGGCACAGCCACAACGCGCGTCGAGGTCCGGTGGCCGGTTGACAGAATGACCTGAATTTGACGATGCACCTACCGAAAGGTCGGTTCTCCAATCGGAATCAACCGTCACTCTCCGTATCACGAGGGAACTTCTCAATACAGCCACTTCCCCCGTGAATGAACGTTCAGGTCTCCCATTGCTTCTAGAGCCCAGTGTTTTCATTTCCTCCGTGAAGAAATCGTGGGAACCGCTTGCGCACGCTCCACAAATTCCTCACTTGATCAAGCTGGTGTAGTTGTGAGTGTTCTCTTCTCTTCTTTCTCTTCACTTCTTTCTCATTCGCACTCTTCCACTTGTCTGAACAATCGAAAGCCACCCCAACCCAAGAACACATCGAATGACCACCCCGCTTCCTCGTAAGTCCAGCCTGAGACGGAGCGCACGTGATCGAGATCCCTGTGGCGACTTGGTTCCTGAACGTACTCACGTCCTCGGCGCCCGCCCCCACTTCTGCACTTGACCCGCACTGATTACCCCAACAATGCTCTTCCAACAGCTCAAGCTGTAATTTCTCCCTCAGGAGTGGGATCGAATGTACCCCCCATCCCCAGTCCTGCTCCTCCCTGCGTGGCCGATCCTGCTGCCACTTCCCACCAGCAACTTGCCGCCCCCACCTTGCCCTCGGCCCCTTCGCCAAACCCTCACGTGGGCGTTCAAACCTCCCAACTCTCCGTCCCTCCTCAAGCGGGATCCCAACACACTACTCCCTCCCCAACAACCCCCGGCTCCGCTTCCAAAGTCTCGACTTTGCAAGCCAACGTCGATAAAGTCAAGGAACAACTGAACAAGCGTGGGGGAAAGACAGGAGCGACGTTAGCGACGGCTTTGCAGGGGCAGGCGGATGCCTTGGCGAAGGTGAACATTGTTGGAGGTCAGTTCCTTTTGTTTGACTTTCATTCCCTTCGATCGACGATCAACGCCGTAAATTGGCAATACTTGCTGGTGCTGATTCGTCAAAGGCCCGATCGAGCATGTAGACATCTATACGAACGGAACGCCCCTCGAGTTTCACGTCCACAAGGCCGGAGGACTATTCAGCAAAGATGACGTTGTCTTGGATGCTCAAGGGAATCCTATGTGAGTTACATCGTTTTCTCGTAGGGCGCGTGCATCGGGATAAACTGACTTGGTTCACAAATGTGCACGACCCCTTTTCACACCATTCAGTTTCTACCTCTCTTTCCCCCATACGCCCCTCCATTCCTCCTGGTCCCTAGCCCTCCACCACACATCCCGCGATGGAGCTCTCCTCGCGACTCTAACCAAATCATCCTATGGACTTCAGAAAGACGACATCACTCTCACCTTCACCCTCCCTTCGGGACAACCGTTCAAGACCGTCCTTGCTCGCCCGAGTTTGATTTCGAAGGCGCATGATTTTACGGGTTTGGGTGGTCGGAAATTCAAGTGGAAGGGGGATGGGCCTTTGAGCCAAGCGATGAAGGTGAATCCAAACATCTGGCTTATCGGGAATAGGAAGAGGCTTCGTCGAAGTGACGCTGATGCTGCATCATCCTTGCCTCGCGCGCGCAACAGTGCATCGACCTTCAAACGGGTCACATCGCCGCGACATGGGAGAAGAGCTATTCTTACGGCAAGGACGGCAAGATCCTCATCAGTCCCGTATGTCGCATCCTTCTTTCTGTGGCCAAGACGGAGGTGCACTTGCTCAGCAAGCTGCAAATTTCGGATGCTGAGCTCCTATCTCTCTCTATAGTTCTACGCCCAAACCGAGCTTTTCACCATCATTGCGACTGGTCTGGCAATGGAAGGTAAGGAAATTTGCCATGGAATTCGACCCCAGATTAATCAGCTAACGGATCCTGGACCACTCTTGTTCCGATCGCAGAATGGAAACGCGAAGAGGAAGAGAAGGGCGGTAAGGGTGGTGCTTTATCGCACAAGAACATGATCGGGCTGGGGATGAAGTTCTTGAAGAAGTGAAGAAGGTCGACTCTTGTCAGAAAGATCCTTGATATCTGCATGATCCATCTCTTTGGCGTTGCGAATGTACTCTGTGAATCCGGTCAATGAGTTTCAAGTCTTGGTGTCTTGAGGTGAATAATTGCAATCGTGAGCTACAATGCACTCTTCAAAAAGTATATGTGAACAAATTGTTACATGATTCTCCTGTATGACAAGTCCCAATATGTAGAATACAGCCAACAGCGAAGCCTCCTCACGAGCTCGTAGCTCAGAACATGGTCGAAAGCGCACGGTGAACCAAAAGACCGACTTTGGAACGCTCCTGATCGTACTCGATATGCTCGGTGAATTCAGCATCGTATTTGAACGAGAGAATGTCGACCTCGCTGGCTCGATAGAAGCGAGTGCGCTTGAGGATCTTCCAGCCCAAGTACAGGGCGATGAAGAGGATTGGCATCATGCTGTTGCAAGAGGGATCAGTCATCTGCTGTATAGCTTTAACACGTGCCCAAATTAGAGCTCACTAGGCGAACAAGAAGGCCGAGATGTCCCATGCACCCGATAGGAAAACGTAGTAACCTTGCATGAGCAAGACGAAAATCGACGAGATGAAGGCGTACCAAGCACCTACACACACCCAAAAAACCAGCTGATCAGTAGTGAACTCCAGTGGTCTTTTGACCAGATCTTTGATGAGTGACGTACCGAATGGAAGGAAGTGCGATCGAACGGGGAGCGAGTCGCGCGAGATTCCCTGCGCCTTGTGCGCGGCGTTGAATCGGATCCAGGTGAAAGCCAACAAGATCCAGTTGACCAATTGCGACGACGCGACCAGGTTCGTGAGGTACTTGATGACGACCTGGGCCGACGTTGAGACCTGGCAGTACGAGAGCAGGCACAAGAGCATGCAAAAACCGACCGCGATCGAGGGGACACCGTTTCTGTTCCTGCGGGCAAATAACTTGGGCGCTTGGCCATCACGAGCCATTTGGGCCAGTCCTCGCGACGAGGTGAAGATGTAGGCGTTACCAGCCGAGAAGACCGAGGTGAGAATCAGACCGTTGACGATGTGGGGGAGGACGGGGATCATCATGCGGTTCATCGCGATGACGTAAGGCGAGCGAGCACCACCGGGGGCACTGGCCTTTTGCGCAGAGATCAATCCCGAGTCGTTGTAGGGGCAGAGGACGCCGACGGCCAGAACAGTACCAATGAAGAAGATGATGAGACGGTAGATCGTGGAGTTGAAGGCGCGATGCATCGTGCGGCGAGGGTTTCGAGCTTCGCCAGCGACCATGGACAGGCTAAAGTGATCGAGCCAGAAGTCGTCAACGCTCGGCGCCGTCGAGGTTATATCCAAGCTCCTCGAGATGTATGCACTCACTAGTCAGGACCTGCCATCGTGAACGCAGCGTTCGTGAGGCATGCGAGGTAGCCCTCGAATTTGCCGACGCCGGTGGGATGGTCGGGGTAAGGAGTCGTGATCATGCCTGCGCAATGAGTCATCTCCAGATTAGCGGATTGATCCGGAGGGTAGCACCCACTTCTTCGGGTCGATCACGTCTGAGATTTGACCTACCAGGATTTTTCCAGTACCTAAAGCCGAATCGATCGTGCAGGGGGTTACCGCCGAGCATGGCGATGAAGGTGAAGAGCAGAAGACCGGTGATCAACAAGACTTTGCCGATGGCGAAGCCAAACTCGGCGTTTCCGAAGAAGCGCGTGTTCCAAATGTTGAGAGCGATGTAGGCGACGATGAGGATCGAAATGAAGACGGCCGCCTAGGGGATTCGTACCATGCGGGTCAACATCCTGTAGACGAGGGTTTTTTTCAGCCGATCAGGGGTGACTCACGCTAATTCGCCGCGTACTCTCCCAGAACCCAATGACGACTCCAAAGGCGACGATTTCAAAGATGGCAAGAGCGACTTGAGAGATCCACTGCAAATTGTCCAAGTCGGAGAATCACACGCGAGGTCAGTCTGGAGAGCCCTACTCGCCGAAACGATCACGTCTGCGACTCGGAGCTTGCGGTTGCCACCACCACGTACAAAGTTGTAACCGGCCGCAAACCCGGCGGCATCATCGATGTATCGCGAAGCGTTTCGGGCAAAGGCGACATCGGTCGGCCACAGGCAGCTAAACGGGAGCAGAATGCTCTCGAGATTAGCTCGTGCGACGACAGGGCTTCACGGCATTGGACGGAGATGCACTTACACCATCTCCTTTTGCAGTTCGGCGATCATGAAGATGACGCTGGCCCAGTAGATGTAGCTATGAAGGGGAAGAAAGCTCAAGGTTCAGTTGTCGCTCTCGAGTCTATGTGCAGATATGAGAGGCATCGTTCGCGAGGCCCGTGCTAGGCTGCGAGAGGACTCACGCGAGCAGCAACATTAACGGTCCTCCCGCGGTCAGACCGGCGCCAATGTAGACAAAAATGGCCGTTCCGATTGTGCCCCCAATAGCGATGAGGTTGACATGCTATCGGTAGATTGTCGAATGGGACAAGCGGGTCAGTACTGTGGATCGCAAGGGCGGTTCGATCGCGGGCGGTTCGATCGCGGGCGCTTGGACCCATGAGATGAGCGATCGAAGAGCGCTGCTTTTTTTTTTGTATCAAGCCCGGGGTATCCGAGGGCGAGGCAGCGAGCGAGACGACAGGAGGGTAGGGCAGGCACCCCCGACCGACCACCAGTGCAAGGGCCGAATTCCCACGTACATATGACTCTGGGTGAAGTTGAGGGCGGCGAAGGTCAGTTACCAGCTACGAAGGATACTGCTCAGTTTCTCTGGCGTTCCACGAACTAACCTAGTGTCCTGTGCTGCGCCGAGGTGGTCGCGAACCGTTCGTTCGAGACGGTGCTCGCGTTGTCGACAAACACCTTCTCAGCGCCAACTCCATCAGCACCGTGCAAGCTGCCGGTCGTCTTCTCTTCGTCTTTGACATTCATGATTGTTTTCGTTCGGTTGCTATGGTCGAGAAGGGAGAGCGGACAAGAGTGAACGAAGTCGAGCACAGAGGCAAGTTGGAAAAGACGGAGTCTGTGGCGACGGGGCGTTCATCGACATCATCGGTTTCGCGACGATTTGATGAAGGGGCATTTGCCGGCCTGCTTGCCGGCTGGCCAGACTCGACCGCCCGCCCGCCAGCCTCGGCCGTAGTCGCACCAAGCCGTCGGCAAGTCCAACTTGTTATTTGATTTTGGGCGGTCCTCCAAACTCGTTTCCACCAGGCCTTTTATTACACTTACTGAACCCTGCGATGTGGTCCGAGTGAATCATCATCATCAGGGCCTGCGTTCCGGCTTGGGCCCGGGGCCGCCATCGAGCCACGGGGCTCATACAAAGTTCCACTCGGTCCAAAATCGCCCGAATCCAGGGTCCTTGCATTTGGCTTATCCTCTTGTGCCCGCGCGGGCTTGGCAAAACCGCGACAGCTTCTCGGGCGGCTCGGCCCTGGACTCGATCGTTGCTGCAGCAGCTTGGAGTGCCCTAGAAAACAAAAACTGTGAATTTTGAGAAAATTGAAATATAGGCCAATTGCTGCCACAAGAAATGATCTCTCTACCGCATGCCATCCTCCTTGCTGCAACAGCTTGCACCGGCCCATGCCAACTTGAAATCGCCGCCGCTCTTCGCAACGCGGATGGGATGCGCGGCTAACGGGCACAATAAGCTGCAGCGAGAGGAGAATCGGCAATCTGCACAGATTGATATCATCGCCGGTTTTTGTGCAACCGAACCGACGCAACCAGCTGCCAATCACGCGACCGACAAACTCCTCGACTGTCGAGTCTCATAAGTGGCGGTTTGCGGCATCTTGGCATGTGCAACCTTTCGATGCGAAATAATGAGCCGACTTTCTCGATCAGAGCTTGGGAATTGGGCATCTGGTCCGTGTCTCGAACGGAATTCAAGCCTCGCTGAGTCGCTTACCAGCTACTGCTGAAATCTATTAAATAAAAAATAAAAAAACTGCCCACCATTCAACAGCAAGTTTACTACTACTGAATGCGGATGATTCCGCTCGTACGTGCGGATCGGGTCTGCCCATTATAAGCTTATCACTAGGGCTATGCGCCCACCTCTTGTAAGGCATCCTTTCTGTAAGGCATCCCCTTACGGTGTAAGGCCTTAGGGAGGATGCCTTACACCGTAAGGGGATGCCTTACAGAAAGGATGCCTTACAACCTCCCTGCGAGATTCCGTCGCGAGCTTCGCCCCAACCTCCCGGACCGTGGGGGAAAAGAAAGGTTTGCGCGCACGCGTGCGCGATTTTTATTTGATGGAGGTGTTTGTGGTGCAATCTTTTAAGTGGATCTAGGTAGATGGGTAGATAAGCTAGGGGAGAGTGGTGCCTGGTTTTCTCTCTCTCTTGCGCTCATGAAGTGGCGGCTCCTCAGCTATATTTGCGCATTGCAGTAGCAACTGTGCCAGATAGGGCTCGAATACGAGGTCCGAACATCTCTTATGAGACCGACGAGCTGAAAAATTTGCTCTATCCTCGCACTAGGCTCCTCTCGTTCACGGTTGGCAATCATGCCGAAGTCGATTCGCTGCGAGCGCTGTCGAGCTCTGCTCGCTTCATTCGTTGATTCCCACCAAAAAAGGTCGGTTTGCACAGGAGTTGTGGCACCAGGAATTTCTTGCACTGTGGTGTTGTGTAGTAACCGACGACCTTAGCTCTTGTGATCATTGCAGTCCAAGTGGTACAGCCGCTACGAATTGCGCCGTCTAGTGCCATCCGCAACCGTTATCTCGGCCCTCTCGCTCGCTGTTTGAAATACAGGGCATGCCGGGGTGATAACAAGGTGGGACGCTGATTCCTTACCGAAAGATAGTTCTACAAGATTAGCGGGTTCGTTTAGTGATTGCAATGAGCAGAAACCTATTTATCAGTCGAGAGGAGGGTTACTGAAACTAATGACTTTATACGTGAAAGAGTGGTACAGTCTCGTAGCCGATCAAACGAATGTCTTTACCACCTATACAGATGGGAAAAAAAGACTGCGGTCCGACATCTTCAATCCTCGTTCGGTCGCACGATAGCGTTCTTGCTCATCATGCGGAATTTCTTCCCGTATTTGTAGAGCAGGAAAGGTGCGGGGATGAACAAGATAGCCAAACCACCGAGCAGACTTGAAGCGCCCGGAACGCCGAGCTTCTTGAACATTTCTGAAATGAAGGGTGAAGACGACGATGCGGCGGTCAGTCTCGATGTATATTCTGCAACACATATCTGTAGGGAAGCCACGAACGTGTAGCAAACAACGGAAACGCTGCACCGAACGAAGAACGGCACACAGTATTGAACGAGAGTGCCGAGGCGGCGTTCATCAGGTAGGTGTCGATCAGGTAATTGAAGATGCCCAGGAATATGTAGAGGATCGTGACGCCGAGCAGGAAGATGCCGAGGATGGGAGACGCAATATTGATGCTCGGGTACGAAGTCCAACCGATCCAGAAGAAGGAGACAGCGAAGAGAGGAGCCGCGAACTTCAGGGGTTTGAGGCGGAACTCGGGCTGGCAACAGAAGGGGGCCTGTCAGCCTCGGCGGGCAACAACTAAATGATACAGAGTCAAGAAATGTACAGGGACCGGCTTTCCATTCAACGAGTGATGGTATGCCGTATATTGGGGGTTGATGTAGAAGACGTAGCCAAACACGCCCGCCACTCCCCCGCCCAAGAGCGCAAGGAAGACAAGACCGCTTTCGCCGGGGTTCAAGCCATGTTGTGTCTGGCAGTATGGAAATAAGTGGGACCAAAAATTAGCCTCAAGCTCTTGTGAAGTTATGGCATGCCAACTCACTTCAAAGATGATCGGTATGGCTATCACGTCCAGAAGCAAATCTCAGAACAGGTCAGTAAGTAGTAGAGCGCGGCAAGCGGCGGGCGGCAGTGAGAGCTCACCCTCGAACAAGAGGTAGAGGACACCGTAGACTGCAGTAGCACAGTCACAAAGGAGCCCCGGCATAAGTCCAAACTCGAGACTGCCCCCACCTGCGCGTGAGCACTCACCGAGACTCATGTAGATTGAAAGCAACAAGAGCATCGGCTCTTGCGCTATGGAACGCAGAGGAGAGATGAAACTGGTCAGGACTCAGCAGGCTAACACAAGTATCTCGAATCCGATTGAAAGTGACTGACCCGCCATCCTGAATGGTTTATAAATTGTGCGGTCTAGCATTTCCTTCGTGGTCTCTTTCTTGTCGTCCATCGGCGCGTGCCATCGATCGTCACCCGTCTCCTTGCGCAGGCGTTTGGCTTCGAGATGCAACAGGTAAGGCACGTACGTTTCGGGCAACAGCAGGCTTATGAACACGAAGCATACACCAGCGAAAATAGTGAGCACCCAAAAAATCCACCGAAAGTTGGTCTTGGTCACTTCCATGAACCCGGAGATGATAGGAGACAAGGCCGGTCCAGCGAAAGGCATGAGCGAGAAGAAGGCGAGAGCGTCACCGCGCTTGTCGGCGCTCCACAAGTCGGCAATAACACCACCACTGCGTGATAGATTCCGGAAGACGGTGTTCAGAAAAGCGGTTGAGACCTTGGCGTCGAGTGACACTCTCACGGTGACTCACGAGTTTGTCAGCGGCGCGGCGGCAAAGCAACCTCCGAGGAAGCGGAAGACGAGGAGGGATCCAATATTCGGAGCGAGAGCACACCCAACTTGGAACGCAACGTACGGGGCCCAAGCAATGAACATGACTATTCGTCGCCCATATCGCTCGGACAGAGGGCCCCACACTGTGGTGCAGCAAGGAATGAGTCGATACAGGTGTCAATTATATTCGAACGTGGGGAACATACTCGAGCCCCAATCACGTACGAATAGGGCCGACGCAGTAACCGGCGACGAATACTGTGAGAAGGAAGCGAGAACAAGGTGATTGATGGTGATGAGCTGAGTGATGGTAATGACCTGTCCGATTTGGCAGCCGTAGTATTGGGGAACTCGGCACTGACTAGAGATCAAGAGCACGCCCACCTCTCCCGACACGTTATAATGGCGAATGATGCTCGGGATCAAGTTTGATGGTGCAGAAGAGGCGAAAGCTGCAAATTTTGATAGAAAAAAAGGGAGGTGGTAGTCCGAAAAGCACATCAGCCCAAACTGTTCCAAGGTCAAAGCGTACACTGGTGCCGAATGACAGCTTGGGAGCTCTTTCTCGCCTCCTCCCCGAGATCACTTTCGGCGCCAAGCCTGACCTTGTCACATCGTTGTGCGGTCGCATTTGAACCGAGATCTCGTTGGATCAGAGGCAAAAAAAGAAAACGCACCTGCATTCAGAACCAAGAGACCGGCGAACGCCGTGATGACCCATCTCCACGGTTCGGACCAAGTCTGCGGATCGAGATGTTCGCGCCCCTTGAGCGTGACCAGAAACGGATCCCCTGCCCCCGATGCGGCTGGACCCGCCGCTTGTGACGACGGTAGCGGCTTCTCCGACGAAACCCTGCTTTTTTGTTGTGCTTCGAGATCGGTCGAGTCGTTCCGTAAAGTCTGGTCGCTGTGACTCGAAACGGAACCGTTGCCGCTCAAAAAGGGACCACCGCTGCTGCTGGCGTTGGCCGGGGGGAGGCCTCGTCGTCCGCCGCGTGCGCTTTCGGGCCCGCCGAGTCGATTCTCCGCTCACTCGAGTTGTCCAGTCGAACGGCGGAAGGTGTAGCGACTCCCAAATCGGATCGTGCGGTATCGTCCGTGGTCGTCATCGTCGAAATTCTCCAAGTGATGTGCCGGCAACAAGCCACAGAGATGAGGTAAGGGAGGAGCGAAAGAGACGATGACACATTCTCGCGACGACGGCCGGGTGATGAATTGTGAGGGCAGTTGGAGGCCCTGAAGGGGTGGGGGGAGGGGTTAGTCAAGGTGAATGTGTCAATCCATCGCCGAGAACATGTGACACCCGCGACCGACAGGCTGCCACGCGCAGGTTGAGGCTTTATGCCAGTTTTTGCCAATTTCGCCGTCCGCGGCAAAATCGCTTTCAGGTTGAGTATTTGACCCACCCCCACTCGATGACGCGAAACCGGCGGAGTCGCGGTCGCTGGCAAACGAGTACTCCAGCCTCCGTCATCCCTGCTTACGAGGGCATGAGTGTAAAGGTGCACTGCATACTCGTTCTCTCCCAGTCAAACGTCTTTGCACGACATTGCACAGCTATGCATCCTCGTGCACGCTCGGATTGAATCAACCTCCCGCGACCTGCTTCCGGCTGCGGAACCCCTTCCTTCGCCCACCGCCGAATGCACTGCGTCGATCCGAGTGGAAAAGGCGAACAGGGCGAAGACCACGATCCACGAGGATTGATCAATGGCACAGTATGCGGCATGAAGAGTCAGCGACGTTGCGGCCAGTTCCCGGGCGGTTCATCGGTCGCACAGAGGAGGTCGCCTCGACCACTTCGAGCTCCCTCGATCTGACGGTGCTCACTTTGCTACTCGGACACTGTCCCAAGTTCGTCAGTCTGCATTATATCGACTTGGACCCATCTCCCGTCGAGAGCGGCCACGCTTTGATCCGCCTTTCGAACAGGATCTGCACTGCACGTGTTTGGGGTAGAGTAAGTGATCGACCTCGAAAAGCCTTCCAAGCTTGCAAGCCTCGGCTCTACTTCGCGTCTAGCTCTGGAAGACGGGATGCTGGGCTTTGGAGTGTCCGTTCGATAAGCTGGGGAAGCTCACAAGACGTCCAAGTATGGCGAGTCAGCTCGTGCGACATTCCCCCTCGTCCTCATCGGTCGCACAGGGGGTTTAGGTCGACTCGAACACGCTCAATCCTCATCATCAGCGTCATTCATTAACATGCATCGTCCTGCTAACTATTACATGATTTGCTGTTGTTTATCCGAGGTCATCTCTCGACCTTCTTTGAATACTGCGTGGGTCATGTGAGGATTATCTCGATTACTCGCGCGCGCCTGGGGGCATTTTGGTCCTTTTTGTCCAGACCTGGCAGAACGAACTGGCGCGCGCGCTGGTCTCTTTTGTGATTTTGTCCATAAGTTTTTGTCGTAGACTTTTGACGCGGCCACGCGCCTACGATTGGCCCCCGAGCAGTCTCCCTCCCAGCCCCCCCCACCCCGACGTCTCCCCCGATCCTCGCTCGGTAGCGGACATTCTTCCTCATCTGAAGCTGTACCCGACCGACCGAGATCAAGTGCTTCGACGCGGAAGCGTAAGTTAGGCTCCAAACTATGCCTGCAAATAGATCAGGACGTGACTATGAGCATATTCCGCCATTCTGTATGGCTTGTCGCGTTGTTTACGTCCTCACAATCCATGCCCGAAGCCCTTCCGTAATTCGGACTTTGTAAGGTCGGTTCCCCCGCGTGGCCCAAATCGTAAAGAGGAGTCATTTTTAGGTTGGCGCGCGGCGGCCCGACCGTTTTACGTGATCCTGCTGGGAATCCATTTTTTATTATTCCTCAGGCTTCACCTTGCGACTCTCTCATCTGATCTTGATTTTGTTTCGATTTTTGGTGTTTTGAGTAAGGAACAAGTTGGATGGAACAAGTTGGATGAAGAAATTGCAGGATAGACGACTTGGTGGAAGTAAAAAAAAAAAGAACAGCAGTGCACGAGGTAAGGAGGAGGACCTGTGTAAAAGGCCCGATCACAAACAAAGAGAGGAAGGAGAAGACGGAAGGGAGGGGTAATACCCTAGCATAGCATAGCTGAAGAAGGCCCAAACGATGATAATTTGAGATGGTCGATAACAGGATGGCTGCACGAGATGAGGAAGTAGATGGAACAATCATAGACAGAACAGGGCAACGGACACAGGAGATGTAAAGGGGTTGAAGGGTGCTATAGGGACGTAGAGCCCCACAACGATCATGTGCAAGAAGACAAAGGTAGAGGCAGTCGAAGGGATGAAAAACATATGTGTCCGTTTCTAGAAGAGAATGCTTGAGCGCCGATCTGAAATCATTCGCTGTCGAAAGATAGGCAAGCCAGCTCGTCAGTGCGTTACTCAACCTCGGGCTCTCGGCGACGCGGGACACGACTTACACAGTGACCGACTTGGCCAAATTCCTTGGGAAGTCGACATCGAATCCCTTCGAGACGGCCATGTGGTAACTCAGCAATTGAAGGGGGATGATGTTGAGCAAGCCCTGCAGGCAGTCGACCGTTCGCGGCACGCGGATAACGCGGTGCACCTTGCTGTCGAGCGACGTGTCGGTGTCGTTGGCGATGATGATGGGCGCTCCCTTGCGTGCAGTGACTTGCTCCAACGCCGAACGCGTTTTGGCGTACAGCGAATCCTGAGTCATGATCAAGATGACGGGCATGCTGCAGAAGTGTGGACGCAGATCCTTGTGGTCAGCGGCCGAGCGCCGCATCACGTCATTTAGGGCGCCGACTCACGATTCGTCAATGAGCGCCAAAGGCCCGTGTTTCAGCTCGCCAGCGAGAATGCCTTCCGAATGCATATATGTCAACTCCTGAGGGGCGAGGAAAGCACGTAAACTGGCATCAGCAGAGGCCTCTTCATGACCGAGCAATGCGCACTTGAGCTGACCTTGATCTTCAACGCCGCCTCGAGGCAGGTCGCGTGTTGGTACCCTCGCCCCATGATCAGCAACGACCGCTCCTTCGCCAATGTCTGCTGCGCCAACGCCTGGAACTCCTTGTCGTGCAACAGGATCTGCTTGATCTGACCGGGCAATTCGTGCAGACCGTCGATGATGGAATTTCGTCGACCGGTCATCGAGAGACGATCCTCGCTCAATTGGATCGCCATCATCACCAAGGCGATGTATTGCGAGGTATAGGCCTTCGTTGAGGCGACGCCGATCTCGGGTCCGGCGTTGACGTGAATACCGCAGTGCGATTCACGCGAGATGGTCGACCCGACGACGTTGACGACACCGACGTTGAGCGCGCCTCGCTCGAGGCAGTAACGCATCGCGAGGATCGTGTCGGCCGTTTCGCCGGATTGTGAGACGAAGATGCACACGTCGTCACGGAAGATGGGCGTCTTGCGATCGAGGAAGTCAGACGCCAACTCGACGGAGACGGGGATCTCAGTCAACTCTTCAAAAATGGAACGCGTCTGTGAGCCTCGTGGCAATTCACTGCATCAGTACAGGACACCTCTCGGGAGATGTAGGCATGCATCTCCGACTCACGGCCAAGCACGAATGGTAACTCGTTCCGCAAGCGACAAAGACGATCCTTCGGCACCGTCGAATGACGTGCAGGTACGCCTTGAGACCACCGAGCATGATGGTGTGCGTGTCAAAGTTGACGCGTCCTCGCATCGTGTTGACGACCGACTCGGGTTGCTCGTAAATCTCCTTCTGCATGAAGTGGTCGAACTGCCCCTTCATGATCGCCGCGAGCTCGATCTCGAGCGTCTCGATCGCACGAATCGCCGAAACACCGTCGTCGCGGCGGAGTCGGTGAATATGGAACTCTGCAGGTGTGGTGACGCAGGTCGGTCATCGCAGTCTCGTCTAAGGGATACCACTCGTAACTCACCTCCTTCCGCAATGTGGGCGATATCATCATCCTCGAGGTACAACACTCGCTTGGTGTGTTCGACGATCGCCGACGCATCAGAAGCGATGAAGAACTCAATAGGTTGCGGCATGCCATCATCACTCAAGAAGGCCCTCGACTGGGATCTGATCAGACCCTTGGCACCGGAAGCGGCGGCGGGGACGAGCAACCCATTGGGGTTGGCCGGGATCTCGGGAATGTCGGATTCGGTCGGGGCGAACTCGACGTCGACGAAGTCGATCTTGAGCTTCTTCTCCGTCTTGACTCCGATCAGGACGGGCGAACCACGTCGGCAGATGACGACCTCGTCCGGGTAGTGAACTGACTTGAACACGAAAGCGAATGCACCCTCCTGCAAGTCCAGACGAAAGCAGGACGCCCTCAGCATCAGACCGTGCACTCGGGCATGCCAGATAAGGTTCCAGAAAGCTCACCAATTCCATGATGACACTCTTGATGAGCGACGTGAAGGAGACCTGCTTGCCCTGCTGCGAGTCGTACAGGTACTTGGCCAAGACCGCCGCGACCTCGGTATCGGTATCGGTGCGGAAGACGTAGCCACGCTTCTCGAGGACAAGTCGCAACTCCTTGTCTGTAGGTGAAATCGGGGGACGTTTCAACACGAATTGAATTGGGTCCGTCATAGATCATCATGGCGTACAGTTGGTGATGATGCCATTGTGGACGACGGTAAACTCTTTCAAGGCATCGCTTTGGTGGGGGTGACAGTTGAGGACTGAAACGATTGGCATGTGTACGTCAGCGGAGATGATCGGAACGGAAACGGAACAAAAGAGACCTCTATTCCGACTCACTTGAGGGAACACCGTGCGTGGCCCACCTGAACAAACCAGACGTTCAGAAGTCGTCTGTCAGTCACTACCGAGCAGACACCTCGGAGATCCCAATCCCAAGGCACGTGTCCGTCTGCTCAAAAACCTACCTCGTGTGAGCAATACTCGTCTGACTCAAGAACACCTTGTCCATATCGACCTTGGACTCGTAGCAGTGTTTCCTCAGGACTTGGACCTTGCCGACGCCTTTGAAGATCATGGGTTCGCCCGGGTTGTCGCCATCGACTTCGAGGCCGGCCGAGTCGTAGCCTCGGTACTCCATGCGTTGAAGACCATTGAGCAGGATCTCGAGCACAGATCGACGATCCTAGGGTGACACGGGTGAATGGAAAGATCTCAGCAGTCTGCTTTGGAGTAGTTTGCGGCCGATAGGGTACGTTGACTAACCTTTTCGCACAGGTAGGACGCGTAGCCAAAGATGCCGCACCTGTACGAGCGTGAACCGAGATGTTAGGTGTAAGCTTCACCATGCAAGGGGATGTATTTGCACTCGTCGTGCTTACATGATGAACGAGAGCTGGTCTGTTCGGTCAAGCTAGGCGGAGAGAGGCGCGGTCTGCGCGATACCAAGTCGACGTGTCGTGGAACACCTGGGCCGTCAGCGACGATTGTCTACAAGCCCCAAACAGCCCGGTCGGGGAAGGAAGGTGGATGATCAAAGACAGACAGGTGAGGTCGACGAGTACGATAATGAGGCAGCGGGAAGAGTAAGACTGCCACAAGCGATCGTTCGGGTGGGGTCCGGTAATACGTTCAGCGCGGACCTCGACAGTCCGAGAACAGTGAAACCATGAGAGTGGGTGAGAAGAAAGAGGCAGGAAGGGGAAGCAGAGCTGAACCAACCAGGTCCGCATGGCCCAACCCACGATTGCGTCCCTGTTCCCCCACTACGATCCCTATCTCCTTTCCACCCCACCGATCATTAATCATCGAGCAGGAGCGCGCGCCCTGCCAGGCTCCGTCCCGAGGCGCAGGCGCGGGCAAGGCGGAAGGGCCTTCGCGCGCCCGCACGCGCGTCCGACACCCGCTTCGAGAGGACGGGACCCGTGTTCATCGATCGATACCACCGCCTCAACACAGATCCAGTCGCAGAGACCCATACTGAACCGTCCCTGAGATGCACCCAATCCATCTCCGTCGTATTGGGGTATCATGGGAGGTGATCGTAGCCCTGTCATGGCTTCTTTTCGGCGACCGACGACATCGACCACGATCGCGCGCGCGCCTCGAGCAAGAAGCGGAATCCGGATACGGGGAACGTGGCACTAGAGAAAGTAAGAGTCTGACTCACGTATGAGATATAGGACAGAACGCTTCGATGTTGCTTGACTTTGAAAAGGGAGCGCGGTTGGAGTGACGAGGTGGGGGAGGGAACGCAAGGAAGGAGCAGAGCCCAATGATGGTTTCCGTCCGTGCGGCGGGAACGAGATCGACTCTCACTGCTCAGCCTCTGACAGGACTCGTTATCGAGCTCCCAAAGCGCAGAGGTATAGTAAGGAACCGCATGGTCTCTTTGCTTTAGACAGAACATGTCACGATATCGGCTGAGAAATCAGATGTTGAACGACCGAAAAAAGTCATGCTCAATCGGTACGACCAGGCCGCGCTCGCCGCCCTCCGAGGCGGTGCACGGCTCTCGAGCTCCACCTGGTCTCCGCGAATAACTCGCCATCTTTAACCTTGACCAGCACACAGCCACCAAGGACCACTTTGGGAGCACATCTCTCCGAACAGCATATTCCGCGAGAAGCTACGTAGTTAGAAGCTTGATGCCGCTACACCGCCTCGGAAGCTGAAAGCAAGATGATCGATCTCAAGTTATGAATCGCTGGTGAACCTTCGGCCGAGATCGAGGATGGAGTGGAAAATGGTTGACCGAGGTTCCGTGTTGAGAGCGACGAAGCTGAAGTGAAGTACCAGTGACATGAATCAGAAAAACAGGGGCCGGTGACGTAAGTCATGATCCATTCCCAGTGACAGCAGCGTTGATCGGTGGGACGAGATGAAAGACAGGGGCCTCATTCAAATGCCAAGGCTCAGCAGGGGGCCGCCAGGAGAGCACCCTGCACCCAGATCACTACACCTGTATTTCGATTTCCTTCCGGCCCTTCACAATTTGTGAGTAGGGCAGCATGGCAAAGACCTTGAATTCGAGCCCATGACTCGGACCGTCCGAGTGAGCTGGCAGCTGAAGTCCTCCCGAAGAGGTCCGTGCGAGCGGCTTGTCAATTTCGTCGTTGAAAGCCCCGGCCAGCTCTTTTTGAGGTGGGGTGGTGCATTACAGCACCGTGGAGCAAGACTTCAAGTCCTGAGAATCATCGGTATCCTACTGCATCTTTGCGGAGGTGTGTCGAAGTCATCGAATGTCGTCGAAGGCTTAATGGCTCTGAGAGGCGCAGCAGGGGCTTCGAGCGGATCAGCGAGCTCGGGAAAATGTTCCAGCACCTTCCACCCGGCTCCGCTCGATTCGGGCGCCACGCGCGCTCGAGGTCGGTCGCTGCTGGCTCGCTCGCTCTCTTTCCCTTTCCCTTCACACGTACACAGTATATCGCACCCCCGCACCACCACAACACACGCACCACCACCCTCATCACCAGCTTACCCTTCCCATCATGTCTGCCGCCCAACCCGAGACCTGTACGTTGCCCCCTCCCCGTGCGCTGTCGAGCTGCGACTGATCTCGAATGCTGATTCTCGCAATGCCATTCTCTCACGTTCCATCACCACCACCACAGTCGGATTCCAGGCCGAGATCAGTAAGTCGCCTTGGCACCGAGTACCACCCCTTTGTGTACTATGACTCACAATATATCTTTACTCCTCTACAGCCCAACTCTTGGACCTCATCATCAGTACGTAGTGCATCGCTAGAGGGGAGAAAAGACATCGCCAAGTCGACGTCTTTCCATGAGCTTCCATCACCCATTCCAGCCTCCCTCTTGCTAGCCCCGGCATGTACTGACGTGTTCTCTTCTCCACCACCTCGTCTCTGCTTTGAACTTGTGCAGACACTTTCTACTCGAACAAGGAGGTGAGTAGGCCGCATCGACAGCTGCTTTTCCTCGACCCTTCTGGGCACCTCACACTCCGGGGGTGCCCAGACTGGAGCGAGCCATAGCCTGAGTCTTGAACGGTCTACAGACGAACGAGACTGACCTTACTGCGCATCCTCCTCCCAGATCTTCCTTCGAGAATTGATTTCCAACTCGTCCGATGCCCTAGACAAGGTTCGCTACTCGGCCCTGACCGACCCCACACAGCTCGACACCGAGAAGGAGCTTTTCATCCGCATCACCCCCGATGTCGCCAACAAGACCTTGACCATCCGTGATTCCGGTATCGGAAGTGAGTCCTTACTGCCCACACCGCTCCACTGTCCCCGAAAGAATCAAGAATTAACCTTTTCTTCTCTTTTTTCCTCTTCTCGCCACACCCAGTGACCAAGGCCGATTTGGTCAACAACCTCGGTACAATCGCCAAGTCCGGTACAAAAGCCTTCATGGAGGCGCTCTCGTCCGGTGCCGACATCTCCATGATCGGACAATTCGGTGTCGGTTTCTACTCGGCTTACCTCGTCGCCGACAAGGTCACCGTCATCACCAAGCACAACGACGACGAGCAGTACATCTGGGAGTCCGCCGCCGGTGGCACCTTCACCATCACCCCCGACACGGTCAACCCCTCGCTCGGCCGAGGCACACAGATGGTTTTGCACATGAAGGACGACCAGCTCGAGTACCTCGAAGAGAAGAAGATCAAGGACATCGTCAAGAAGCACTCCGAGTTCATCTCGTACCCGATTCAGCTCGTCACCGTCAAGGAGGTCGAGAAGGAGGTCGAGGACGACGAGGAGGAGGAGAAGAAGGAAGGCGACGATGACAAGCCCAAGATCGAGGAGGTCGACGAGGATGACAAGAAGGAGAAGAAGACGAAGAAGGTCAAGGAGTCCGTCACCGAGCAGGTCGAGCTCAACAAGACCAAGCCCCTGTGGACACGCAACCCGACCGACATCACCGCCGACGAGTACGGTGCCTTCTACAAGTCGCTCACCAACGACTGGGAGGACCACCTTGCCGTCAAGCACTTCTCCGTCGAAGGTCAGCTCGAGTTCAAGGCGATCCTCTTCATCCCCAAGCGCGCGCCCTTTGACCTGTTCGAGTCCAAGAAGAAGCGCAACAACATCAAGCTCTACGTGCGCCGCGTCTTCATCATGGACGACTGCGAGGACCTCATCCCCGAGTACCTCAACTTCGTCAAGGGTATCGTCGACTCGGAAGACCTGCCGCTCAACATTTCGCGAGAGACGCTGCAACAGAACAAGATTCTCAAGGTGATCCGCAAAAACTTGGTCAAGAAGACGATGGAGATGCTCGCGGACATTGCCGAGGACAAGGAGAACTTTGGCAAGTTCTACGAGGCGTTCGGCAAGAACATCAAGCTCGGTATCCACGAGGATGCGCAGAACCGCTCCAAGCTCGCCGAGTTCTTGCGCTTCCACTCGACCAAGTCCGGAGAGGAGATGACCTCGCTCAAGGACTACATCACGCGCATGCCCGAGCAGCAGAAGAACATCTACTACCTCACCGGCGAGTCCCTCTTGCAGGTCCGTGACTCGCCCTTCCTCGAAATCTTCAAGAAGAAGAACTTTGAGGTCTTGTTGATGGTCGACCCCATCGACGAGTACGCCACGACGCAGCTCAAGGAGTTCGAGGGCAAGAACCTCGTTTGCGTCTCCAAGGACGGCCTCGAGCTCGAAGAGACCGACGAGGAGAAGGCGCAACGCGAGAAGGAGACCAAGGAGTTCGAGGACCTGACCAGGACGATCAAGGAGATTCTCGGCGACAAGGTCGAGAAAGTGTCGATCTCGAACCGCATCTCGGACTCGCCGTGCGTGCTCGTCACCGGTGCCTTTGGGTGGTCAGCCAACATGGAGCGCATCATGAAGGCGCAGGCGCTGCGCGACGCCTCGATGTCGTCGTACATGCAGTCCAAGAAGACGCTCGAGATCAACCCGCACAACGCGATCGTCAGGGAGCTGCGGTCCAAGGTCCAGGAGGACGCCGCGGACAAGACCGTGCGCGACTTGGTCACGCTCTTGTACGAGACCGCTCTGCTCACTTCGGGCTTCACCTTGGACGCGCCTACGGACTTTGCCGCACGCATTCACCGCATGATCTCGCTCGGTCTCTCGATCGACGAGGACGAGGAGCCCGCTGCCGTTGAGGAGTCCAAGGTGGAGGAAGGGTCGGACGCACCCGCTCTTGAGCCCGCCGGAGTGAGCTCGATGGAGGAGGTCGACTAAACGCGCAAAAGACTATCGATGAAGACAGTAATAAAGGGTGGGGAGGACTTGACTTCTTCCCCTTCCAGACGTTGTTTTTGGTTGGGTCATTTTTTTTCTCTCTCGTGGCTCTAGTTGTCCTTCTTCCTTTTTCGCATCATCTCTTTTCTAGACTCGTTTGTTCTTTCGCCTCTTAAAAGCAATGTTTGAATTGAATGAATGCACCACAGATCTGGGCCCAAGAATAGCCGAGAGAGAAATTTGGCACCAGAGCCGGCGGCGACGTGGTCCCAGCTCAAACTTGACTTTCGCAGGCGCGCGTGGGCGTGGGTTCGCAAAGTGCTGAAGCAGTGCTGAAGCAGGCTGAAGAGCGCTGAAGAGGGCTGAAGCGCTGAAGCGAGCGCGGGAAGCTCCACCACTCGTTCCGTTGCCTTTCTACTTTGCCCCCTCTGCACGTCCACAACACCATGAGTGAAGCACCTACCGAACCTTCTGCCTCTGTCGCCGCGCCTGCTCCTGCCGTCGATGGCGCTGCTCCGGCGGCGGGTTCCGCTGAGCCGGCTGCTGCTGCCCCTGGTGCTGCCGCTGGTGCTGCGAAGGACGGCCTGAGTCGGGCCGTTGAAGAAGCCGTGGTTGCGCAAGGTCAGTACGAGGTGCAAGACCTCCCACGCGTTATGCGTGATCAATGTTCGTCTGTGCTGACCCTGGAATACCTCGTACCCTTCTCCGATGATGAACGTGCTCCCGATTCGTCGCTCCAACTTTCAACTTGCCATTGCCCATCCCGCTCCCCTTACACACCCCTATCTGCAATCACCCTTCTCCCCCTCTCGGCCCAACAGTCGAGTTTTACCTCTCCGACTCGAACCTCCCCTTTGACAAGTACCTGTACGACGTCTGGTCGCGTTCGTTCCACCAACCGGCGTCGATCATCACCTCGACCGCCGACGACCCTTGCTCGAACCCTTCGACCTTGACCGCCCATCCCGAGTCCGAGCACCCTCGTTCCCACCTCGGTTGGATCCCGCTGTCCCTACTCACCTCCTTCAAGCGTATGACGCCTTACCTCTCCCCCGCTCCTACGGGACTCGGTTCGATCGACGCCGTCGCGAACGTCGTCAAGGACCATTCCTCCCTCGTCCAAGTCCGTCAGTTCGGTTCCGCCGACGCCGCACAGGAAGGTCAAGGGTGGTACGTGCGCAAGAGCGTCGAACTGAAGCGTCCGCAGGATACGCTCGAACGATCCGTGTACGTCAAGGGGTTCCCCGTCGAAGAAGTTTCGGTCGACGATTCGGCCGAGAGGAAGAAGGCCGTCAAGGAGAACGAAGCCGAGTTGCAGGTCAAGTTGGAACGATGGGCCAAGGCGTTGGCGGTCGGGAAGCTCGTTAGTTTGAGGATGAGGAGGGAGGACCGACCCGTTCCGGCGGGAAAGAACCCCGTCAAGGGGGGTGGAAAGTTCAAGGTCAGTTTTTTTTTTTCTTTTTTTTTTTTTTTTCGGTGGAGGGGCCGCGGCTGTGGCGGCGGGTGGCGATTTGACCTTCGAGATTGATCCGCCCTCTGTTCTGTTTCCAGGGCTCGGTTTTCATCGAATACGATTCGGCCGACGCCGTAGCCAAATTCCTTGCTCTCGACCCCAAGCCCGCGTTCGAAGAAGGCAAAGAATTGGAAATCAAGTCCAAGGCCGCCTACGTCGAAGAGAAGCGTCTCATCTACGCCCCCGATTCGAAACCGTTCGAGAAACCGACCGTGCCCGCGAACCCTTACAAAAAATCCGCCAAGCCTTATAATGCCTGGGCCGCGAAACTCATCTCCGAATCGGGGTGGCCGGCTTTGGACCCCAAGTCCGCTGCGGCTAGGGAGGGAGGAGCGAATGCGGAGGAGGGGAAGAAGCGTAAGGCCGATGACGAGGGACCGGAGGAGAGACAGGTCTTGTTCGACGGGGTGCGTTATACCGCCCGTCGAGTGGATGGTCAAGTTGAGATCGTCGATGAGGATAAGGTCGGAATGGGGGAGGGCGAATGGCCTACGGGCAAGGTCTTGCGTTTCGTCATTTCCAAAAAGGATGGTTCGACCGAGGGCGAGAAGGAAACCGGTTCGAGGTTCAATCATCTTCAAATCAAGGAACAACTTTCTTCCTTGATCAGGGTCGGCTTCGTCGAATTGGTGGGTGCAGGAACGTCGGCCCGTCCAATCGTTAACCTCGCGCCGGGGAAGGACCACTCGATGAACGTCGATGCTCCGAAGCCTAGCGAGTTTTCGGAAAAGCTCTCCGCGCCGCCTACGATCAAATCTTCCTCCGAGATCAAAACCCCCGAAGCGTCTTCTTCCTCGTCCTCCGGCGTGAACCCAGAGGAATACCCCGCTTATTGTCAAGCGACCTTCAGGGACCACGTCACGGACGAGATCTTGGCCAAGATTCAAGACCAAGTTTCTGAATACGAGGGAAGGAAGATCGAATGGCGTCGTGCTACCAAGGAGGAAGAGAGGGCCCATGTCATTGGGAGGGCTAGGTATCATGCTGGACAAGCTTTTGCGGTCGATACGCGTCAGGAAGGAGGCCGTGGCGGACGGGGTGGTGGAAGGGGTGGGAGGGGTGGAAGGGGTGGCCGTGGGGGTGGAGGACGAGGTGGGGGAAACAAGCGACAACGTAGGGACTGAGCGGTGGTAGATGTGGGGCCTCGGCTTGCTTGTTTGGTACGACTTGATCTGCACGTTTCTTTCAATACTATCCTGCTGGTTTCTACACTGTGATCAAATGGCCTGCTTGTGGCGTATCGCTCGCTGAGAGAGAGAGGGAGAGAGATCGACAAGAATTGCTCAGATTGCACATGTGATGTCGCTCACTGGAAAAAAAGTATGCACCAACCGATCTAATACACCCTGCTTCTCTAATGATCATGATCATCCCCCTTTGACAATGCACTCATGTCGGTCCCATCGATCGAAGCCCCAATCAACTCGAGTCCATCCAACCTCGTCACCTCCTCGCCCCCTTGATTCGAAGCCACGAACACCGACAAAAGGGTCACATTCTGGAACCTAACGAAACGTAATTGAACGGCTTCTTCACCCTTGGCTTGCTTCTCGCTCAATTCGATCTCTTGAGCGGGTTCGAGCGATTCGGCATCGTCGAAGGTTAGGGTCGAGCCGGCGTTGACGAAGAGACGGATCTTCTTGGGCGCTTGGGGGAGCTTGGAGGAGATGGTCTTGAAGCGAATGGCGCGGATGCGAAGAGCTTGGGTCTTTAAAAGGGGTCGCATATCAGCTTCCAAAACAAGTCTTATGTGAAACTAACCTTGAGGACACGACCCGAGTCTCGGACGTACCGGGATCTGCAACAACAATTGCTCGTCGGCATCGGACTCCAAGTACTTGTCTCCTTCACCTCGAAGCAAGTGTCGGATAGTGTGGTCGGCGGACTCGTTGAGGCAATGCACCTGAGCCATATCGATGCCCGAATTCACGACGGTCTATGAGGTTCGACACCGTGATCCGAGGAGGCGTCCAGTGTCGATCGCACGATCAAGTCAGTTCGATCGAACCGACAACACCTGGTGCCTACTCGAGTGATGACCAAGTCACTCACGAAGCCTTCAAGACCCTTCTCCGTCGGTGCTGCTGAAGAAGAAGAAGAAGAAGCACTGCCACCAGCCGAAGTCGATGCCCCGGGTGCTAGCGCATGCTTGGCCACGAGTTGCTTCAACCCGTTCGGATCGGCTCCTTTCATCTGTTGGGGGCCGACCAAAGTCAGAACTTTAGCGGTCCTGCTCGTACGAGCCTCTGTATCCTACATCGTGGTTGGCGCTCACCTCGGCTACCTTCTTGTTGCCATTCAGGACGACAAAGGTGGGCATAACCGAGACGGCGAATTGACTTGCGACGTCTTGCGCCTGGTCGACATCCACTTTGAAGAACTGTGGTGGATCCAACAAGGCGACGGAGGGGTCTCAGTCCGGGCCCTGCTAGCCTCTTCCTAGAGACTAGGTTCGACCCTTGTACGACGCACCTGAATCCTACCCGCGTATTGCTGGGCCAAGGCTTGAAAGACAGGGGCGATCGCGTGGCATGGGCCGCACCACGTCTGGTCGCGTCGCGCGATGAGGAACGTAAAAGAATACGGGTCAGTCGGGGATTCATGTGCTTTCATACGTACCCTTGTTCTCACAGCATGAAAGTCGATGATGCTGACGGTGCCGGCCCCCGTGCATTGGTTCAGATGCGCGGCGTTGTTGATGACGGTGATGTTCTGTCACGACATGGGGTATACTATTCGCTTAGGAACACTCGTGGTGGTATGTGTTTGTAGCGACGTACCATGATATGCTAGCGTGATGTGTGCAGTGTGCGACAAAGACAAAAGCCGGGAATGCCACTCGGACCGGCATGTGGGGGGGGGGGGGGGGGACGTGATTATGTGATCCTAATCCGCCATTAGGGGGTTAGTTCGAGGTTATTACCAGGCTGAGGCGTGCAGGTTGAACGACGAACGATCGATCTCCGAAGCGCGCGTACGGCCACGCTCGGCCACGCTCGGCCACGCTCGGCCACGCTTTGCGCTCCTTGCCCTTTACCACCCACTACGACACCGTAAACGAACCGAACGTCTTCCTTGAGCTCCAGGCTCCCTCCACCCACAACTTGGCCAAACCCAACTGCTCGCCCCCCTGGCCCCCTCACGCAAAGCACGAACGCGAGTGCAAGTATACGCGCGGACGAATACCTGGGATGTCGACCCGGCCCAAGCAGAACCAAGTGCTCTCCATCAAAGGCTCGACCAAGATATGTACAGAGTTTTTTGAGTATTCCGTCAACAAGTGCGTTTCTTGGCATCCTGGCCCACAGGAACAGTTCACGCGTGACCCACCTTGACGAGGGCTGAAGTACTCCCCTTCCTCTCCGCGCGCTCGAACAGCATCCTCTACCAACGAGGCATCTACCCGCCCGACGACTTCAAGCTCGTCAAAAAGTACGGTCTGTCCCTATGGACCTGCGTCGACGAATCGTTGGAACGCTACATCCAGAACGTGATGAAGCAAGTCTCGACGTGGATGTTGGGAGGCCAGCTGGAGAGTTTGGCGTTGGTGATTATGGATCGCGAGACGAGGGAGGTCGTCGAGAGGTGGAGGTTCGATGTCGAGATTGAGGATCTTGGAGGCGAGAAGGAGAAGGAGAAGGAGAATCAGTCAGTTCCTTGGGTTTGGGTGGGCAACGACCGAGAGCGCAGGGATTGTTCCCTCGGTGCAGAGCAATTTATGACTCGTCCTCGGTCATCTTTCTCCTTCGTAGACCGTCCCCTTCATCCGAAACAATACCCGACTCCAACACCCCCGAGTCTAAATCGGCCAAACGCAATACCAAAACTCCCGAAGACATCCAACGCGACATCCAACAAATCATGCGTCAAATCACCTCCTCCGTCACCTTCCTCCCCGCTCTACAGGACCAATGCAAGTCCTTCACTCCTCGCGCCACGCCCGTGGAGTAGTTTTGATTCTTCTTTCTTCGGCACGTCTGAGCTAACTGATCGGGTTCCAATTGGATCTGCACATGCAGATACTTTCACGATCCTCAGTTATGCAAAGAAGGACGCGCCCGTACCGAAGGAATTCATCGATTCGGATCCGCATATGATCGTGGGTGAAGCCGAAAGTGTGAGTACCATCCAAAGACCCTCGTTCGTTCGGTCAGAAGGCACGTCATTGATGACTTTCTCTCTCGTTGTCGAATGATCGATCGTGCTCAGGTCAAGTTGAGGTCCTTTAGTACGAACCGACACAAGATCAACGGTTTGGTAGCCTATCGATTAGGCACCGATATGATCTAACGAAACCCCAACGACAAAGTGATCCACACTCTTAGACGGCTCCCGAGCCCTTCTGTACATGTATTTATTCGGACTCTCTGCGAGAGACGCCCCTCAACACCAATTTTTGTACTTCTTGATCTTTTACGACCTTCATTCCTACCGTTATGCCAACGCAAGCGAAACGCTCGTCTACGACCCTCCTTTCCGCTTGCCTTGTTGTCCACCTAGAACAGCGAAGAATGCCGAGGTTGGGATCGTTACTCGACCACTGTCGGTGAAATAAATGCTGCATCAGGATCAAATGTTGGGGATGGGAGATATCCGTGTGGTAGCGAAGAACGTACATGCTCCTCTCCTTTAGCTTCTTCTTGCCGTCCTTCTGCTTGGCCAAGAGCTTCATCTGTGCGCCGCAGAACAATGAACAAGGAATGTGTTAGTCTCGACCGTCGGGGAATCTGCACAAGTCAAAGACCGAGATAGTTATTTACTTTGCGAGTCACGTCACCACCGTACAGCTTTGCTGTGACGTCCTTTTTGAAAGGGGCGATCCTGTAAGGCAAAGGACGTGGCGAAGTCAGTGACGAGTGTCCGTCGTGGACAAGGTCTAAAAAAAACATACCTTTCTCGAGAGAGGCTGTGATCAAGTGAGGCCCCCCCAAAAAACATCCTCGTAATCAGCAACGATCCGAAATTCCGCCTCACCTCCATCCCTCCCCTTCCCACAAACTTACATATGATTCCCCACTGCGGCTTGAATAACGACCTCATACTGCTGCCTCGGTACGACCTCCTTCAACCTCTTGGTCCACTCCCTCCCCTCCTTTTCGACCAAACTCTTATGCACGACCGAACACAAAGCGTCGACTTGGGTCCCATTGATCAAGATGTTCAGTCGACAAAGAGAAGATTCTTCATAAGGGGCTTCTTCGTAATCGAAGGAAGCGAAGCCCGACGTGACGGATTTGAGACCGGCGTGAAAGTTGGTGACGATTGAGGATAGAGGCAGGGACCAAAGGAGAGTGATGCGACCTGTTGAAGAGGAGAGGTTCGAAGGTGTTGAGGCGGTCGAAAGATAGGTGTGCGAAAGGGGTACCCCGCGGTGGGTCGTGCAGTGATTGATGATCGCTCCCATGTATTCGTCCGGTGCGACGATCGTGGCTCGGATGAAAGGCTCGAGAACGGAGGTGACTTTGTTCATTTCCGCGGGGTCGGGGAAGTCCTCCGGGTTGTCAATGATGGATTCCTTGCCATTCTTGTAGATGACTGTAAGAAGGTGTCGACAACCCCGAGGAGTTAAGCATGAGTCCCCACTACTGGTGTTCCAACAAGCAAGCCAACTCACTCTTAACAGGCACCAAAGGTCTCGTGACAATCACCTCCTCGCCATACTCATCCTCCAACCTCTGCCTAAACACATCCATATGCAAACTCCCATTGAAACCCAACCTGAAGCCCTGGCCTAGAAAAGTCGAACTCTCTCGATTCGACGTCACTGATCGATCGGTAAGGGTGAGACGACGGATCGCGTCTTCGAGTTTGGGAAATCCTCCGGGTTCGACGGGGTACACGCCGGCAAATACCATGGATTTTAAAGGCTTGAAACTCTCGAGAGCGGGTTTAGGGTGCGAGGTGAGGTGGAAGGTGTCGCCGAGGAAAGCTAGAAGGAAAGGATGTTCATCAGCTCAAGTTGCAAGTTACTTTTTTACCCATCAAGCTTGATCTTGTTGACCCACCATCTTGAACGTCCTTCATCGCGCAGACGATGTACCCGACCATCCCCTTTCTCAGGATCCTCGAAGCGGGGGATTTGTGTTCGGCGATACTAATCTCGCGAGGGGAGAGGATCCCGAGGTCCAAGACGGGGTAAGCCTGTTTGGTCGTTGTCGACGTAATCGAATCGCCTAAACATCGACGGGCATGGTCAGTCCTTCTGAGCCACGGCAACGTCCCTCGAGCAGGAATTGCCACGTACCTTTCTTGACCTCCCCCTCCACGACCGCGACCAAACTAACGACCCCTCTGAACGGATCGAAATAACTATCGAACGCGAGCGCACTCAACTTGTCCCCTTTGTCCCCCTTCGAAGGCGCAGGGATCCGCTCTACGACGCCTTCCAAGACATCCTGTACGCCCAATCCCGTCTTGGCCGAAACGCGCAAGATCTCGTCTTCTTCACACCCGAGTAAAGCGGCAAGTTCTTGGACGGCGGCCTCGCCTCGTCCGTCGTCTTTGACGAGGTCCCATTTGTTGACTGGGTAGAGGGAAGGACCTTGATGAGTGATCAAATGGTTGTTGGGAATGGGTTCAGCATCGTGTTCGACGTACCTGCGCCAAGCACGGTTAAATTCCTCTTCCTCGCTTCATCCAAGACGCTCAGAGTTTGGGCTTGGATGCCCTGCAATCCACGACAAATCAAAAGGCCCCCTTCATCAGCTCCAGAGAATTCTCGTCCCTCCCTCCCTTCCTTCCTTGGCTCACCTGCGCCGCATCAACCAACAACAGTGCGCCCTGACTCGGCAATAGGGACCTCAACAACTCGGAGGAGAAATCCGCGTGGCCGGGTGTATCGAGTAAGTTCAAAAGGTATTGATGACCGTCTTGGGCGGTGTAGAACATACTATCCCCAGGCAAAGTCAAAGAGTTCGCGTCAGCGTCTTCCCCTCTCGGCCCGACTGCCCTGACGAAGAAAATGGTGCTTCGCCCGAGATATTCGAGTGTCGCATCGGCGGGGATCAAAGAAACTGACGAAGCCGATTGAGCCCTAACGGTGATACCCCTCTCTCGTTCGACCTTGAGGGTATCCAAGACCTGTTCGTTCTTTTGCGCTTCTTCGAGTCGGTCGTGTGAAATTTGAGTCGGCGGTATCGTGCCCGTCCTCTCGAGCATGCGGTCGGCGAGGGTGCCTGGAGGTGTAAGGGGGGTCGGATGGCGGTCAGTTTCTTTCTCTGGGTGTCGTGAATGGCTGCCTGTATGCATTCTCTCACTTTTACCGTGATCTAGAGAGGGAAAAGAAGGCGAGTCAGAGAGCGCGAAAAGCCAGGTCAGAGAGAAAAAAGTGTGGGGGGGAAGCGTCGAGAACTGACCGATGTGGGCAATGATGGCAAAGTTGCGGATCCGTTCGGGTGGGTAGTGCGAGAGATCAAAGTGGGAAGGGCTCTGTTGGAGCTAGAAGAATGTCAGAGTCTGCATCGTAGCTGATGCTCCGAGGTCGAGTCCGAACCCGAGGAGATGGGACGGAGGACTGACGGGTTTCGGTATGGTCGGGGAGGTTGGCTGGGGTGCTGTTCGAGGTGCATGGGAAGAGAAACATCTTGCGCATCGTGGTGTGCACGTGGAGCCGGGTGTTTGAGTACGATGCCGCGTTGGAGGCGATGTAGAATGCGATCGGACGACTGTCGAGGTCCAGGTCGCAAGTGAAGGTCGCCAAAAGGTGAGAGGCACGAACCGCCTACGACTCGAGGTATGTTTCCCCAACGAGTGGGAGAGAGTTGTCACCCGCCGGTGTAGCCGTGGTAGGTCGATCGACATGGTGGCCGATGCTACAGCTGCCATACAGCTGAACTGCGACTAATAGACCGCCCGAACGCCCTCCCGGAGCGCGGGCAAGTCAGTCGATGGGCGCAGATTAGCGCTGGGCTATTCCGCGATAATGCTCGATTTGACATGGCACACGCTTTACTGATAGAGTGGCTTCAGACGGGCTTCCTTCTCGCTTTCTCCTTCCCCGCGTCGAACGAGATGGGCCACACACTTATTACTGCTGGCCAGCATCCACCGTCATCATGCCACGAGCGAGCACAAGTCGCCACCCACTCGACCTCCCCGAACGTCATGACCATGATCCTGTGCAACTCCGACTCGAGCAACTGTTCCCCTCGGCTGATCCGGCCTACCTCGCTCAGGTGATCGAGCACCATCGCCCGCAGCCTCGCACGGACCCTGCTGCCGCCACACTGGGCAGACCCCGACGCCGACTCGGAGCAGGACTCGCCAGCAACAGCAGCGCATCGTACGGTGACGGCGGCGCAGGAGACGATCACGAGGACGAGCACAAGGCACTCATCAACCAAGTGTACCACAAACTGGTCGAGATCAACCATCACGAGTACCCGCGCTGCGTCAGGCGGCCTGTGAACGATCACGACGCGCTCCCCCCTGCGTCGATCCTGCGCCATGACCAGGTGCAAAAGAGGTGGCGGCAGCAGCAGGTCACGCTCAGTGGCAGTGAGAATGGTAGTCGCAGTCGCAGTCGCAGTCGTACTAGTAGTGGCAGTCGCAAGCAAAAGCACCTTCCTGTATTACCACCTCACACCTTGGCGCTCGATCGTACGCTCATGATGAACCAGGCCATGTATGTTGGCGCAGTGTGTTCGTCCGTTGCTAGCCGTTCCGCTCACCCCTTGCCCGTTCCCGCCCCACCCAGAATTCGCCTCCACACGCTGTTTCCGACGACCCCTATTTCGGACTTGCGCGACGTCGTGGCCATGCAACCCCACTCGCACCTCTTTCTCGCTACCGAAGAATTGCTCTTGCGTCAACGTTCTCCAATCAAGGCCAAGTCGACCATGCCCGCTTTCAACTGGCACACCTTTTTCACATTCACTCCCAACGAGAATCGCACTCGAGGAGCCAAACCGGCTCCACCTGTACCTACTCTGACCCGAGACGACCTGCTCAGATCCCCTCGCCACGTCTCACACCTCGTCGACCATCTCCAGCGCATGTATCCCAACGTACCCACCTCGAGCATCCGGTCCCTCGTCGCCGAAGGCGGATCGTACTCGACCATCCAAGAAGCTGTCCTGAACTGGCGTCAACGCCAATCCAAACTCAAGGCTTTCTTCAACGACCTCTTCTCCGCCCCTCCTGCTCGTCCTCTCAGCTTCCATGCCTCTGCGGCACTTGTCACTGACCCCCCTGAGCTCGTGGAAGAGCTTGCGCAAGTGACCCGCAAAGAACAAACCCTCCTCCAGCGCCGGGACGAAGACCTTGCGCGCCAACTCAATGCCGATTGGACGCCTCAAGTCGATCGCTTCGAGTGCGAATGCTGTTTCTCCGACGATGTGACGTTCGAAGAGATCGTTCCTTGTTCGACGGGACGACACTTTGTCTGTCGCACCTGCCTCATCCGAATCGTGCAAGAGATGGTGTACGGTGGCACCGTTGCGAAGCCGACGATTCAGTGCATGTCGATCGGCGACTGCAAAGAAATGATGGAACGCGATCGAGTAGACCTCGTCTTACCGTCGGCGGTCAAGAAAGCTTGGGATCATCGCCTGGCGCAGAATGAGATCGAAGCTTGGGCCGGAACGAGCGAGGGGGGTCGTCGCCCCGCCCTCGTGCGATGCTCCTTTTGTCCCTACGTCGAGGAGGTCGTCGAAGCTTCACTTTGGGGTCGCTTCTTCCCTCTCTTGGTGCGGGATTTTCCGGCGAGCCCATTGACCGTGCTCTCGGACCTGGCCTTCACCCTGTTCAATCTGTGCCTTCTCCCCTTGCTTTACTTTTCCACGATCTACGTCATGTTGCTTAATCCGGATCCTTTCGCACCTTACTTCGCCAACGTCAACGCCAACGCCAACGACATCAATGCTTTGGCAGACAACGATCCTGCACCCCAAGCTGTGCACCGTCATCCTCTTCCTCGTCCTAACCGATACTTTCGCACCGGGGCTCGCTTCCTTGCGGCCCAAGCTCGAACTCAACTTCTACGCTCTTCGCGCTCGAACTCAACGACCCTCTTCCGATGCCGCAACACTCCCAACTCGCTCCCCCCCCCTCCCTTCGGCCGTAACGTCGAAGCAACTCGAACGCTCGCAGAACTATTATCCCAACCCTGGTGGCCAATCCATGCCCTCCACCCACCCACGAAAACCAACTCCCTTGATCGAGACGATCCAGAATGGTGTGGGAGGACGTCGTGTAGGTTGTGTCATCAGGTGGTGCCTTCGGAGGGTATGCATGCGTGTAATCAAGATCGGGAGGAGAGTTTGAGGTTGGCGATGGAGACTGCCATGTCTGAGGCCGTGAAAAGGGTTTGTACGAGATGCGGGGTCGCTTTTACCAAGGAGTCGGGGTGCAATAAGGTGAGTACTTAAAGCGCAGTTTGAATCGAGTGCGGTTCTGACTGATGTAAGGTGTTACGTTGGCTCAGATGACGTGCCCTCGTTGCGGAGCGAACAGCTGTTACGTCTGTCGTCAGACGATCGGGGACGAAAGCTACGCGCATTTCTGCCAGCATTTTAGGCCGCTTCGTAAGTTCAGCCCATCTCGGCATAAAGAGATTCGCGAAATTGAAACATTTCCTTCGTCCCCTCTAGCCGGACGACCCTGTAACGAGTGTCGTAAATGTTCGTTGTGGGACACATCGAGCGACACCGACGTCGCTGCCAAAGCCGCCGAGCGAGGTTCGTTCTATGCTGTGAGCCGAATTGGGAAACCGCCACAACCGCTGACCCTCCACTTTTTGTTCGTCTCTTGCTTTCCTCCAGCTCGGCAAGCATGGCTCAAAGACCAACCTTCTTCCGAACACGCCTTGCTCCGTCCAACCGTCGTCGGTCCCTCCGTGGAGCTGCAGGATCCTACACAACGCGTGGTGGCGATTGGGCCGCCTAAGCAGAGATACGAGAAATGTGAGTCTCGAAATATTATCGTTTCTTTGAGAAAAGGAAGATGAACTGATGGGGTTGGTTTGATTGATATCGAACACTGGCAGTTGAGTTGTTACCTTTCGATTTCTTGTGCGACGTTTGCGAGAGGGTCTTCGCGAAGGGGTTGTGAACTTCTGAGACACGTCCGAGCGTTAGGGGGTGAGAGAGGGCGGGAAGCATGATTTGGCACAGCTTCTCCTGGATCCCCGATGTTTGAGGCTTTAACGCTCAGCCTATGGTACTGTAAGGTATGCGCCTCTGATGTGCATAAAATACAATCTATCGTTCTTGATCGCTAGGCTAAAAGCAAGTCGTAACTAGAACTCGATAGTTCTAGCTACTCAGAGGCTACTTATGGGGTTGTTTCTGTGAGGCAGCCCCTTACAGGTACGCTGCTGTGACTGCGACTTTTTGATACTGATGTGGTCAGGGCATCTTTGTTCTCGTTTGCATATGCGTGTATTAGTCTCGGTGTCACGAAGGCACGAGGTGATGCCGCACAAGGGGGCGGGCCCATAATTAGGAGGTACCAGCTTCTTCTCAAACCCTCGAGGGTGTGACTTGAATGGCGGCAGGTTTGCTGTGGGGATGCCTGATGCAAGATGGTTCATTGAGCTGAGGAAAGCCGGGAGAGACGATTCGAATTCTCGATCGTGTGAGAAATATAAAAAAGCACCCGATTTTTCAGAACGCTGTGCGTCCGACGAGATTCCAAGGGGCTTTAAGTGAAGCAGTTCATTCACCGCTCCCCCTGAGTGCACTTCGCTATTTCTCTCGGGGGCGAACTCGGCCCCGAGAAAGACCACCGAGAAAAGAAGGGCCAAGCCTCGAAACAGGAGACCCCAGACCGCTCGAAACTGATTTGAGTCGCATAAGTGTTCTTTCGTCGCAGGGCTTCCTCTCTCCTTCTAATCCATCTCATCCGCCGAACCCTTCGCTCCGGTCGCTCCCTCGTCCCGGCGTCATTCTTGCCTCCACTTCCACTCAACGAGACTCCCTCAACATGCATTTCTCCAGACTCTCACTGCCACTCGGCATCGGCTTAATTACCCTCACAAACCACTTCGTCGCGGGCGAGATCGTTGCGACGCCAGATCTGTGCGGAGGAGAGGGGTAAGCACCAAGTGCAATGGTTTACCCTGCCCGTCCTCACACACATGACCCGCTAACCCTTCACGCTTCACGAAATTATACCATTTTGGATATTTAACCAGATGGAAGAAAGACGATGCCATCACACTCGTATGCTCCGATGCATCAAAAACGTGCCGCGAGGATCAATGGTCAGTCGTTGCTTCGAGAATTCGATGGATCCCACGTGGCGTGAGAAGACTGACTTGCACAGTCGCCCGAACTTTTGTTCTTACTAGCTACGGCGAGCACAACTGCGCAATGAATTGCAAGCACAAGTGGGGACCCGTAAGGAGTTGGCAAGCCTTGGATGCGTGTTATAAGTTGTACATGGTTCCAAAATGTCGGAAGTGAGTCCTCACTCTACCGGTTCAGCCCGTGACACATGTGACACCTGCACTTCGAGCCATGTGTGCCCCTCCTCCCCCCCTCCCCCCCCCCCACCCTATCTCGAGAGATTGGGAATTGCTGACTCTGGTTTGCATGATCGGATGGGGTGGAGGATAGGAACTGCTACTCAGCTGCCGAGTGCGAAGCCGCGTTTGGTGGTTGCAAGGCGACAGATGGTTCGGGATGTGAGGAGTAGAAGGGCAAGTCGGGTGTTGTCCTCAGTTCCCCGAGCGGATCGGCCTTTCTCCGAACTGGGGACGAAAGGAATTAGACTCCTCGGCGCCGCAGGGGGTCTCGAGATGAGCGGACGTTTGGGTGTGGTTTTTTTTTACCTGACCGTCAAGTTTTGCAATTGGTCGTGCTCGTTTAGTACCATCGAATCCTTTGAAGATGTTACAGCGGAGTTGAAAATCTTGTGACGGACACCCGTAAGCAAGACACTATCGCCACTTCGTGAGGTGCCGACACTCCTAACCAGCCGCGAAAATTGCCCAACAGCCACCTGCCACTCCTCGAAGAGGTGTGATTGTGTATTCCCGGCTGATTAGACCGCGCTTGTTAGTGACGTGCGGCAGCCGCGGAGGCTGCGGCGCAAGCAGGCAGAAGCAGGCGCTAGCAGGCGCAAGCAGGTAGCCGTTGCTGTTCGCGCCCGTTCGCGGTCTTCGCCTTCCCGCCCCACATTTCACCCCCAACCTTTGATCTCGTTACCCTCCTGAACCTCGCCATCGAAACGTCACCATGAGCAGCGACTACACCCCTGTTGACCAGATCAAGCCTGTGAGTAGCTTTGTATGACGAAGTGGGCGTTGTCAAAACTGGCCTCAAACGGGTGACGATAGCATGGGTTCATCTTCGGCGTGCTCGACCTTGCTCGAGGTCGCCGGGGGACACGCCAGCGCCGGCGCCAATTCGCGGCAATTCCCCCTCGCTGACGCTCCTTTAATGACTGCACACCTTCCTTCCACAAGGCCTACGACGAGATCGTCAAGACCTTCCTCACTGGCAAGACCCGCTCGATCAAGTGGCGCAAGCAACAGCTCAAGCAGCTCGGCTTTCTCATCGTAAGAGCCATCTTCTACTCGAATTTGTCATATCGCGCGCCGTTCTATCCACTGCCCGCTGCCCGGGCCTCGGCGAGAACGGCGCTCCGGTTGTTTCAAGCAGCCGGGACCATCGCGAGCCATGGCTGAGGATGATCTCGATCACGCCCACGGGACTCCGTCATGAAGCTAGATGGCCCGTTCACCGCGACCAGAGATGAACTGACATCTCTCTGTCATACGCCGGCTCGTCCACCACTCACAGCAAGATAACGAAGCGGCCTTCATCGAGGCGCTGCGCTCGGACTTGTCCCGCCCCGAATTCGAGACGACCATCGCCGAGTTGAACCCGCTCAAGACGGACGTCAATGAAGCATACGACCACTTGGACAAGTGGGCCAAGCCCGTCAAGGCCAAGACGACCGCGGTATGGGCTTTGGCCAACGCTTACATCTACAACGAGCCCAAGGGTATGTCGAGACATCTTTGGTGGGCCTGGAATAATGCGAAAAATCTTGATGCTGATTTCTCTACCTCCTGTCCCACTCGCTGTATCAGGTGCCGTCTTCATCATTGGAACCTGGAATTGTGATTTTTGAAGGAAATATCTTGAAGATACACCCGAGTCTAATTGCCCCTTTCATTTTGACGCTCAGACCCTCTCGTGCTCCTTTTGAGTCCTTTGGTCGGCGCCATCGCTGCTGGTTGCACCGCTCTCCTCAAGGTGAGCAACCCGCAACAGATTGATACCCTTTTCGTGTAAATCTTTGTTAAGATATGTGAATTACGGCTCTGCAGCCCGCCGAGCAAGCGCCGGCCGTGGCCAAGCTTGTCCAAGAGCTCTTGCCCAAGTACCTCGACACCTCGGCGTACAAGATCATCCTCGGTGCCGTCGACCAAGTGACGCGCGCTTTGGAACTCAAGTTTGACCACATCTTCTACACCGGATCCGGTGGTATCGGAAAAATCATCGCCAGGGCCGCCGCCGAGCACCTGACCCCCTTCACCCTCGAACTCGGTGGCAAGTCCCCCGCAGTCGTCTTTGACGATGCCAACATCGACATCACCGCGCGCAGGATCATGTGGGGCAAGTTCGTCAACTCGGGCCAGACGTGTATCTCCCCCGACTACGTCTTGTGCACGGCCGACGTGCAGGACAAGCTCGTTGCGGCGATGCAGAAGGTGTACAAGGAGTTTACGACCGATACCAAAGGCCAGGAAAAGTCAATGGTCAATGGTGAAGGTTACGCACGCATCGTCAACATGAACCACTTTGGCCGCATCTCGACCATGCTCGACGAGACGAAGGGACGCGTTGTCGTCGGCGGTGGCAGGAACAAGGACGCGGGCAAGATCGAAACCACGATCATTGCCGACGTCGGTGCCGATGATCCTTTGATGAAAGGCGAGATCTTTGGTCCCGTGATGCCGATCGTCGTCAAGCAGACCAAGGAGGAGATGGTCGAATTTATCCAAGAGCGTGACAACCCGCTGGCGCTGTACGTCTTCACACAGTCGACCAAGAACAGGGACTACATCTTTGAGCGAACCCGATCGGGTGGAGTGAGTTTTTGTATCTCGCTGGCTGATCGGAATAGAAGAACAGAGACTGACTCTGATACCGTTGCTGCCTTTCCCCCAGTTCGTCCAAAACGACACCATTCTGCACTTCACCATCCCTGGTCTTCCCTTTGGTGGTGCCGGAGCATCTGGTATCGGAGCTTACCACGGCAAGTGGTCGTTCGACACCTTCTCCCACCAACGCGCGTCGGCCCACATCCCGACCTGGATGGACCTTGCGCTCAACTCGCGCTACCCTCCCTACACACGTGAGTGCTGGACACATTTAAAGACGTGGTCTCAGGAATCAGTCACTGACCAGTTCATGTTCACTCGGTCTCTGATCGCAGCCAAAAAACTCAAGATGATGTTACTTGCGACCAAGGCCGTGATCAAGCGCGAGTCCAAGTGGTCGCTCAAGTCCCTCTTTGGTGTGCTAGCTGTTGTGGCTGCGATCGTACGCTACCGTCAGAGCAAGCTCTAAAATATCGAAAATCCTCTTGTTGTATTCCCTCTCCCTCTTTGTCTTTGGCGGGCCCGTTCCCGTTCAATGTCACGCATCTCCTAGGTTGACAATTACACTTGACGCCAGCAAATCAATCGGGAGATATGGAGAGCTCGAGGTGCTCAATTTCCTCCACGAATCGTATTTCGATCTTCGAGCAGAGTGAATGTGTCTCTTCTTCGAAGGACATATTTTTTAATACATTTTCTAGTACCATTTTCATATCTTGCACTGTCCAGATTGTAATGCTGCATTCGTATTGTACCGGGAAGCCAAATCCCGCAGAGTAGCCGCCTTGAGTTTCCCTCGGTCTCGGGTAGCGAACTTTTGTATCCGGCCGCCGATGGACAGCAACGAGGGCTCCCTGTCCTACCTCCGATCGTAGAGACTTTAGAATGGTTGAAGATATTGCAAAGGTGTGGAGCACGAGCCTCTGCAGATTTGAAAAGCTCGAACGTGCAGCTTGTCGAGTCCAGTCACGTGATCCGACTCGACTTGCGAGAGCCTTCCTGCTTCCGCGCTGCGAGTCCAGACACGAGCGCGCGTCGCCCCGATCCGGAAGGAGCGCCGCGGCGTTACGACTTGGAGCCTCCCGAACCCAAACCCGTTGAGATTGGCGTATACTTGGGTGCGAAATGCTTAAGGCTTTTTCATTAGAGCGAAAGCCGGCCGAAAGCTCAGATCGATGACATTGAGGTACGAGGTTGTTGGGTTGCTTCATGAACGACTTGTGTACGGCCCTCTTTATCGACTGCTCGACAGTGCTCTGTACTGTTGAGTTCGGCTCGGGCGGCTTCTAATCGAAGATTTAACTCCGAAACGTCGCTCGCCGCGGTCTCCGACATGCTCGGCGACGAGGCTGGGGGCCACTCGTTCGTGACTGAAGCGAGCATCTGCCCAAGCCCTTTCTCCTCCGCTATCCCTCGCTTCTCCTCCCCTTCGAGACACTGCGAATTCACACCTCCAACCTGGCTCACCTCTTCAGCGTCATCGTCCTCTCTCTCTCGCATCGTCGAACTCGTGCGCGGCGACTTGTGGTCTGCTCAGCAGCATCGCTAGTCAGCCGGTCAAAGCGGCTCTACGGCAGTACGACCCCGTAACGGGCTTGACTTCGCTCCCTGTCGATCTCGACAACGACCTCAACGAATACGATGATGATCTACGCAAGGGCTCGTTCTCCAAGACGGTCAAATTGGGGATGCACCGCTCCGTGACGCGTTCGGTCTTTCGGCATCGACCTCGGCGCATCTGGGCCGCCGGGCTCGTTCTCATCTTCGGGCTGCGGTTTCGGTTCGGACCGCCGTGGGTGTCGTCCGTGGGCAAGACGGGGGACTCCTCGTCAAAGGTAGTTTCGACGCGATCTCGTACTAAGATGGAAGTGATTGGATAGACGCGGGATTTAGTCTTGCAACACCATTGTCGGATGCTGGGGCGGTACACTCGTCGGTGCGCTTCGAGTCAAAACCGAGGCAAGAACAGCTCCGAATTGATCGCGATCGAGTTGGGTCAAGAGGATGCTCTGTCGGGATCGCTCACCTACAAAAAGGACTTTGGTGTGCTCCATTATCCTGCGACTCGAGCATCAACTCCCGAGCACGGGCAAAAAAGTGCAGGGAAACGGCAATCGTCGGTGCCGGACCAGCCTCACCCGATCCACCATCTCATGCAACGAGCCGAGCAAGAATGGAACGAAAAGGTCGCTCGACAGAGCCGATCCTTCGCCGAAGCGATCGCCAAGTACCACCATCGGTACGACCAACCTCCTCCAAAAGGGTTTGAGGTGTGGTACGCGTTCGCGGTCGAGAACAATGTGCAGATGATCGACGAATACGATTCGATCTACGAGAAGATCCTTCCCTTTGCGGCGATCCCTCAACATGTCTTGAAGGCTCGGGCGGACATGTCGCAGAATCGCGAGGAGTTTTGGTTGCAGCACCATGGAATCACGATCAACATCGAGAATATGGGCAAGAATGTCACCGCTCGTGGGCCGATGATGGAGAGCTCAAAGCATCGAGTCGACGAGGTGATGAAGCTGATCAAGGATATCGTGCCTTTGTTGCCGAGGGATGTCAACTTCACCTTCACGGGTGAGTGAAAATGCCACATGAAAATTCTTACAGACCGTACACTGACCCAATCATGTTCGTTTGGCCAGGCCACGACATTCCCTGGATCGTCGTCGGTGGCGAGCAGAAGCAGAAGCACATTGCGGCTGCTATTGAGAAGCGATGTGAGTCTTTTAAGGTTTTGAGCAGCCTTACCTTCTCCTGTTACTAAGCAATAATTCCCGTTCTTAAAATATCTCAGGAACATGGATCTAGAAGACTTCGGGGACGATCGACGCCGCGGCGGGTGGGCGTCGATGTGTCCCCCTGGCTCGCCCCTGCGAAGAGCAACCCCTTTCGACGCGCGAATGGAGTGGAAGCCGCCGTCGGGTCTGACATTGATCGAGAATCACATCGATTCCATGGACGTGTGTCATCATCCCGAAAATCAAGGGCTTCATGGGTTCACTGCCTGGTACGTAGTCAATCTATGCATTAACAGCACTTATGTTGCCGTTGCTGACCTCCTGCTTTCGACCGCGGATCAGGGATGGCCCAAGACCGGCCTTGTTCTTCCCCATGTTCTCCTTCACCTCCTCCCACCTCCACAATGATCTCCTCCTACCCGCTTTAGAGCAGTATGGACGACCAGTTGGTCCTGATCCGATTTGGAGCAAGAAGAAGAAGAACGAGCTTTGTGGCGAGGGTCGATAACGGGGTCCGCTCTCTCGATTGACCATATGCGCAAATGGAGTCAAAGACCGCGACTGGTCAAAAGCCAGTAGTTTGATACGTGACGAGGGTGACGACGTTTCGATAAACGGAGCTGAAGTCCGACTCTCCTTGTGCTATTACTGAAGTGGGCCGAACGAACGAGAACATCACCGTCGCCGTATCCGTATCCGTCGACGATAAACCCAACCAACCGGGAAACCTCACCCTCCACTCGGCTCCCGCCTCAAGCTGGGCCAAGCACTATTTCGACTTCCAGTTCTCTGGCTGCGCTCAACAATGTGGTACACAAGCGATGTGTCGCTCTTTCGAGGCTGAACATCGGTGGGATGCGTATATGAGTGAGGCGCAGCAGAATGAGTACAAGTACGTTTTGGACGTGGATGGGAATGGTTGGAGTGGGAGGTTTCATCGGTGAGTGGAACGAGTCTGATCATACATTACTCGAAGCGTTTGCTGAACAAGGAATGGACTGACGAACTCACCGTTCTGAGTTTAGTCTGATGGCAAGCAACAGCCTCGTCCTTAAATCGACCATCTTCCCCGAATGGTACGCCGAACGCATCCAGCCCTGGTACCACTACGTACCCGTGAACGTCGACCACCAAGATCTGTACTCTATTATGGCGTTCTTCAAGGGTGATCTGGAAGGGAAGGGTGGGCATGATGTGTCGACGGAGCAGATTGCGATGCAGGGGAAGGAGTGGACGGAAGGGCATTGGAGATGGGTTGATATGCAGGCTTGTGAGTCTTCCAACGTTGGGCATGGGGGGGCGTGACAACTAGGTAAAGTTGAGCTGATTATTTCTTGCTGTCGTCTCGTACTGTAGACCTGCTTCGACTGCTGCTCGAGGTGAGCAGTTCAGGTGCTGCCGACTTGCGCCAAGATCTGCGGCAAGTGAATCATCAACTGAACATGATACTGATGTGCTTCTTGTACAGTACCGAGCGATGGAACGACCCGAACGACTACCATAACATGGACTACAACGAATCGGATTCGGCGGGCGTCCACATAGGAGACTCCAGTCTTGGGAGACAGAAGGGGTCCGAGCTCAGCAGCTTATTTACGCCGATTCTGTGTGTAGCCTTAGGGGCTAGTAGTGCATGATATGTAGAACTTCATATATCAATTTATTTTGGCTGGCTCATATCTCCTGCACCAGCATACGCTGTGCTGAGATATAGAAGCTGGGCTCGAGCTGCATGCAGTGGCCCGCAACGAGGTCGACGACGAGGAGAGCTTCCGCGCCCTTCTGCGCCGGGGGCTCGCGGGGGGGCGGCGCCTACACGACTGCACGCGTCGACGCGCCTGCTCGCTCTCTTTCCCGCTTTCCGCCCTGCAGCGCCCACTACCGTCTACACCAACCCGCTCACTCCGTACGACCACCTTCGTCGAACTACTTGACTTCTCCTCCACCTCACCGTCTATCTCTCACCATGTTTGTGAGTCCGTGTTCTCGCTTGGGAACGCGTCACGCCCAACGCGTACCGCAGTAATTGAGGTCGCGTCGAGCAGGACGAGCACGCGTCGTCAAAGCCGGTTCACGCCGTAGCACGCGTACCTCACTGGTCCAACTGCATCCTCGCTCTCGTCGAGGGTGTTTGGATGGAGCAGACAACCAGAAAGAATGTCATGTCGATGTACGCAGAGCGCTGAGCCGAGCGATTCATCGCATCAATGCCCTCGCACGCCCACAGGAAGCGCGTCTCGAACAAGCCGAAGTGCTCAAGAAGGTACGTTGCAGACTCTGGTCAGGGTACTTCACGAGGGTGTTGAACAGCGAGCTGATGTGCTGCGTGTCGGCGTCATCGTACAGGTCCTCGATGGTCAGTCGCGTGCCCGTCCAGTCCTGGTGGCCCCAAGTCATCCAAGGCACTTTTGACCACCCATGCTTACGCTCGACTACACTCCTCTTCACCGCAGCCATCAAGGAGTTGGTCACCGATGCCAACTTTGACTGCTCGGACGAGGGTCTTGTAAGCTAACCCTTTCTTCACGAGATGACTCCAAAGCAAATCGTGGTGGCTGAACTCTTTCCCTTCGCGTCGGCCCTCGACGATCTTGCGCTTCCCTTCCCTCACCTGCACAGAAACTGCAAGCCATGGACAACTCCCACGTCGCGTTGGTCTCGCTCCAGCTCGACGCTACTGGGTTCCAGAGGTATCGATGCGATCGCAACATGTACGTTCCGGGCGAGCTTGAGGGGACGCGCAAGGCGACGCGTCGTGTGCCCGCCGACTGCGATGGTTCATCTGTGTGCTCATGCGCGATTTCGTCTCTTTTCCAGGTCCCTCGGTATGAGTCTGCAGAGCTTGCAGAAGATCATCAAGTGCGCCAGCAACGACGACATCGTCACCCTGCGCGCTGATGAGAGCCAGGATGTCCTCGGTCTCTTGTTCGAGAATGGCAGTCAGTCTACTCTTCCTTGGACCGTCCCTACCATGGGTCCAATGTTGGTTAAATGTATTGAACTGACGTGTTCGCCTCTTGATCGAAACCGCTTGGCCATTTTCTTCCTTCCTTCGTCCGATGTTCAATTTTGCGCTCTCTCTTACCAGAGCACGACCGCATGGGAGAATACGAGATGAAGCTAATGGATATTGACCAAGAGCACCTTGGCATTCCCGAGACCGTTTACGACGCCGAGATCAGTCTCCCCTCGGCCGAGTTCGCGCGCATCATCCGCGACCTCAAGGAGTTGGGAGAGAGCGTCAAGATCGAGGTCTCCAAGGACGGCGTGAGGTTCTCGTGCGAGGGTGATATTGGTACGGCGGCTGTTACGCTCAAGCAGAGTGATGGGGCTAAGGATGGGGAGAGGATGGAGCAGGATGACGAGGAGGAGGAGGAGGAGGATGCTGAGGAGGAAGAGGAGGAGGTCGCTGAGGAGGAGCCCAAGGAGGAGGAGGATGCGGTAGGTCAAGCTTCCCTTTTGTGGTGGGGCTCAGGAAGGTCTGACCGCTGATTTGCTTCTTTGACCTCGCGTTGAACAGGTCGTCATTGATGACGAGGATGAAGACGAGTCCGATGTCAAGCCCAAGAAGAGCAAGAAGAAGGCCGTCATCGTAGACGACGAGGACGAGGAAGCCGACGAGAAGCCCAAAGTCGATGCCGACGAGGAAGACGAGGACGAAGAGGAGGTGGTCGCGAGTAAAAGCAGCAAGGGCAAGAAGGCGGCTGCGAACGGGAAGGACAAGTCCAAGAAGCGCAAGGCGCCGGAAGCGAATGGCAAGAAGGGAAAGAAGGCCAAGGGCGATGTTGATGCTGCGGCCGCGCGCAAGGTCACCATCAATCTTTCACAGGTCAGTCGCGCAGGTACTGCGAGGTTTGCTTGTGGATTATGGCTTGCTCATGCGCTTTTGATGAAATCTTCTTTCATAGGCGGTCAACTTGACTTTCTCGATCAAGTACTTGAGCAACTTTGCAAAGTCGACACCTCTGAGCGAAACCGTTCGCGTAAGTTTTTGGATTAACTCAGCCGAAAGAAGTCTGGCAACCGGAAGCTGATCCGATTCGTCCGCACGTTCGATAGCTGCACATGTCGAACGAGGTGCCCTTGCTCGTCGAGTACCCGTTCGAGGGCGGACACATCCGATACTACCTTGCACCCAAGATCGCCGTAAGCTGCCCCACATCCGCCCCTGTATCCATCTCGACTGACACGTTCTATTCCGCCCGAATGATAGGACGAGTAAAGAAGAGATCGGAGCCTCCCAACCGCCTTTCGAAGCAGCAACAAAACGCATTTTTTTTTTCTCGCTTATAGCCCCCATGGTTCGGATCCCGTGTTATTTTGGCCCTTTTTCTCACCCTCCCGCCTTGAAACCTGTCTCTAGCCCCCTGTGTTCCGCAACAACCTGTGTGTCTCTTTTTGGGCTTTTCTGCGACTTCGGTCTTTCTTTCAACCCCTTTCTTCGTCTCGTGTAAATCAACGGTATCACTGTCTCTGTGTTGCGTCGAGAAGTTGCTGAACAGACTTTCTGGAAAATTTTCGCTTGATGTTACAACATGTTAAGAGACCACGCCCTTACGACACCAATGCCGTGATTCGAATCTGGCCGCTCAATAATCGACAGCCCATTGACCTCCACCCCTCGTTTGCGAGTGTTGATAGGACAGTCGAAGGTTATGCGCCTCCACGACAAGCTGTCAAAAAGGGCAGATCGCTGGGTCCTGATCAGCACAGCTCCTCACCAGTGTCGACTGATTCATGCGCCCTCGAACTGACCCTATCAACATCCATCACGGGCAAACTTAACAACATACTCCTAACCTCACTCTGATCCAATTCCTCCAACGCGTCCTTGCACGTCGTCAAAATCGCCAAACACACGAACGGATGAAACTCCATCGGGTCTTGGATGCTGAAATAAACGTCCCAAACTCGCATCAACATACCTATTGGCATCTCACGAGAGAAGAGCGATTCGAGCCAGGCGGCGGCGAGTTCGCGCGTATCGACGGCTTCTTCTTCAAAGTAGGAGAAGAGGTCGGGGAGGAATTGTCGGAAGATGGTCATGAAGAAGGTGAGGCGTGCGGGCAGGGGGTGCTTCGAGGTGTATTCTTCTGTGGGTCGTGGGAGGTGGGAGGGGTCAGTTTTTGAGGATGGGGCTTCTTCGGGGAGGCGGTGAGGGGTGAGTGACCTCGAATGGTCATGAGGCGTTCAAAGGAGAAGTACATCCCCGCTTCCGTCTTGAGCGTCCAGACCAACTGTCGACACAAAGAACCAAATCCATGAGGGCAAGTCCGCTATACGATTCGCCCATCCTCAATAAATCCTCCTCACTGACCGGCGCGACCAACGGGACCAACCCATGATGATACTCTGTCGCCAAATTCCTATTCAAATAAGCGGACAAGACATTCTCGACCGAGGTCGTAAAAGCCATGATATCCATCGCTTCGTCCTCATTGTTGCTTTTGACCGCGATCGAACTCGTCCCCGGCGACGTCGAGGGCATTGACGTGGTAAGGGAGAGACGAATCATCGCGGAGGTGGTCATCGAATTGGGGGCGAGACCGGGTTGGCGTCGTCTACGGGCGTAAGGGACGAGACGACGGTTGTAGTAGCGTGTGCATTCGAGACGGAGGCGGTGGGCGTGGGTCGGCGGTAGCTTGTCCATGTTGGCGTAGGAGGCATATTTCGATCGGACCGACGTCTAGGGAGGAAGTCGGTGGGGGACAGGGGCGGAAGTCAGCGCTGAGACCTGGTAGGGGACGTCTGATCTTTCGAGTCCGAAGTGCGATATAGGATAGATGACTGACGATTTCGTTGGCTGGTGAGGAGGCAAAGAGGGGCTCGAGATCAGCACCAATACTCCCCGACGGACGACGGGACGAAACAAAGTGGCTTACTTCGATCAGGCGATAGGACGCCCAACAGATACAGCCAGACTTCCTGATACGAGCAACATCAAAAGCACGGTGTGAGCTGAACGCGCAAGAGGTGCGGCTGCATTTCCCGCCAGCAATGAGCTGGGCGCCACACGGAGGACGTACTCCTCGGATGGCAGGAGGGATGCCGTAACGAGAGTAGGACCTTAGCTTCTGCAAGTCGACGTATCTAGGTAGGATGTGACAGAGTCAGCGAGGTGGAGCCGGTGGAGCCGGTGGGCGCGTCGCCGTCGAGAGTTCAGGTGGGGGACGACTGACTGTTCGGCATTGAGCGTGTCGGTGAACTCGTCGATGTTGGCGCTCATGCTGGGAGAGTGGGGGTGGGGTCAGAGCTTCAGGGGCTCAGAGCGCGTCACCGGCGAGGCATGTGATCGGGGCTCGTGAATCGTGATGGCTGCGGACGGAGGAGCACGAAGCAAGCGGAAAGGAGCTCGTGGGTCGGTCGATCATTGAGCTCGGACCTCTTGCTCTGGCGTGCTTCTGGCTGGCCGCTCAAGCGCTCAAGGGCGTATAAGGGCCGCGCGCCTGCCCTGCCTGCCTTGATTTCGGCGCGGCCGGTGACACGCGTCATCAGCCTCGCTCGATTCTTCGCCCCGCCGCTTGCCCGCCCCTTTCACACCTTTCACGCCTTTCACACCCTTTCACCGCCCACTGAGCGCTTCGGTTTCGAGTCGCCACCGATGGACAGCGATCTGATTTCGGTCGTCAATCGACTGCAAGCCAGTGAGTTCCCCTCTGACCTCCCCCTCGCTCCTCGATCGTGTCGCACCGGGGTTGCAACTCACTCGCGTTCATTCGGCACCGGCACGGCGGCTGGTAACTGACACCGCGTCCCGTGTTCAAACAGCCTTCTCTGCCGTGGGTGGTGATGCAGTCGACTTGCCCCAGATTGTCGTCGTGTGAGCATTCAAGTTCGGCCCAATACGAGTTCGACCTGTACCCGCTCCTGTAGCGGGCATCGTGCTGACCCTCGCTTTCTCTACCTGCCCGCCCATAGTGGCTCACAAAGTAGTGGAAAGTCGTCCGTACTCGAAACGTAGGTCTACGTCTTAATGGAGCACTTGGCTTCGCACTTGAGCGTGTTCATTGACGCGCTGCGTCCCTGCTCGCTCGCACCTTCACGTAGCATCGTTGGCAAGGACTTTCTACCCCGGGGACAAGGCATCGTCACGCGACGACCACTCGTACTGCACCTTGTTCACACGCCTCCGCTGCTGCCAATCGTAGGCCACGAGGGCGTCGCCTCCTCGTCCCAATCCTCGCTCGCCGACGCAGCCCCCAACCACAACAACTATGCCTCGTCGTCGTCGTCCTCCTCGGCTACAGCTGCTGTCTCAATGCCCGTCGAGTATGGCGAATTCTTGCACATCGATCGACGCTACTACGACTTCAACGAGATCCGCAAGGAAATTGAGAACGAGACCTTGCGCGTCGCCGGCGGCAACAAGGGCATCTCGCGGTTACCGATCCATCTCAGTCAGTCACCGTGCCATCTCACCAGACTGCGCGTGATGAAAGACTAATCCTAGCTCTCGCTGTTGCCGTCAGAAATCTACTCGCCGCACGTGCTCAACTTGACCTTGGTCGACTTGCCCGGCCTGACCAAAATTCCCGTCGGGGACCAACCGACCGACATTGAGCGCCAGATCCGCAACCTCGTCCTCGACTTTGTCTCCAAGCCCAACTGCGTCATCCTCGCCATTTCCCCCGCCAACGTCGATCTCGCCAACTCGGAGGCACTCAAACTCGCTCGCACGGTCGACCCGCAAGGGCGACGCACCATCGGCGTGCTGACCAAACTCGACATCATGGACGCCGGCACGAACGCGCTCGATATCCTCACAGGACGCGTCTACCCGCTCAAGCTCGGTTTTGTCGGCGTCGTCGGTCGCAGTCAGGCCGACATCATCGCCAACAAGTCGATGGAGGATCATGCCGCTTCCGAACGCGAGTTCTTCCGCAACCACCCCGGCTATCGCAACATCGCCCATCGCTGCGGCACAAAGTTCCTCGCCAAGACGTTGAACCAGGTCCTGATGAACCACATACGTGACAAGTTGCCCGATATGAAGGCGCGACTCAACACGTTGATGGGGCAGACGCAGCAAGAGCTTAACGCATTCGGTGACTCGACCTTCCTCGGCGAGCAGCACCGCGGGTCGCTCATCCTGCAGCTCATGACGCAGTTTGTGCGAGACTTTGTCGCTTCGATCGACGGTACATCGTTGGAGATCTCAACAAAGGAGTTGTGCGGTGGAGCTCGCATTTATTACATCTTCAACGACGTCTTTGGCCACGCGCTCGAATCGATCAATCCGACGCACAACCTGACCGTACAGGATATCCGCACCGCGATCCGCAACTCGACCGGACCTCGACCTTCGCTATTCGTTCCCGAAGTCGCGTTCGATTTGCTCGTCAAGCCTCAGATCAAGTTGCTCGAACCGCCATCGCTGCGTTGCGTCGAACTCGTGTACGAGGAGTTGATGAAGATTTGCCACAACTGCACCTCGACCGAGCTGCAGCGATATCCTCGACTTCACGCTCAGTTGATCGAGGTCGTCTCTGAACTGTTGCGAGAACGACTGGGCCCGACCTCGGAATACGTGCAGTCGCTCATCTCGATCCAAGCCGCTTACATCAACACGAACCACCCCGCTTTCGTGGCCGGTTCAGCGACGGCGGCGCAAGAGTCTTCGAGGGAGGTCGCACGACGGCGGCAAGCTGCGATCGCGGACAAGAAGTCGTCTTCGTCCGAAGAAGAGGAACGAGATGGTTCCGGACCGGAAGAAGAAGACGACTTCAATCAGGGTGGATTTGTCGCTCGCAACGGACGAAACGAACCTTTATCCAAGACTCGGTCCGCTTCATCGACGATCCACGATCGTGCACGTAATGGACCCGATTTTGCTCAGTTCGTTGGGGGGCCGAGTGTGGCTTCCGGAGCCGGACAACGGAGGACCGGATCGGGCTCGAGCAAAGCATTGGCAGTCCCGAAGGCGAATGGTGCATCGTCGAATCTCACTGCGAGTGGTGTTGCAGGTCCGGCTGGATTCCCCGACTCTCATTACGGATCCTCAGCCCCCTCTCACGCATCAGCAAAGGAGTCGTTCCTCAACTACTTTTTCGGCGGAACGGAATTGACCGGGTCCGACCATGGTGGGAATGGGATGCAGCATGCGTTGGGATCGAGAGGCGCCGCGAGTAGTATCCACGCTTCGATGTTGCATGAGAGGGGAGAGAACCCGCTTTCGGGGAGGAGAGGGTTCGAAGGGAATGCGGCGGCGTTTGATATGAAGTCGTTGGAAAAACATCTTGAAGCGGTCAGTTTGAGAAGAGCGTTACACGGGCTTTGAAACAAAACGTACTGACCTCGTTCTCCGTTCTGACACCTACAGAGCCCCGCCGCTTCAGCCGATCCTCATAACGGCCTAACCGAACGAGAAGAGATGGAAACGACCTTGATCCGCGCGCTCATCTCGTCCTACTTCTCCATCGTGCGCCAAACGATCCAAGACCTCGTCCCTAAAGCCATCATGCACCTCCTCGTCAACTTTTCCCGCGAATCCGTCCAGAACCGTCTCGTCGCGTCGTTGTACAAGGAGAGTTTGTTTGCGGATCTGCTGCATGAGGATGAAGCGTTGACGGCAGAGAGGACGAGGATCAAGGGGCTGTTGCAGGCTTATAAGGAGGCGTTCTCGACCCTTTCCGAGGTGCTGTAGTGAGGGAGGGTTAGGGAGGGGCCGGCCGTCATAAAGGTCGATGGCTGTGTATCCTTATAGGACAATTGTTTTGGCGCCGTGGAGGGGGATCTTCTCATTCTCTTCCTTCTATTTCATCATCCTTCACTGCCTTTTTCATTTCGCCTGCACTTCCCCATGTGTTTTACCCAACCTCTCTTCTTTTGATGAATGAAACATGCACGTATATGATACATCCCATCACACCTTGTTGGCGCACTCGGGGCTGTTCGTGGGAAATGGCCGGCCAGCTGGGTTTGCAACCACTACGTCACCCTGAATTAGTAGAGAACAAGTACGCCGAGACCGAGAGAATGGGGTGTATCTCACACTGCATTGGAATATGTCCCAAGGCACTGTAATCGATTCGTGCTGCACCCCATTTTTTCTCGTCATTGAAGCTCTGCCAGCGTGGCGGCAGGACGACATCGTTGCGCAGAGGCAGTGCCGCGCGGCCGATGCTCGCCGAGGCCGAAGCCATGGGCCCGTCGGCACGCGGCACCCCGAGAGTGGTCGGACTCGCTCGCACTTGGTTCCACGAGTTCAAAAGGTTCGGATTTCAACTGCTTCGACTTGACGCCCTCTTTTGACGTTCTTTCGTTCCCACCACAACATCTTCTTTACACTCTCCATCTCATCATCCATTTTCTACTATGAAGGCCGCACCACCGGATACTGAGATCCCTTACGATGGCAGTGAGTCCTATAGTCTCTGGTCCCAGTACATGCTCGACCCCGTCTCGTGATCGCCCCGCTCCGGTGTCTTGCGGACTCCGCAATTTGCCCGGTTTGGCACTGGGCAGTCGCCCGCAGTGGGGAATCTCAGGAATCCCCACTTTGTGCCAGGCCAACAGCATTTGCATCGCAAAAGCTGACTCGCGCGCACATGACCATGCAACTTAATCCATCTCAGAGGAACATCAATGGGCACTCAAGAGGGAGACGCGTCTCAACGGAAAGATCATCAGCACCATGCCTAACGTGTTCATTATCGGCCTCACGATCTGGGTCAATCAATCGACCTTCGGCCACGAAGCCTACAAAGCCCTGAACCGTTCCTTCTCACCCTACACTATCAACCTGTGGGGTACCTTCATCATCACCAGCGTCGTGTATTGGATCGGGGGCTTGATCTTCATGGCGTTTGATCTGTACGACCCTCTACACAACGTATTGAAACCTTACAAGCTTCAACCGGACAAGCGCGTCTCGGTGGCCGACTACAAGAAGGTATGCTGGATCGTCTTGAGGAATCAAATGGTCGTTGCCTTGCCTATGACGTGGGCTATGGCGACGTATCGACGTCTTTCGACGACCGCGCCTTTACCGGGGGCGTTCGAGACCTTCTACACGTACATATTTTGCACGCTTTGCATGGAGGCCGGGTTTTTCTACGTTCATCGCTTGTTCCATCACCCCAAGTTGTACAAGCATGTTCACAAGTTGCATCATCGTGAGTCAATCAGATCGATGGGTCAAGACTCGGTGTCGTATCGCGGAACAGGTTGCTGAGCTCGAACTTGCATGCGCTCCTATCCTCCGCCTCGCAGAATTCACCGCCCCCGTCGCGCTCTCCTCGACCTGCTGCACCCTCCCTGAACACCTCTTCAGCAACCTCCTCCCCATCGTCCTGGGGATCATGATTCTCGGCGCGCACTGGTCCTTGATGATCATGTTCTTCTGCTCGCTCGAGCTCGGCACGCTCAACACCCACTCGGGCTACAACTTTGTCGGCGGCTTCAGCGCGCTCCAACACGATTGGCATCACTATGCTTATACCGAAAATTTTGGGCCCACTGGTAAGTTCTTTGAAGAGGACTTTGCACGTCTGTCGGTCATTCCGCACGAGCATTGTGTGATCAGACGTTGGGACGCACTGTGACCTTGTCTCAGATCGCCTCGTCAACGGTCGAGGTGATGGGGACCGTGCTCGGGATTACTGTGCTCGGGATTACGAGTCAGCTCCCTGTCTGTCTCTCGACTCTAGAGCTCACACCAACGCGCACGGTCGGGTCCTTGTTGACATCCGTGGGTTTGCCTTTCCCCGCTCTGTACCCTTTCCAGGCATCTTGGATAAGATCTACGGCACCAATAAGGCTTTCACCTCATGGATTGAGGAATTGACCCGACGGGAGAGCGGGCCAACTGGCTCCAGTGAGGAGGATGTAATCTCCCAGGCGAGGAAGGAGTTGGCGAGGAAGGAGGACGCGGGTGAGACATTCGTACCTAGTGTCTTGTAATGGTGCAATTTATAATCAGCGATCTTACGAGCCGCTCAGGTCGAGCCAGGGTACCCGTCGCGGGTTGAAGCACTGGGTGACCTTCGAAGTCCTCGTCGTGCCTCTCACCGCGTAGCGCCCTCAGGCGGGCCCTGTCACAAGTTTGCATCCGTAAATTAAACGGGGGAAAGCGTGGCGCACTAAACGAAAGAAAATGACAAAATATCCTGGGTCGAAGAACATTGGGCTCAATGAAAGGAAGAACGTCTTCATCACTTCGAGATGACGCGTGACTTCAAAACGCCGGCCGATCGATCGATCTTCCCTTTCCTTTGTCGGGACCGACCGCCCATCATGCCAAGCTTTTTGAACAACTGAGGAGGGCGTGAGATAATGAATTGGTGCGGGGCTTTCAATGCTTGAAAACATCAGCAATCCCAAAATCATTAAAGTTGCCGTGTGCGATTGCCCTTTCAGAGCATGGATCGCCACTGCCTCCGACGCTCGCCGACGCGTGGAAAAAGGGAAAGGAACAGAGAGCACACGGGCCTCGTCACCGTGGCGCGCTGCAAATCCCCTCTCATTGTCTATTGCCTAGAGGACTGGTAGCTTGCCTGAGGTTATTGGATTTGACTAGCGAGAGTTTTAAAAAGACCGGGATTTGAAGAATCGACGATTGGCTCAGTGAGGACTGGCACCAGACAAGGCAAAACCCTATCGAACGGGGGGAACAAAGGCCATGGAAAGGAAAAGGAGGTAATTATATCTCCTATATCTCCTGTGGGCATTCCGGCCGATACTCCAACTTCGGTGAGTGTTTTCGAAATGGGCCTTGTGATTATTTTTGTTCAGCAGAACTGAAGCCAAGAATCTAACAACTAGCGGGTCGTGTGTATTTTCCATGCCGGCGAGTTGTCGAGCAACGGCCGCTGCCGTCCCGATCACTAGGCTGGGGACCGGAGTGGCTTTACCCACTTAAAGCTAGAGAGCGAAATTGCGCATGAAGTGGGATCGCGTATATCTGGCTAAAATTCTTGTTGCCTTATCCTCGAAAGTGAAAAATGGGTCGTGCGCAACCTTGCCGGCGCAGTGACCTTGTTCGGCGGAGGGGGAGGCTCGCGAGTTAAGTCACGAGTGGCGCGCCGACGGGTGCGCGCTCGCACCTCCTGAACGAACGGCCTTCCTTTGTGCTCGCTCACAACGATCGGCCGACCGCAAACATACGGCTCGGCAGTGGCACCCACCAAGTCTCAGGCTGAGCGTTCCCTTTTAATCTCATCCCATCCCGTTGCTCAAGCTCCACAGCTCAGAGGCATACTACATCAAGTGCCCACTGCATCATCATCATGTCGTCCTCCAATGTCTTCACCGCCAGCGCCATGTCTTGGCCCTGCACTTCCCCACCACGTGACCTCGACGAGTCGCGCCTGCGCTCACCCCCACAACTGCTCGAGTCCAAGAAGCGGAGACGAACGACCTGCCACTCGGATGAAGGCGAAACACTCTCTGAAGACGATATACCCCCTCGCGTACCTCTGTTCCAGTACACCTGCTCCACCATCGTGACCTCGCCCGACCTCTCTACGCAAATTGGACTGGCCGAAGCGTGGCGACCGAGCACCGTGCGGCGCCCGCCTCAGCAACCCTCCCGGTCACGACGCTCCTCGCCGTCCATGTCTCGAAGCGGCTCGTCGACTCCCCTTTCCTCATCAATGTCAGCTTCACCTCGATCAAGCCCGATGACACGGAGTCCTGTCATGCCCAACACTTCGGCCTTTTCGCGACACGATTTTTTCAGAGCCGAGTCACTCTGCGCCGAGGAGGTCGGCGAGGACCCTGTCCAACCTCAGATCTACATCGCGGAGGAACATGGTCTCTTCTTTGGCAACGGCGATGAATTTATGAACAAGACGCCGAAAGATGACACCTCGAGTTGGTTCGGAGTTCCATGCAGTGGTGGCAAGCCGCTTCAACGCCACTTCCTCGCTCCCAACCCAGCGCTACCAGATTTTTCACGCTTCACCTCGTACGCTTCCTCATCGGACGACGAGACCTCTTCCATCTCAAGTGGCGATGTCTCGTGTTTCTCTTCACCCTGCCTCTCGGACTCGGCCTTCACCATTGACCAAGATATGAGCGAGTGCAGCCTCACCGACTTGAGCACGTCGTGCAAGCCACTTTCCGAGCCCGAGCGTCAACGCAAGTTCTGGGCCTCCCTCTTGTCACCAACGTCGGACTACATGCGTTCGTTCTCGACCCGTGAGAAGTTGGATGGCCTCTCTCGTCAATGCGCGGCTAGATCGACGGGGGATCGCAGTCCTCGTTTGGCGAAGTGGATAGAGGAGGAAGCGAGGTCTCCCACTAGGAGCTCAGGTTTTGTTCGATAAGATAGGGTTGGAACAGTGGGGATTCGTTGTGCATCAGTGCCTTGTTGTTTAGTGATTTAAGTCGTCATGTTGTATTCAGTCCTTTCCGTACCTTCGCATTTCGTTTGAAGAAACCTTATGCAAACATTCGTGTTTAGACCTCCACTGCTGTGATACTTCGGTAGCTTTCACCGCGCCGCGGTAACTTAAGCAACCACAACGAGAGCCACATGTTGAACACCAGATCGGATGCTAATCTCATTGGTTTTGTGTTTTGTGCAAGGGAACATATGTCGCGTACTCATCCCACGAAGGAAAGCTGTGAGGCCCCGATTCATAATTCCATAAGAACACACTGTACACAACATTGAAAACAAGTGACACCCGAACTAGCTGCTACAAAAGGGGGGGGGGGGGGGGGGGGGGGGGGGGGAAGAGAACCGTGCACATAACTCCTACTAGATTGCTCAAATGAAGAAGATGACACCACCATCGACCATGAGGGGCGCGTTGGCAGCGTTCGCCATCTCGGCCATGATCGTGTGGGCCTCGCCGGACGAGAAGACCTCGTCGGTCGTAAGACCCTGGTTGAGCGTTTGCAAGAAGGTCGCAAGTACGACCTCGTCGACGCCATTGTAGTGTTGCTTACGCGTGGCGGCGAATCGAGTTCGGAACAACTTGGCTCGCGCGGCGTCTCGACCATCGTCTTCGACAACCGGGGGCGCGGCTTCGGCAGATGGACCAGTTTGGGACAACGATTGCGTTTGGGTGTCTTCGTCATCGTCGTCCATTTGGGTGTCGTCGTAATCGGGGGCCGAGACCGATGTCGCTCTCGGTGAAGTCGCCGGTGCGGTCGACGCTTTTCTCCCAGGTTGTCGCCTCGCCGGTGTCCCTCGTCGAGGCATTTCCATCCTCTGCTGATCAGCACCCTCACCCTCTTCTTCCTCCTCTTCGTCCTCCTCCTCTCCGGAAGATGAGTCCTCGTCGCCTGAACCACGGTTGACCAACTTTCGTCGCTTCGACTTGGACTGCGGCTTGACGACTTCCTTGAACAGGGCGAAGCGCAGGATCTCCTCAGCGGCAATCGCATCGGTCTGGTCGACCGTGGCCGACAACCTCGCCTTGGCATGGGCGGTCGAGAGACGAATGAGTGTCTCTAGCGTACGCGCGGTCAAGGGCGAAGTCCGCTTCTGGTTCGACGCGAGATCATCGTTCCTCAAGTCGGTGTAGACGCGCACGATCCAGTCTTGCGCTCCCTTGGTCAACGTCGGTCGGATGTTGTTCTTGGCGTGCTGGATGTACTTCTTGACGAATGCCATTGTCAGCACCTCCTTGCGCTTTTTGGACCCCTTGCCCGTCGTCGTCGTCACACCGCCGTGCAACAAGCGATTGAACTTCTCGAAGACGGGCGTGTCCTGAACGTGCTCAGTGTTGGTCGATGCACCGGCCCCGACGCTGAGGTTTTGTTCGAGCGAGTCGAGTGCGGGCGCACCTTCCTCCAAACCGGGTTGTATGTACTGGTGCATGCGCAAGACGTGCTCCGAGATCAATCGATCGCGTTGTTCGTCGACGTCGTCGGTAACGACGAAGAGCAAATCGAAACGCGAGAGCAACGAATCGGGTAACGCGATGTTCCTGTGGGGGTCCTTGTGCACGTCATATTGGCCGTAGATGGGGTTCGCCGCAGCGACGACGGAGCAACGCGCGTTAAGCGAGGTGTGAATACCTGCTTTAGCGATCGTGACGGTTTGCTGTTCCATGACTTCGTGGATGGCGACTCGATCGACTTCGGACATTTTGTCGAACTCGTCGATGCAGACCACACCGCGATCGGCCAAAACCATCGCACCGGCCTCGAGGCGGCGTTCACCTGTTTCCTTGTCGGTCGTCACGGCCGCGGTCAAACCGACACCGGACGAACCACGACCCGTTGTTGCGATCGCGAGAGGAGCGGTATTGAGCACGAAGCGAAGCATCTGCGACTTGGCCGTCGAAGGATCACCGACCATCAGGATGTTGATGTCACCACGGATGTGGGTCCCGTTGACCAAGTTCTTCTCCATCCCACCGAGCAACAAGAGGAGGATCGCCTTCTTGATGTAGTCTGAGCCATAGATCGAGGGGGCCAACGACTGCGACAGGAGGTCAAAGACGTTCTTCTTTTGACTGATTTTGTTGATGTTGCGCACGTCCGTGTCGGTGATGATCGTTTGCGCGATACCCGCGCCGGCGCCAGCCTTGGCCGAGAGCAATACGAGATGGTTCGCGATGATGAGCGTCTTGAACGTCGCACTACCTTGAGCTCCACCTCCCAGACTGCGGTAGGTGCCGACAATCTGAAGTCGATCTCCGGGCTTGCATCGATCGACGAGGTCGTCCTCGAGCACGATCTCGACACTTCGGGGCAATTGACCGGCGGGTGCCCGTTCTGGCATCTCTTGGACCATGATCATCTGCTGGTCCATGAAGGACGACAAGCCGTGCTCGATCTCGAGCGCGTTGCCTGCGCTGTCCGAAGACGGGTACGTCGTGGCTGAAATGGGGGCCCCGACGGCAGCCGCTGCTGAAAGTCGATCGACGTAGACTCGGGAGTGGAACACCTTAGTCTCTGGGCAAAAGTGCACCGACTGTTGCATCTTGGGCCTAACGAGGTTGCCTATTGGAATTCGGAGAAGGTTGCGTGCACGCCGAGTCAGTCTTTAGAGTCACGACGGTTCTGGTCTAGTATTGACCAACTCACATCGAGTGACGATGCCTTCGAGGCAGACCATCCGCCCGAGCTTGTCGGCGCGGAGCGTCCTAGGCGTCGCATGGTTGTCACCGAAAGAGCCGCTGAAGCCGACGTAGAAGGTCTCGCTTCTCAGTGATGCGCTGCCGGCGTTGATCGCGCAGTCCTTCAGTGCTTGGTCAGCCGCTGGTTGCCAAGCTGCCGGTTCGTTAAGCAGGCTGTTGGGAGCGACGGTTCGAGTGTCAGCCCAATTCCACCGAGGGCAGCTCTAGCCAGAAAGACCCACCCGTTGCAGAAATCCCGATCGTAGTCCCGCAAATCGTCCAAGTTAACAATCAGCCTTCTCTCCTTCTTTTGCGTCATCTTGATGATCGCTTGTCGGTAGTCGATCGTCATTTTCTGCATGATGAGCGAGTAGAGTGGGTGAGCTACCGTGCTTTGAACGCGTCGCGAACCGACTGAGGCCGCAGAGGAGCAGCCTCAAACAGCATGTGATATGTATGCCCTACCCGTGCCAGAGGATCGTTTCGATCGAGATCTAGGAAGTCGATGAAGCTGTACATATCGACCAACGCATATGTCAGCAGTTGTGCATCGGAATCGGGCGAAGCGCACAGCCGGAGCGGGGCCACGACGCGTCCTGTGACACCTCCCTCGGCGCCCCTGATCCCCCCGGCGCTTCCTAGCAAAGCGGTCGAGGACTCACATGCGTACTCGAGCAGCGAGTTGATCATCCTGCAACTCAAAGTTGTATGGCGTGTCGGCCATCTTGATTGTGGGTGGGTGGGTGAAGAAGGTTGATGGGGTGGAAGAAGGAGAAGGCGCAGAGAACGCCCGCGCAAGGGGAGCAACGCGTCCACAGCGCGCAAATTGAAGACGCGTCTGGACGCTCAGCGCTCGGCTTCGCCATACGCGTGGCGCGTAGATCACGGCAGCCGTCCCGATGGCCTCGGCCGCGTCTCTCATGAAGCGCGGATCATTGCTATGCGGCTTCGTTGACATCCTGTACGTTTCGTTATGCCTCGATCTTTAAGCTACATAGGAATCGACTGTGACTGTCAAACACATGCCCCATCACAAGCTTCATCGAGTGGCTCGGCGTCCAGCTCCGACTGTCTGAACTCGCCGCCGCGGCGGTGGTGCCAATTCGGACCACTCGCCGCCCACGTCCCGTACGATTCGGCCGGTACGAAAGCTGGCCATCCTCTTGCGGCTTTATTTGACTCAATGCATCGCATACGCCTCGGTCGAGTAAAGGATCCAATTCCCGCGCGAAGATGGGACGGTGGATTGGAAAGTGCGAATCGACTTGCTTCGAGCGCCAGTTCGGACATCGGCAAGCTTGTCGGACTTCCGCCGCTGGCGAGTGGGCGTCTAGCTCCAATGAATGTCCCTTCAGCGCCAATACTAGGAAAGCACAGCTTTAAAGAGATAAAGACTCACTGGGAGTCTTGAAACGCCGCCGCCCTTCTCTTCCTGATCCGGGCGACCGAGATGCCGATCATCCGCACCAATGCACCAGCGCCAGCAATCGATCCAACCACTCGCATGAGCAGCTGCGTGAACCTTTATCTCAGCTCGAAGGTAGATGAATTGGATAAAAAGGAAAAACACCACTCACCGAAGTCGGAAGCCAATCACCTTGTGCGATGCCAATAATGCAGGCCATTGTCATCACGGCGATCCCAGTCTTCCACACGCCCAGAAGACGAAGCAGCGCTTTGGGCAAGCGAGGGTCCGAAACATGTAGCGGCGTCAGCAGTGGTCTTTCCAGCATACATCGGATCGGCGAAGAGGTACTGACCACTCATGGTGGCGATGACGAAATCCTCCGGATCGAAGCGTAGCCGATTGGCCAGAGCTACCAGCCATCCGAGATTCTTCGAGAGCAGCTTGGGTCGCGTCCGTAGCGTCAGGTTTGTTACGGCCTCGGACAGCACGGATACGTCTCTTTGTAGCCCTTCGAGGTTGCTTGCTTGTAATTCCTAGAATAATATTGTACCTTAATTAGCCCTGTGTAATCAGCCTGCGTCTCTTTGCGGCGTGTTTTACAGACCTGCGACCTCGAGGCCAATTCGAGCGACGTCGAAAGCGAGGAGCTAAGCTGTTCCGCAGCATCTGAAAGGCCAAGAATGGTCTGTGCAATGACGTCATCATCAATGAAGACGAGATATTTATCTTCGCAAACAGTATCGCTCACTCTCTCCATACGCCGAATGAACCGTCCACTGGAAGCGACAGTGGAAGACATTGCAAGCTGGTAAGATCGCATCAGCAACGTGCTCTCCAGCTTTCACGGCTGCGTAAAGACCCACCATCTCTTTGACAACTTGGCTAGACGACTGGTTGAGAGCCGCAATTGACGTCTCAATCGCATCATGTACCGCCAGCAGTGATCGATCGAGCTCCTGGGTTGTCTGTCAGGAGTACGGTAGCGTTGGATCTGTGCTTATTTGTACTTTCGACAGTTGGCCCCAGTATATTTTCTTACCCGCGCTACCGTATTCTGGGAGACCTTCTCGAGCTGGTTCCGGTGTTCCAGCGTGACATCCTTGAGCATATGCGACACATCTTGTAGTGTCACTTCAAGAGAGCGAGACACGAGCGGTTCAATGGATTGGATCGAGTGCAACAGCTCCGACCGAAGCAGCGCAAATGAGTCGAGTTGTGCAGCACCGTTGGTCCGGAAAGCTGCGAACAAAGGTTCCAGTCTCGAAGTGATGTGATGGGAGATATCCTGCAATACGAAGAACGGCATTCAGTTTCAGGCTGGTTCATTCAGAACTCAAGCTTGTCTTGCAAAGCGCCGACGGACTTGAAAGGCTCTGGCTCGTTGCTCGGACTCCGTGGCCATCGCTTCCTTCTTGACGAGCTCGAGATCCTGAAGCTGCTGGACAAAATCTGCTAGCCGCGTCGCGGTAGACTGGTGGAATTCTCGGGCCGTTTCTGCACTAACGGAGACGTAAGATCTCCATTCCGACTTACATAGCGTGTCTTTCGGACTGACCTGAATCCTCCCAGCGGCGATACGCCGAACACAAGATTACTATAGGTAAATGGCGTCGCCTTCAGCAGGGCAACCGACGTGTCACTATGGAGCAGCACCGACCGATCTCTCGTAGATACCCAGAATAGGAGCTCCAGTATTGTGGACTGCGCGATAGGGCTCTGTGGGCGCCATTATAGATTAGTATCTCGAAGGCTATGAACAGAAAAGAGACTTGCTCAACGCAGCTACTCGGATCAGGCTCTTCGCCTGCGTTCGATTCATCGGCGCCAGCCTCAAACGGTTGACACTCCTTTGGGCCCCGAGTTGACCGTGACGTCCTGATTTCGCAAAGTGCCATCTTGATCGCCGTCTTGACTCTCAGCTCATTTGAATGGGGTGAAGATCCTGCTATACTCTGGCAGGACGATGCGCCTGACGGCAGACTTTGCGAAAAACATGATCGACCGCGACTGAGCAGGGCCGATTCGTCTGCTGGAGCAAGCTCAGACTGCGGTCATTTACGCAGCCTGAGGTAGATAGCATCTAGACTCATATATAATGAGCTCTCTATAATGAGCTAACCTTGCTGTTCAAAGCGGTATGTTGCTTCACTATAATCCTGGGCCTCCTTTCGAAGTTCACGCGGGGAGGAATGTGGGGCGCCAGAAGCTTCTTTGAAATAGGAGAGTCTCCGCAACAAGGCCGCTAGCGCGTGAGACCGGCGAGTAGGTTGACGATGAGCATGCCTGAGCTAATCCCCAATAGAGAGGCGTACCACCCACCACGAATCTCTTCGTTCCATCGCTCGACATCCGCTGTCGGGTTGGGTGGAGGACCGGATTTGGATCTGGATGAAGGCAGTCCGAAGGCCTCAAGCGGCTCAACGCGCGAGGCTGGCCTTGGGACAGTCGTGGCAGCGTTGCGATCCAATGACAACCTGCGCGGCCATGCAAGATTGGGTGTTGGAAGCGTCGAGAGGATGATGAGCAGGAATGAAAGATATTCGAGGATCCTGAGGCGACGTATATGAAGCATTTTGACAGTACCAGGCGGTGATCGGCGGCACCGTCGAGCCTGAGGCGCCGCAGCATGAGGAGTAGCAGTGAGAGTCGAGCCCCGGCCTGCGATCTGTCTCTGTGGAGCAGTTTTCGCGCGCACGGTCCCCTCTTTCGAGGCGATCGGCGATCGGCGATCGAGTGACGTCTGCAATCCAATTTTCTGTGTTCCCACCATGGTGCGGTTACTGGAGAGACGGGATCAAGTTCACAGTTTCTCGTCAAAGGCCGCACAGTGGGCTTCAGTCGCGTTCTTCTGTTGCTCACACGCTCAACATTCTCCGCGTCTCAGGTGCTCACTCGATTGGCGCAGTGTATGAGGGTGGAACGCTACCAGAGGTTCGTGTGAATTGCACGGTGATCATGGTGTAAGACTAAGGATACAAGCGTGTTGAGGGCTGATTTTTTAAGGCTACAAAACCCGCAGTGTGAACGTGACGGGAGGGGGACCCAGGAGGACTCGGAAGCCGGGAGCGAGAAGAAGGAAGAGAGAAAAGACCACCGCAAGGCTGGAGTGGCGGGTTTACGAGCAGGATTGGCCGTTAACCTGACAGGACTGGTCATCGAGGGTGAGGTCGTAACAGGTGTTGCCCTGGTCGGTCGGGACCGAGGCCTGGTTCGCGGCGCAGGTCTCGATCACGAACACGCTCGCGCCGTCGACGTCGGTGATCGAAGAGAGGATCGGGTCCGTCGCGTTGGCGGCGTAGCAGTTGCCCGCGACGGGATCGAATGCACCCATCGTCAGGTTTGAGGCGTAGATGGCTTCGGCGCAGTCGTACTGGTCCGCCGAGTCGGTGTTGAGCACGGAGAGCGAAGCGACCATCGAGTCGGGGTAGTACGACCAGGCCGTGTCGACGGCCGAAGCGGGAGCGGAGGTGTCGACGACGCAGGCGTTGCCCGAGAGGACCCAGCCGTTGTTGCAGTCGCTGACGGTGCCGTTGGCGGCGCAGCTGGCGGCGTTGGGGTCAAAGGTCGAGCAGGACGAGCAAGTACCGTTGTTGAGGAAGTCACCGTCGATGCAGGTTGTCGCACCGTTGAACAGGTCGCACGTAAGCGAGTCCTGGTAGGTCGAGGCGCAGTCTTGGCAGATTCCGTCTGAGGAGGCAGCAGCAGGTGGAAGTGAGGGTCAGTCAAGGGTGCGAGTTCGGAGATGGTGCGTCATCACACAGAGGGACTGACTGAAGTTTCGGAATTGCGATCCGGTGCACCTGGTGAGGAGGGTCGAGCAAGCGGACTTGTCGGCGGTCAGGGTGCACGACGAGGCCGTGAGGGTCACATCGCGGCAGCGAGCCTTGGCACTGGGAATGAGCGCGTTGTTGGTCTTGCACGAGCCGAGGACCATGACGGTCGAATCAGCGTCCCAGGTGAGCTTGGGCACAGCCGCGGTCGCGGACGACGAGGTGGAGAAGCACGTCAACGAGCTCGTGTCAAAGACGGCGACCTGCGAGCCCTTGCTGACGGCGCCGCGACCGCAGATGATCGGAGTCTGGACGTTCGAGTCGTACGAGACATCTGGGATCGACGACGCAAGGTAGTAGGACCAGGCCGAACCGAGCACGCAGGACTTCTTGTCGGCCGAGACGGTGTACGGTGCCGTGCAGGCGGTGACGACTGTGGCGCTGGAGCAAGTCGTGGCGAACGAGTTGACGGACGTGCAAGCAACGCAGTCATTTTGGCCCGAGTTGAGTTTCAGCTGTGGGTGAATCAGGCGAAGAAGCAAAACAAAAAATTCAGACACGATCGTCGTAGCGTGGTATCAGAAGCGCGTCGCCAGCCAGCCAGCCATAACTCACGTAGGCTCCCGAATTACAGGTCGCGATCTTGCCGGCGGTGCAAGTCGCGGCGAGGTTGTCGAATCGGTTGCAAGTGACGCAGGTGCGGGTGCTGGGAGCGTTGACGAACCCGGTGGGGCAGACGCTCGCGCACTTGCCGGCAGAGAGGAACCCGGTGTTGCTGCAAAGAGGTAGCAAAGCGGGCCGGGTCAGCCTTGGAGAGCGCGTGCCGGGAGCGGGCTCGCCGGCCACCAGAGAACAAACTCACCATTTGATAGCGGCGGAGGCAGAGCATGTTGCGGCTCCGGGAAATTTGGTCGTGCAGGCCGTGCAGACATTGTTGTTGTTGAATGTGCTTGCGGGGCAAGTCGTCACGCCTGAGAGGGAGAGATGGGTGGAAGGTTGCGAAGAGCGCAGAGCAAAAGTCAGCTCTCCGAGATATAGGGGGCCTGGTGCAACCACGCGGACGACGCGCTGGAGGCCGAGTTTTCAACAAACGTACAAGCTCCGTTGGAGAGGGAACCAGTTGTGCTGCAGTACAGACAGAAGGGGGAAGGGCGTATTCGTTAGTAAGCGGGGAAACTTGACAATGCCCAAGCTCCACCATCAGCTCTTCGGCCACCGCGGACGCACCATCGCAAGGCCGCCGTCGCCGTGCAGGTCGAGGCGCCGGGGAACTTCCACGAGCAAGGTTTGCAGACGTTGTTCTGGGGCAAGGGGTATTGGCCGGTACCACGGCATGTAGTGATCTTACGACGCTGGATACTCCTGCCTTGAGGGGTATGGATGGCGGCGGCGTCGGCGACCGAGGTCAAGGACACGACGGCGAGCACGGAGGCGACGGCGGAGGAGAGCATGAGCATGGTGGGTGGAAGCGAGGGGGCCGAGGAGGCAAGGAGGAACACGGGGACGGGGAGCAAGGTGGGGAAAGAGGAGTGGAGTTTGGAGTGACAAGAAAGAGGGAGAGAGGTGAGGCCGACAGGGCGGTCGCTTTAATACATGCCCCCGACGAGGGGGGCGACGACGACGACGACGACGACGATGACGACGACGGGGAGGGGCAGGCGAGCGAGCGAGCAAGCAGGGGCCGGCGGCCGAACTCGTTGGACCTACCGCACCTCGGCGTCGTTCCGACGTGGAGATCCGACGCGACTTGCCCGTTTCGATGCACCAAAATCCTCCCCGTCGCATCCAAAGCAGATTTAACTTCAAAAACGGATGCCAAGCCGGGGTACTGCACCAGATTTGTCCTCGACCTCGACCCGGTTCAGCTCCGGGTCCAAGTCGGGCGCACCACGGATCGACGCGACAGGGATGCTCCTGCTTGTAAGCGGAAGGATTTGACGACTTGGGACGAGCCACACTCTAGGCCAGCGTGTGGCCCTGCCGTCGGCCACGCGAAACGCACGCGGGCGCGCGGGCGCGAGCGTGGGTCCCTAATTCTGCTGTCATCCGGGCATCTCTTTGAGCCGTTCGCTGCCCAGTGCCTGACCGCGCGAAACTGGGCCGCGGGGGCCACGGAGTCACGGACGTCGGAGGGTCGATCCGACTCGAAATATAGTTGTCGGTGCCTGGAACGGGTTGAAACTTGACGGCACCCAAGGCACCTGCCGATCACGACTAGCCACCCCTCACCTCGGTGCAAAGACGATCGAAAAATAAGTGCAAGGTAGGCAGGGAGCGTACCGACCTACAGGCGATCCCTCCCGTTGCTAAAAATCGTGCAGCTCCCATTAAGAATGCCCCTAAAGGGGCTTTGCTGGATACCTGAGGAGCAGCGGATCTAGCGTTTGTTAGATGTTTTTGGACCAGATCAACCGCAATGTATGACTTGAAAGTTAAAACCGAAAAACTACAGCTGGCAGCGAAAGGATTTCCCCGCCCCTGGTGATTTCCACGAAGGCTACCGCAAATCCGCCGTCTACCTACCCACCTACTGAGTTATCGCCATACCTTACTTAACCAAACCGTAAAACTTCAGTCGGCCACATCGCCCGGTCCCGTCGACGTGATGCGGTGCGTGACATACCCAGGCAGGTGTCGGCTTCACTAGGCGGCATAAAGCACTGCAGTGGGCCTAGTACCTACACAATCCGCGAACGGGGAAGTACACCTTCAGGGGCACCCACGTTGTCCGAGTGTGCGGAGCATCTCAATTAAGAGCTCGTGTTTCCCGAACCGTGACTGTGAAGAGGACTTTCCGTCGGCGATCCCCATTCGACGAGTCGATACGCCTGCTTGCGGGCTCGCGCTGAGGACTCAGGAGGTTGCGCGCACTCACGGCGCCGAGGCCACGCGGAACGGGCTCGCCGCTCGGTTCAGCGTTCTTAACGTTCAGCGCTGAGCAACCCGTCCAGAGCAGTGGGAGGCGCTCCGCATTGAACTGCTCCCCGGCTTGCGACGTGTGCCCTCCTTGTATGAGGCAAATTGGTCCGCAGCCATACCGGAAATCGGAAAGCCAACTTCTTTTTTGTGTTCAGGCTCCAATAGTATTGCAAGAAATGCCATGAGCAACGGCATTGACCGCTGCATTGATTCCTGCAGCGCGAGAGGGACCGAGGAGAATTCGCGATCAAATTCCTCGAACTCTTTGACTCTTCAAGAGACGATGTCTAGATGCAGTAAGGTGCGTGCATCGGTCTACAGAGTTCTACTCCAACTTTTCGCCGCCTTCAGAGTACGGTCTTTACCCTTCATTTTAATGGTTGCATCCGCAAAATCCCACCCGGGACCGACTGCAGCACGGCAATGGGGATCGAAATTCGACATGGCACGATCACTTGCAGGGGCGCATGCACCAGCACCGTGCTGGGCCACGGGTCTACAAAAGGTTCTCTCGCCCCAGAAGGAATAGAGCCTGAGTAGGCACAACAGGGGTTAGAGGTGATAGGTACGCCCTACGGCGCGTCCCTTCGGCACTACCTAGATAGCTGGTAGAGTCACGCCCTTTCTAGAAGGGTCGGGATCAGCAGGGAGACCCGGGGGTGATGAAAGGCCAAGGCGTTAAACGAAACCTGATTGTGACCTCACACTGCCTCACAAAAGCGTCGCTTCACTGGGTTCAGTAGGTAAATGCACCTTGCAAACTCCGCCGAAACAGCTCGCAACGGGGCACGCGAGTTGACCTCGCATTGGTCAACGAGATAAGTATTCCGGCGGGCCCATTCAAAGTAGTGCCTGCCAGGCCGCCCAGTAGGAGGATTGATGGTCTTTTTTGGCCGAGCGTTTCCGCGCGTGCGAAGCCGCGTGGGCATCATGCTTCCCTGCATGACTTCGCGCTTTCTTCGCTCGTCCCAGACTGGTCGAACCCGCGCTCGGAGGGGGGCCTGCGCCCTTCCGCGCCTTGCCAATGAGGGAGGGCCAACCCATCCTTGGCTATCCTTGGCGGGAGGGGCAAGGCCGCGCTTCGGCAGCTCCTCCGCCGGCCGCCGTGTTTCCCTTCGCGCACATCAGCGCCTGAGATCACCCAACAAGCTTCGAGGTCCAAATCGCCGAAGCTCTTCGTAGAACGCCTCGCCGGCGGTGCGCACGACTAGGGTTCTTGTCGTACTCTTGCTATGCCGTCCGAGGTCCATCAACTACAACTCGGGCAGCACGTCACCTCACTTGACCGAAGTTCGTGCGCTCGGACACGGTCGTCCTCGAAGTCTCACCCGTAGCGACTCCCTCCCGCTTGCACCTCGCTAACTAAGGTGCGGGGGGGAGGGGCTGAGGGCGCTCTCGGCGATACTGCACCTCCCAACACACGGCATCACGACTCCCCATCTCGAGTCTCTGACTGTTCATCGTCCAACCACCTCAGTTCGGACGCGTCGGTTTAAAATTTTCGTCGACGCTGCTCCGCTGCTCCGCAGGTCCACTGTCCACGCCTTCATCATGCGGACTCTGCGGGCCGTCGTCAATACCGTGACCGTCGCCGCCGCCGCCGCCGCGGTGCTTCTCCTACTTTCGTTCACCGTTGCTGTTGAAGCGGCTGCAATTGTACCACGAAAAATGGCTTTAGTACGTCGGGCAACAGCAAGGGTTACGACTTGCCATGGTACAGGTCAATACCCTCTACCTCAAAAAAACGTCTGCAAGCCTTGCTCGTGGAAGTTTCCCGGCGCTTCGGTCTGTTCGGCTACGGCCGCGCTGCGATGGTGAGTGGGTCGACGCCAGGAATTTGAATACCGCGGTCGGAGCTACGACGATGCTCAAAATCATCCGTTGAAACTGCTTGTGTGACGTTTACAGTGCGACTGGATATCTCTCGAATGGTCTTTGTGCGTATGCTGAATCCCATGGCTGCCTCCTCACTTCGTATATGCGCAAGTGTGACTAATTCAACCTGCTCCTCCGGCCTGCTCAGGCGTGACGAGGTGCCCCGCCAGTACATTTATTGGCAACGGAGCCTGTTCGCCGTGCTCAAGCAAATTCCCTGGGGCCGCAACTTGTGTTGCGAATGCAGCTACAAAGTGGTGAATATGCTTGGGAAGGTATTCGGTCCCCCAAGAGGCTCAAGCTGACCTATACATGTGCCGGCACTTCTGCGCAGCACCATCGGATACCTTTCTGGAGGCAAATGCTCGAGCGTCTGCCCCGCCGGATTCGTCAACGCTCCCAGCACCCGCACCTGCGTCACTTGTAACCGATTCGACAAGCTCGCCGTGACCTGTACCGCCGGCAAGATCGCGACCTGCAACTCGGGAGCATATGTGAGTCGCACCCCATCAGGAGCGCTCGGTGAGCAACTCGTGCTCCCGAAGATTCACACGAGCGATACCTGTCTTTGCAGCTCGATTCCAAACAAAATTCATGTGTGCCCTGCAACTCCGTCAGCGACTTTGCTTCCACTTGCTCTAGCGCGACCGTGGTCACCGCATGCATTGCACCGTACATGGTATCGTCCGACAAGAGGTCCTGTGTCCTCGGGTCAAGTTGGTCCTACTACCTCGCTGCGTCAATCCCCGATGTCCCTTATGAGTCTAACGTTCAAACACCCACCATCTGTGGACGAAACGCCGTCGGGGAAGGGTCACAAGTTGCCGTGTTTGATACCAGCTCATTAACTTGCTTTGCCACTTCGACTTCTGGCGCCTCGCTACTTCCCAACTTGATCTGGGATGCCGACTCGACGGTTCTCGTCTATGGCACGTGCAAAACGAACAACCTCATCGCTCGCGCGGCGAGGGCGCGCTGTCGCGACGTCACTCTTACCCCAACGTCGTGTACCTTGGCGAGCAGAGCTTCTTGCTCCACTCTTTCGACTCCCTGCTTGGGGTCCCAGTTCCGCAACTTCAGTGAGTTTTTCGGGCAACCTGCTTCCATGCTCACACACATTCTCTAACAAAAATTATCAACCTGATGTTCTTCTTTTGCGATTCAAGACGGGGTATGTCAAGAATGCGATACGGCTTACAGTGAATCCAGGACCTGCGACCTGTTCGACGGTGCGACGTCCTGTATCGACGGCACATTCCTCGTCAATGGAACATGCAGCTCGTGCGCCGTTTTCGATCCGAACGCTTCCGAATGCTCGAGCAACGGAAACCTCGGAGGCTGCAACGCCGGATGGGTCCTATCTAACAATACCTGCGTCGTTGACACGTCCTCATCTGGTCAGAATGCCGAAACAGTGTGGTCGTTCTACTTCAATTCGACTGTCCAAGGCCTTCCGGTCGTGAGCCGCAACGCAAGCGATCAGTTCGCTTGTGCCGATGATGTGCTTGTTGCCAATTATACCTTGGGGGCTTACGACGCCTCAGGCAAGACTTGTTGGGCCAACAATGCCACCCATACGCTCACCGGCTCGGAAACGGACTCGGTCGGGGCGAGCGTATACCTGATCACACCCTGCGCAACCACCAACCGGACACTGGGTGAGTTCTGGGAGTCCGCGCAATCCCATTGGGGCCAGACGCTCACTTCCATTTTATGCATCATTCCTCAGCTGCTTCAGACACCAACTGCTACAACATCGTTACTGATGATAGTTGATTACGGCGCTGCCTGCTTCTGACGTTCCCCTGATGGCGTTCTACATTTCTCTAACCTTTTCATCTGCAATCTCCGTCAGCTCTCGGTCGCACCAAGCGATACTGTAGCCTTTAAGCAATCCGATGTAGCCTTACCCAACATTTGTGTTGGAAACCCTGTTTTCCTGAAATAATGAAATCTTCGACGAGTTCATAACCAACTGACAAGTTCATGCCTTACGCAATCCGAGGTAGCCTTACCCAACATTTGTTTTGGCAAAGCTGACTTAGGGAGACTTCGACGAGCAATACGGGTACATGATGTTTATTGAGCTTTTTGATCATCGTAAGAATGGCCACCAATTTTGCTATGGTGCGCCGGGTGACGCCGCCCTTGCTACTGACTGGCGCGGACACCTATTCCCGGCAGCAAGGGGCGCGTTGGTTTCTACCTGGGTACCTCGATAGCGCGGGAATGATCCCAAACTAGTTATGCCGCAACTGATATAGCTCCACATGTTTGTCATCGCGTTGTAGGTATTATCCGAAGAGGGGTGATACCCACCTCCCACACCTTTTCAGGCACTCCGAGTCGAGGCGGCCCGGTCGATCTTGCGACGTAGAGAGAAACCTTCTGTACGTTTCAGGCACTTTCGAGCGATCAAGCCTTAAAACGCCCGGAGCCGGAATATACTATCTACCTCGGAATCTGATCCCAACTAATGTACCGGAAATCCGACCTCTTCCTCTCCCTGTTTGGGATTGGGAGCTGTCGACTGCTTGGACAATGCGGGTACACGAAGGGCTGAGAAACCTGTACTCCTCACTCCGAGGTTTTAGGGTTTGAACGAAAAACATTCTGGGCTTTCATGCCAAATGGTTTACACAGGGGCTTCGCTCAAGTTTAAGGTTCGATCGAGTAATCATCGCCGTGCGCTCACCGCCCGAATCATGCCCCAAAGGGCAGTTTCGGCCGAAGCCCGTGCCCCCCCCCCCATTGGTGGCTTGCGCCCGAGGAAGGGCAGCGGGAAAAATATTGGCTGCCGGAAGATTAGCTTTAGCGCTTCAAAGCTTGTCGTGCTCTGTATTTAGTGCTTTAAAGCTGGTGGTGCGCGTTCGCCCCTTTTCGACGGACCCTGCCCTCCGTCCCCCTCGCGCCAAGTGATCGTGCCATGTCGAATTTCGATCCCCATTGCCGTGCTGCAGTCGGTCCCGGGTGGGATTTTGCGGATGCAACCATTAAAATGAAGGGTAAAGACCGTACTCTGAAGGCGGCGAAAAGTTGGAGTAGAACTCTGTAGACCGATGCACGCACCTTACTGCATCTAGACATCGTCTCTTGAAGAGTCAAAGAGTTCGAGGAATTTGATCGCGAATTCTCCTCGGTCCCTCTCGCGCTGCAGGAATCAATGCAGCGGTCAATGCCGTTGCTCATGGCATTTCTTGCAATACTATTGGAGCCTGAACACAAAAAAGAAGTTGGCTTTCCGATTTCCGGTATGGCTGCGGACCAATTTGCCTCATACAAGGAGGGCACACGTCGCAAGCCGGGGAGCAGTTCAATGCGGAGCGCCTCCCACTGCTCTGGACGGGTTGCTCAGCGCTGAACGTTAAGAACGCTGAACCGAGCGGCGAGCCCGTTCCGCGTGGCCTCGGCGCCGTGAGTGCGCGCAACCTCCTGAGTCCTCAGCGCGAGCCCGCAAGCAGGCGTATCGACTCGTCGAATGGGGATCGCCGACGGAAAGTCCTCTTCACAGTCACGGTTCGGGAAACACGAGCTCTTAATTGAGATGCTCCGCACACTCGGACAACGTGGGTGCCCCTGAAGGTGTACTTCCCCGTTCGCGGATTGTGTAGGTACTAGGCCCACTGCAGTGCTTTATGCCGCCTAGTGAAGCCGACACCTGCCTGGGTATGTCACGCACCGCATCACGTCGACGGGACCGGGCGATGTGGCCGACTGAAGTTTTACGGTTTGGTTAAGTAAGGTATGGCGATAACTCAGTAGGTGGGTAGGTAGACGGCGGATTTGCGGTAGCCTTCGTGGAAATCACCAGGGGCGGGGAAATCCTTTCGCTGCCAGCTGTAGTTTTTCGGTTTTAACTTTCAAGTCATACATTGCGGTTGATCTGGTCCAAAAACATCTAACAAACGCTAGATCCGCTGCTCCTCAGGTATCCAGCAAAGCCCCTTTAGGGGCATTCTTAATGGGAGCTGCACGATTTTTAGCAACGGGAGGGATCGCCTGTAGGTCGGTACGCTCCCTGCCTACCTTGCACTTATTTTTCGATCGTCTTTGCACCGAGGTGAGGGGTGGCTAGTCGTGATCGGCAGGTGCCTTGGGTGCCGTCAAGTTTCAACCCGTTCCAGGCACCGACAACTATATTTCGAGTCGGATCGACCCTCCGACGTCCGTGACTCCGTGGCCCCCGCGGCCCAGTTTCGCGCGGTCAGGCACTGGGCAGCGAACGGCTCAAAGAGATGCCCGGATGACAGCAGAATTAGGGACCCACGCTCGCGCCCGCGCGCCCGCGTGCGTTTCGCGTGGCCGACGGCAGGGCCACACGCTGGCCTAGAGTGTGGCTCGTCCCAAGTCGTCAAATCCTTCCGCTTACAAGCAGGAGCATCCCTGTCGCGTCGATCCGTGGTGCGCCCGACTTGGACCCGGAGCTGAACCGGGTCGAGGTCGAGGACAAATCTGGTGCAGTACCCCGGCTTGGCATCCGTTTTTGAAGTTAAATCTGCTTTGGATGCGACGGGGAGGATTTTGGTGCATCGAAACGGGCAAGTCGCGTCGGATCTCCACGTCGGAACGACGCCGAGGTGCGGTAGGTCCAACGAGTTCGGCCGCCGGCCCCTGCTTGCTCGCTCGCTCGCCTGCCCCTCCCCGTCGTCGTCATCGTCGTCGTCGTCGTCGTCGTCGCCCCCCTCGTCGGGGGCATGTATTAAAGCGACCGCCCTGTCGGCCTCACCTCTCTCCCTCTTTCTTGTCACTCCAAACTCCACTCCTCTTTCCCCACCTTGCTCCCCGTCCCCGTGTTCCTCCTTGCCTCCTCGGCCCCCTCGCTTCCACCCACCATGCTCATGCTCTCCTCCGCCGTCGCCTCCGTGCTCGCCGTCGTGTCCTTGACCTCGGTCGCCGACGCCGCCGCCATCCATACCCCTCAAGGCAGGAGTATCCAGCGTCGTAAGATCACTACATGCCGTGGTACCGGCCAATACCCCTTGCCCCAGAACAACGTCTGCAAACCTTGCTCGTGGAAGTTCCCCGGCGCCTCGACCTGCACGGCGACGGCGGCCTTGCGATGGTGCGTCCGCGGTGGCCGAAGAGCTGATGGTGGAGCTTGGGCATTGTCAAGTTTCCCCGCTTACTAACGAATACGCCCTTCCCCCTTCTGTCTGTACTGCAGCACAACTGGTTCCCTCTCCAACGGAGCTTGTACGTTTGTTGAAAACTCGGCCTCCAGCGCGTCGTCCGCGTGGTTGCACCAGGCCCCCTATATCTCGGAGAGCTGACTTTTGCTCTGCGCTCTTCGCAACCTTCCACCCATCTCTCCCTCTCAGGCGTGACGACTTGCCCCGCAAGCACATTCAACAACAACAATGTCTGCACGGCCTGCACGACCAAATTTCCCGGAGCCGCAACATGCTCTGCCTCCGCCGCTATCAAATGGTGAGTTTGTTCTCTGGTGGCCGGCGAGCCCGCTCCCGGCACGCGCTCTCCAAGGCTGACCCGGCCCGCTTTGCTACCTCTTTGCAGCAACACCGGGTTCCTCTCTGCCGGCAAGTGCGCGAGCGTCTGCCCCACCGGGTTCGTCAACGCTCCCAGCACCCGCACCTGCGTCACTTGCAACCGATTCGACAACCTCGCCGCGACTTGCACCGCCGGCAAGATCGCGACCTGTAATTCGGGAGCCTACGTGAGTTATGGCTGGCTGGCTGGCGACGCGCTTCTGATACCACGCTACGACGATCGTGTCTGAATTTTTTGTTTTGCTTCTTCGCCTGATTCACCCACAGCTGAAACTCAACTCGGGCCAAAATGACTGCGTTGCTTGCACGTCCGTCAACTCGTTCGCCACGACTTGCTCCAGCGCCACAGTCGTCACCGCCTGCACGGCACCGTACACCGTCTCGGCCGACAAGAAGTCCTGCGTGCTCGGTTCGGCCTGGTCCTACTACCTTGCGTCGTCGATCCCAGATGTCTCGTACGACTCGAACGTCCAGACTCCGATCATCTGCGGTCGCGGCGCCGTCAGCAAGGGCTCGCAGGTCGCCGTCTTTGACACGAGCTCGTTGACGTGCTTCTCCACCTCGTCGTCCGCGACCGCGGCTGTGCCCAAGCTCACCTGGGACGCTGATTCGACCGTCATGGTCCTCGGCTCGTGCAAGACCAACAACGCGCTCATTCCCAGTGCCAAGGCTCGCTGCCGCGATGTGACCCTCACGGCCTCGTCGTGCACCCTGACCGCCGACAAGTCCGCTTGCTCGACCCTCCTCACCAGGTGCACCGGATCGCAATTCCGAAACTTCAGTCAGTCCCTCTGTGTGATGACGCACCATCTCCGAACTCGCACCCTTGACTGACCCTCACTTCCACCTGCTGCTGCCTCCTCAGACGGAATCTGCCAAGACTGCGCCTCGACCTACCAGGACTCGCTTACGTGCGACCTGTTCAACGGTGCGACAACCTGCATCGACGGTGACTTCCTCAACAACGGTACTTGCTCGTCCTGCTCGACCTTTGACCCCAACGCCGCCAGCTGCGCCGCCAACGGCACCGTCAGCGACTGCAACAACGGCTGGGTCCTCTCGGGCAACGCCTGCGTCGTCGACACCTCCGCTCCCGCTTCGGCCGTCGACACGGCCTGGTCGTACTACCCCGACTCGATGGTCGCTTCGCTCTCCGTGCTCAACACCGACTCGGCGGACCAGTACGACTGCGCCGAAGCCATCTACGCCTCAAACCTGACGATGGGTGCATTCGATCCCGTCGCGGGCAACTGCTACGCCGCCAACGCGACGGACCCGATCCTCTCTTCGATCACCGACGTCGACGGCGCGAGCGTGTTCGTGATCGAGACCTGCGCCGCGAACCAGGCCTCGGTCCCGACCGACCAGGGCAACACCTGTTACGACCTCACCCTCGATGACCAGTCCTGTCAGGTTAACGGCCAACCCTGCTCGTAAACCCGCCACTCCAGCCTTGCGGTGGTCTTTTCTCTCTTCCTTCTTCTCGCTCCCGGCTTCCGAGTCCTCCTGGGTCCCCCTCCCGTCACGTTCACACTGCGGGTTTTGTAGCCTTAAAAAATCAGCCCTCAACACGCTTGTATCCTTAGTCTTACACCATGATCACCATGCAATTCACACGAACCTCTGGTAGCGTTCCACCCTCATACACTGCGCCAATCGAGTGAGCGATGTCGTCTCCGAAAGAGTGTGTACACTGGGCTGGGTCCAAGCGCACTGAGCTGGGTTAGACAAACCTCGTCGAGCAAGATGACGCGGTCTCTTGGCAGCAATTGCTATAGATTTTTCCTTCCCCTATGCCACATGTGAAGTGTCATTTCCAGCATTGTGTACGCCATCTCGCTCAGCAAGCGAACTCGACATTTTTCGCTAGTTGTGGCGCCCCGCGCGGCCGGGCCGTGCGCACGCTCCCCTGGCACGACCGCTCATCGGCACTGACCGACAACCGAAGCTTGCGGCCTCCGGGCTCAGGCTTCCCTTCATCGTTCCACACTCCTCCTCAATTCCGACCACCGCACTCTTCCCGACGCTAGCCCCGAGACTCTTCTTCAAGAGTCAAGCATAGTGCTACCAATCCAATCAAGCCTATCCCACTAGCCCTTGCGAGTATGAGCACTTCCCCTCTATTGGGCGTCGAGGCGCTGTTGTTCGACGTGTTTGGGACGGTCGTCGATTGGCAAGGATCGGTGCATCGACAGTTGCAAGAACGCGTCAAGCAGGACGAGATAGGTGAGTCGATGTGAAGCTTCTTTTTCACAACGACCGGAGAGCGTCGGGGTCGCTAATGTGCTGCAGCAATGCCTGGGCAGAGCTCGGCTCCATCGACTTGCTGCAATTCACCAAGCAGTGGAGGGCTGGCTATATGCGCCGAACGTGAGTTCGCGGCGGCCCTCTCATGACAGTATATGGGAGGTACATCATGATTACTGACAGACTGTACCTCATCCGCCAGCCGGGAAATCGCCGGTGGGGCTCCGGGCCCTACGAATGTCGACCAACTGCACCGCGAGGTGAGCCCCATATTTCCTTGTGGACCGAAACGACGTCATCTGATGGTCCCCTCGGCTTACCCCTGGCTTCTTTTGCTACAGCTACTCGACGACCTCCTCAAGCAAGAGCAATACGCCCCTATCAAAAAAGCATGGGATGAAACCGCTTTAAGAACCGTCAACCTCTTCTGGCACAACCTCGATGGATGGCGCGACTCGTCCCCCGGTCTCACTTCCCTCGGATCCTTCGCTGACCGTCGAATCCTCAAAGGCACCCTCTCCAACGGTTCTGCCCGTCTCTTGATCGACGTCGCCAAACATGCTCAATTGGATTGGGATTTCATCTTCTCCGGCGACTTGTTGAATTCGTACAAGCCCAACCCGGCGATGTATTTGGGGGCATGTAAAAAGTTGGACTTGGAGCCGGGGAAGGTCGCGATGGTCGCGGCGCATATTCAGGATTGCCGAGCGGCGAAGAGTTTTGGGTTGAGGACGATCTACCTACCGAGGGAAACGGAGGATAATCAGGCTATTGAGGACTTTGAGGCGGGTAAGGAGGGGGTCAGAGGGTGGAAGGAGGGGGGTGAGGTCGATGGAGTTGCGAAGGGGTTGGATGGGATTTGTGATTTGTTGAGAGGAGAGTAGGGATCGATGGTGTTGCATACATCTTTAAATTAGAGAATTACCTTTGGAGTGGTAGGCGATGTGCTACGTTGGAAAGAGCTTTTCCGAGGAAAGCCCTGGCCACTGCAGCTCCTCGAGCTTCGAGCCAGTTCGAGCCAGTTCGACCGAGGTCCCGTGACCTGGCGCGTCGAGGCTGTGTCTCCGGTTGGGATGCTCATTCGACTCGAGCGATCTTCCACGACTCGACGACGACGACCACCAAAGTCGGCTTTCCAACAACACAGAAGCCTATTCCAGATCTGGTTCATTCGACCAGGACATTCGTGCAGCTGTACTCGAACCATTGCGACGACTTTGTGCTCCGAGTCGGGCCGGGGATTGCGATCGCTCAACTTCCGAGTTCGAGCTCGCGTTGCTGTTTGACGAGTCACCACGCACAGCCATAACACACGGCAATGGGAGCTTTCAAGAACTTGTTCAAGACCCATCACTCGAAGCGTGATTCTCCAACCTCTGCCTTGTCACCGTCACCCTCTTCGCCCTCCTCCTCGTCCTGCTCCAACACCAGCCCGAACCCGACAACAGCTACCTACTATGCGCCGCCTTCGTCACGTCCAGTGTGGGCACCCAACACCGAGTCCTCGTCCTCCCGACCTTACACCTCTGGTTTTGGCCCACGCAACCTCGGTGAATCCCGACCATGGTCCCACTACGCCTCAGCCTCGAGCAATAGCAGCCCTCCGCAATGGCAGACTCGAGCGTACCCAGCCGCCGTCGCTTCGGCAAACACACCGGATCTCGCTGCGATCGGCAACATGATGTGTCAACAAATGAGCACCGTACGACTCGATTCGGAAAGGGACATGTGTTGGTCGTACCATCCGCCACCGGCACTCGCCACACCTCCAAGAACGTCGAATAGGCCACCATTGCCGAGACCTCCAAGCTCTTCGAGCATGCCGGCAATCTCGGCTTCGACCTCGGGTTTGCCTCAGCAGTCCGTGAAGGCTGTTCCAGGAAAGATTCACCCCGCACCTTGGAGAGATCATGTCCAAAATCCGGCCTCAGGATCCCATTTCCCCTCGAGGCCTTCTCAGCACTCGTACCAATCTTCTGCCCCTACCGAACCTCCCCCGATACCACCGAGGAATGTGTTTCCTCCGCCTTCACCCACAGGCTCGGCACCTCCTCGACCCACTTTGACACTGTACCCACAAGCGATCCCGCTCGATCCTAAAGCGACCTTGCCTTCACCACCTAGAGGCTCCGATCCATTTCGTCAGACCGTGCCGCCCTCTCCTCAACTACCTGCTGGCCTTCCCGATCGAGGGGGAGCCGGAGCCGAGATTGGGCTGGGTCGACCTGGGTCGATGCAACCTTTCCGTCCGGCTGATCATGAGCACAGTAGGAATATCACACCTCAGCTTCCGGGTGCATTTCCTAAAAGTGCTGGGATCGAGGCTACGACTTTACCTCCAGCTTCAGCGGGCATCAACCCCAAGCGACTGCCCAACAAACCGATCGAGGCGCCGACCCAGAAGATTGTCTCGCCTACTTCGAATCCGGGAAGGGAGAACGTGACCCCGACCAAGACACCTTCATCAGCTCAGCGGCGTTCAGGCATTTCCAAGGCTCATACTCCTACGTCTACTTCGTCCAGCAAACCTCGGGTCCAATGCAGTGGGACAACGACTTCGAACAAGCGCTGCACGCGCATGGTCGAATCCACCTCAGGCGACCTCTCCTCCCCTGGTCCCTTGCACGGCCTCCATCTCGCTTCCTATTGCCACCAACATCTCAAAACGTCCCTTTCAGAACCGGGGTGTTTTGTTTTGTCGAATACGAGGGGCGGGGAACATTGGGTCGAGTATGCGGATTGGATTTTGAGTGATTTGGACGAGAGGACCAAAGTGTTATTGAGGAGTGAGATGTCGAATGCGGTTTCGGGGATGGATTCGGAGGGGTACGTGGTGGATTTTACATGATCGTACGATCGTGCGCTCACTAACGATCTTGACTTTGTGATCCCTTTTCGGAGCGAACAGCTACCTCTACGTCCATGAATTCCCCCCGACGTCCAGCACCACGTCCACGACCTACCTCAAGATCGGTCGCTCCGTCAAACCGCTCTCGCGTCTCTCGCAATGGAAGAACCAATGCCCTTCTCGAAGACCGATCGTAAGGGACGTATTGCCCCGAGCGAACTCTACATCGAGGCCCGTCGGAGCGACGATGCATTTCGCCGAACGAGGGGCGCCAAACCATCATCGGTGGGAAAGGTTGGTTCTGATCGAAGTGGCGGGAAGGGCAAAGATGATGGCCTTGTGCTCGGATCAAGGCAAGAAAGAAGGACGCACCACGGGTTCTTCGCCATGTGGGGATTGTGGTCAAAGGCATATCGAGATGTTTGAAGTCGGGAAGGGGGCGTATGATTTATGGGTCAGGGATGTGCTCGAGAGGTGGGAGAGGTGGTGTAGGGATGTGATCGGGTGAGGAGGTTTCTTTATTAGGAGATTTTGTTGTTGAATATTTTAGGAGATGCCGTTCAAGAAGCGAATGTTCAGATGGGGAGCTCTGTCTGAGCGGGAGGCGCGCTTTTCCCCCTTTGTTTCATTGTCCAGGACCGATCGAGCCCACCCCACTTTGGAGCACTTTGGTGCGCGTTTCTTTCCGTTCTGCCGATTCAAAGACTTGCGCATACCAGGCACTTTGAATCCTCGACTCTGAGTAGCACAGCAACACCATCCCTTAGCCCTTAGCCCGTAGTAAGCCCTACTACCTCCTCCACCATCGGACCCCCACTTGTGCCCGCTCGCGTACATCGACCATGTCCTCGTCCTACATCCCGTACGCCGCCCGACCAGGATGGGCAGACCTCGAACCCATCCCGCAGAAGGACGCTCCGAACGCTTTGGTGCCTATCGCGTATGCGGAACCTTGTGAGTGAACAACAACGCATCACACCCGGACCGCCCGCCCGTCAGCAGAGGAGGTGCCTTCGCAGTCGTCCTGCGCAAGTGCAGGCTGAAGCTGAGACGCGGCGGCCTATTGCTTCTGTTCGTGTTGATGAGCAGACCGAGATGCGATGGACACCTTTCGTGCCTTGGTCCACAAAGGGGAAGTGAGTACCCGAGGCGTCGAATTGACCGAGGCGTTGATCAGGATGAACCCGGGGCATTATTCGATTTGGTCAGTCCCCCGAGTATCCGAGTCGAGCGAGGGTACGGCCCAGGTGGTAGTTGGTGTCACTGATCCGGGAGATGAGGGTTGTTTCGGTCCTGTGTGCGCAGGGCTTATCGAGCTCAGACTTTGTTCGCGATCAAGGCCGATCTGACCAAGGAACTCGATCTGATGGACGAGTTGATCAAGGAGCACCTCAAGTCGTACCAAGTGTGGTCAGTACCTTCCACACGCACAGTGCATAATAGAGAACTTACCACCTTCCGTTGTGTAGGCAACACCGTCGTACGATCGTCACCGCTTTGCAATCGTCCTCACGCGAGATCCCGTTCACGACCCGTGCGCTCGCCTTTGACGCCAAGAACTACCATACCTGGGCCTATCGACAATGGGCACTATTACACTTCTTCACACCCTCCAACGCCTCTCACACCGAAAAGGATGTCGCACCTACCAGTACTGCACATCAAGATCAGGATTCTTTAGCGCAGGTCTGGGACGACGAGTTGAAGTATACGGAGGAGCTTTTGGAGAAGGATGTGAGGAACAACTCGGCATGGAATCATCGGTTTTGGGTCGCATTTGAGAGTGGGATGGGTGGGCGGCAGGAGGAGGTGCTGGGGAGGGAATTGAGGTGGGTTTTCCCCCATTTGGTCGGGAAGTTCCCTGAGTCGAGATTTGCTCACATTTCGGAAATTCGGTTCGTCGGTGAGCAGCTACGTGAAGGAGAAGTTGGCGTTGTCACCCAACAACCCTTCGGCTTGGAATTATCTCAGAGGGTCGGTTCCCGTTCCCTCCCTATACTCCGAGATCCGTAAAATTAACGAACTCTCACCCCCGCCCTCCACCAGCATCCTCAAACGAACCTCAACACCCCTCTCCGATCTGCGGACCTTCGTCCAACCCCTCGCACTAGGACAACGAGAAATCTCGACAGACGAGCCTAAAATATCAAAAGATGCCGAACTACCAAGTTGGTTGGCGATCGAGTTCCTGGCTGATATTGCCGCTCAGGAAGCGAAGGAGAACAAGGACAAGGAGAAGGCGGGGGAGGGCGCGGCGGTGAGTTTTGGCGTTTGGCGATGATGTGGGATTGAAAATTGATGTTGTTTTGTTTTGACCGGATAGCTCTTTCGCTCGTTGATCCAATTCGACCCGATTCGGACGAACTATTGGTTGTATAGGGCTGAACAGGTGGAGAGTGTCGCTTGAATGGTCGAGGCGTTGGTGGGTTTCCGTTCGTTCTTGTCGCATCGCAAGTTTGTCATCTGTAAATGAAGGATTCTTTGTTCGCAAAGAAGGCGTAGCGCTTTCGAGAACCAAAAGCCGGAGCTCTCCGTTGTATCTTGCGATGTAGAGGAATCATTACAACCACCCACTTCATCCCCCCTCAAGCCTGCGCTGCCTTCTCCTTCTGTTCCAATTCGATCCTCTCCGCCTCTTTGGTCAATCTCTCAATCTCCTCCTCGTTCCCCTCCGCACTCCCAGCCTTGATCACCTCCTCCCCATCTACTCCCCGACCGCTCTCACCGTCGCCCTTCTTCCCAACCCCCAACCCCATCTTCTCCAACAGATACCCCACAACTTTTTCCCTCCTGACCCTCTCCTTCCCCCTAGGTGTATCCTGATCCTTCTCCTCCACGACGAAGCTCTCGCACGCTTCTTCGGCTTCTTGAACGGCGGTCTTGCCTTTCAGGTTCTTGAGATCGTAGGCGGATCGCGGGAGATGGGGGCAGAGTCGGTGCAGTGTCGAGAGGTGGTAGTTGAGCGAGATCCAGTGCAGCGGGGTTGAGAGCGCTTCGTTCGAGGCGGTCAGGGATGTAGGGGGTAGGAGGGGTAGTAGGTAGGTGATGATTCCTGCAAAATGCTGAAGAGGGATCAGCTACACGAGGACGACTTTGATCTGGGATGGACGAGGGTTGCTCACGCCCTGGCTGAGAGCAGCTCGCCGAGAGCGTGCGCCCAGAGCTGCATTGTAGCACACTTTTCCTCCCAATTCACCCGACGCAAAAAGGAAAACGTACGATCATGCCCATTCGCGCCACTCAAATGCAAACACGTATTCCCCCTTTCGTCCTTGGCGTCTGCGAGCCATTCAGCTCCGTACTTGTCCACGAACGCTCGCATCTCTTCCAGGTCCTCTTCGTCGCCGTAGCGGGCGCACAGCAGGAGTTCGGAGATCTCCTCGGAGGTCGGCTGGGGTTTTGTTGTTGGTGTGGACATGGTGGTGGCGGTGGCGGTGGCGGTGGCGGTGGCGGTGGCGGTTGCGGTCAGATAGGTGTGGGTTGGGTGTGGGTTCAGTCGCGATTCAGAGGTTGCGGAGGGGCGGCAAAAGGGCTCGTGTTGGCCTGGGCGCGCGCTCGGACCAGGTCATTTATCATGGAAAGCTCCAACATGGCTGACTCGAGCGTTGACGTCATGGGTGGGTCACCACACAGACGCTTTATTACGCCCGCGCAATCTCTCTTTTTCTTTCAACTCATCTGTCCCAAAGGACTACTATCCCTAGCAGCGGACGGCATTTTAGTGATACGGACTCTGTTCTTAACATGTGCGCGCTGGCGGCTTGCCCACGTGTTCCATTGGGCCGGATTTCAGGGGCTTGCCCCTGGACTGCGGTGCGGACTTGCATTACATACTACCTTCAGACCAGAGTTAAGCTCCATGATCTCTCCCTTCTCCTATTGCGGAAGAGCGTTGTTGTCGGCACTGGCGCAATTGCCCGATGAATTCGAGACCCGCCCAGCTGCAGATCGACCCGTGTCGGTATGCCAAGCGCAGCCTGCATGCACAGAGGGCGTCGCCCCATGCCCCATGCCGTGCCCAGCGGCCATCTGCTGATCTGCGTTGTCTCACTGCACCTGCCACTTTCTTTCGAGTCGCGAATGCATCACTATGTAGCGACAGGCCCAGCGATCGCTCATCGATCTTTCAGACTACCTCACGATTAATTAGAAATGCACTCGGATCCTTCGTCGGATCGGCTATGCAAGCTGGAGGTAGCTGAGGAAGGCCGTGAAAGGCCGGGATCCTGTGTCGGCGCCGGCGACAAGCTGAAACCGAAGCTCGACATCAACGGCGTGAGTCATAGATCGACTTACGTGCTCCCCAGCGGCGGACACTAGGCATGACAGGTGAAGCCTACAGAAGAGTGGAATAACCTGGCAGATTGATTGCCGGATCGGGCTGTACGAAAGTATTTCTTCCTCCTCTTCCCCTCGCGAAACCTTGGGCAGACGAAACGGCTCCTTTTCTCGAATGTCTGTGCTCAAGAGCTACGCGCACGATCGTTTACAAGCGCGACGTCATTAGTTGGCCCAGGAACTTAAATACACCGTCGTTTTTGTGCTCTTTGATCGCCGACCACTGTGTAGGAGCAGCGAACAGGAGGCTCCGTACGAACCGACGGACGCGAGGCTGAAGCAAGCATCAGGCGCAAAGGAGCTCAAGCTCTGGTGGCGCTCAGACCCGTCCTGTCCTCAACGAAAGGCGGGGGTTGAGTCACAGCCCCAGCCGGTGTCATCTCATCCGAGTCTTGGCCTCTCTCGGCATCATTATCCAGTGGAATTTTCATCCTTTTCTTTCTTCCTCTTACCACCTGCACGTCAGTTCCTGGCTCCTAGCCCCGGCATCTCTTCGCCCACCCCAACCTTTACCTTTACCTCCTTCTTCTTGCAACATTATGGTGCTGGTCAACATTTACACTTGGCTGAGATGCTTAATATTTTTATCGCAACTCGCATTCCCGGTCCTCGCCTCGATGAGTACGGAAGAACGCCTGGCTTGCCAAACTTTCCCCGACGCACCCGACCTCGCCAAGTGCCCAGAGGGGACGATCTTCGTTTCCCCAACGGCCGCTTCAGCTCACTTCCGCACGATCCAGAAGGCTTTTGATTACATCGCCAAAATGGAGCTTAACACAGCGGTTACGGTGTTGATTGGGAAGGGTCTTTACCTGACGGGTGTCCTTGTCGACCGTGAGACTCCCACCCCAATACTTTGGCACCGCTTTTGACAGGGGTCACTCTGCTGACGGACGAGGGGGTGACTGTCTCCTTTCTTTCATGTGCAGATCCCGCACCAGTCATAGTCCTCGTATGTCCGCGGTCGCGGTATTGGATGCTGATTTTGAACTCTGTTGGCTGACGTTTGTCCATGGACCGCTGTAAAGGGTCAAATCACAGCCCAGGCTTCGGATTCGGGGGTGTTGAACAACTCGGTGCGAATCGCGCGCAAACGAGCACTGCTTAAGAGCGATGGCTACCACAACGACGCGACCGCCACCCTCAAGATTAGCAACAGCCCCGATGTCAAGATCTACAATGTCGACATAGAGCAATTGCAGACTGTAGGGATCGCATTGGCTTTCGCGGCCTTCTCGTCCAACGTTGGCCTCTACGGATGCATCATCGCAGCATGGCAGGACACGCTCTTTGTCGGTCCTCACGCGAATGTATATGTCCACGGGTGCATCATCAGGGGCGCAGTCGACTATATGTACGGCTGGGGAGTGCTTTGGGTGGAAAGCAGCGTACTTGCCAGTCGAGCGCTCGGTGCCATCGTGGCGTGGAACGGCGACCTGTCCAAGACGAGTGGGGCGTGAGTTTCGTCCCATAAGCTCCTTGTTTCCGACCAGTACGACTGATTTTGATCGAGCGTTTTGCCGGTTCAGCTACATTTCCAACTCGCGGATCGAAAGCGTCAGTTCTCGGGTTCATCTGCCACTTCTCTTCCCAGATCACACTTCAACCAAGCTGATCAATGTCTTCTCCCATGGTTACTGCTCCCATAGTCCATCGACGCCAAGAAAGGCTCATACACGCCAGTCGGTCAAGTGTGCGTCCCGTAGCGTCCTATTTGCACGCTCCTGCTTGAGGAGAAGCGCCCCGGCTGACACCACCGCTGTGAGTTCTTGCACAGAGCGCTAGCACGCCCATGGACCAAAACCGCTCGTACAGTGTTCCTATCATGCGAGTTATCTAGGGGTGGGTCATAAAGAAGTGCTCTCCCCATCCGGTAGCAAGCTAGCGAGATGGATGCCCGATCACTCCTGGACTTCCAGGGAATTGACACTGCCGTTTCGCCGTTGCAGTGATCATCCCGACCGGTTTCACCCCATGGCGGAAAAGCGATCTCCGACTAAGCAGTGAGACCTTCTTAGCCGAGTACAACTCCAAAGGCCCCGGTGGATCTATGAGCGGTCGCAAAGTGGTACAACGTCAAGGCGGGGTCGACGCCAACCATCTTTCGTACATCTTGGATGAAGAGAGTGCCAAGCAGTTCAACATCAATGCGGTCTTCGCCCCGACTGGAGGCACTGGGTTCATCGACTTTGACTACAAGCACACAGCTGCTCAGACCCAAAAAGTTCCGGATATGTCCCCGATCGCAAAATCGACTTCCGGAACCCAAACACAACGTGACGCGGGCGGCCATGTCTTGTCGAATGGAAGGAGTGGATTGCGGCGTGGGAGCTCCCGTTCGCATGGTAGAAGGAAGACCCACCACCGGAGTCACGCCCACTCCATGCACTGAAGGAATGATGAAGAGTTGTAGACTGTGAGAACGAGCCATAACGACGGCTCTGGCAAGTTTACCCGGTGTGGGACCGGATCTCGCACCGACGGCTTCTGGCTCCCTGTGTATCCGGTCTCCCTTTAGTCTCATTCATGACATATGTATCTATCTGGACCCTCAGAAACATCCTTCCGTCCACGTTGTTTGTTGCAGAGCGCTGTGCGCCGACGCTCCTCTTTTTTGTCCACTCCTCTCCACTATCCTGGCCTGCATTTTGATCATCAGCGATAATTACAAAAACAGAGCCACTGGTCTCGAGACGAGCGCGAGATCACGTCATCGTTCTCAAACAGTATGTTGAGTTCGAGGAGGTCGCGGATGTACGAGTGCATGGACCGTCTCCGATCTCTGCTGATTTCGGGCGTTGAAGCGGTTAGTGTAAAATATGCGCCGCTGCTGTGCACAATTACAATCTGTCGTTCTTGACCGCCAGACAAAATGCAAGTCATAACTACACTACAGTTCCCTAATCTTGGCTCCTCTGAGGCTGCTTATAAAGCCGTCCCCTTACAGCTAGGAATTGCTTTTATTCCCGCCGATCGACGACGAACTGGTGATCCCAGATTGCTGCCTCCAAAGTCCGTGTCCACTCTTCGATTCATGAGTGGAAGCTACACTCGTACCGTTGCAAGATCACCGCGTGCGTGCTGGCCAATGCGCAGCTGAAACCGATCTGGGCGGCATCCACCGCCCACGCTCAGGAAAGGAGCGCCGGACGGGTCCCTCAAGGAGAAACACCGACCGACTGAGGTGCCCAGTCCCTCCCAATCCTCGCCTGGACGTTACCGATCGAGTCGTGGCTCTCACCGGTCTCCCATCTTTTACTCTCATCACTCTCCCACTATCTTCTCCACTTTATCGTGTCCATTACGATGGTGCAGGTCCACCACCGCCAGGTCCACCACCGCCCCACACGCATCCAGCGGCTCTTCTGTTGGGTCTTCGTCTCGCAACTCGCGTCGCTTTCGGCATTCGCCGCGCTCGACCCCGCTAAGCGCGAGGCATGTCAGGTGTTCACCACCTCGCCAGATCTCTCGAAATGCCCCGATGGGACCATCTACGTTTCTGCCAGAGACCCCAGGGCCAAGTTCAGGACCATCCAACAGGCCCTCGATAGCCTCAGAGCGACAGCCGCTAAAACCCCTGCCACGATCTTGATCGCGGCTGGCCAGTATCAGGAGCAACTCTTCGTTGATGGTACGTGGCCCGTGGGGAACTTCTGACCTCCTGTTATGGGGAGAGTATGGAATCTTGCTGACGATCGAACAAACCCTCGGATCGAACAAACCTTTCCTCCTATCCTGAACCTGTTAAAGGCTTCGGATCGATCACCCTCCTGGTCAGTTGTAAGATGAAGTTCGCGTAGGGGGTTGTTCGGCGTTTGGGTCCCCGGCAGTCTCCTCCCTTTCCTCGGCACTGACGCGGTCGGTCGCTCGATTCATCAAATTCAGGGTCAAATCACTACTTCCCGCAGCTCCTACGCAGGCAACACCGTCGAAATCACCCACAATCGTGCACTACAAAAGTCAGATGGGTATAATAACTGGGTGACCGCTACCTTGTGGGTGAACCGGTGCACCGACTTCAAGTCGTACAACGTCAAAGTGTCCCAAACGGCGCCGTCGGGGATCGCCCTCGCCGTCGCGGTCATGTTGTCCTCGGCGAGTTTTTATGCGAATGTCATGGAAGGACATCAAGACACCATGTTCTTCGGCCCGGGCCATACGCGTGGGTACCTTTACGGTTGCCGCGTCTCAGGCAAGGTCGACTTTATGTACGGTTGGGCTGTCGTCATGGTCAAGAGCAGCCAGCTCGTGCTAGCAGGTCAGGGGACCGCATTTACGGCATGGAGAGGCGGAGAGTCCCCAAAGAGCGGCCTGTACGTACCTCATCAGTGCAAACACCGGATCAGCACCGAGTTTGAACTTACTCCATCATTATTACTTTTACTTTAACCTATCAGCTACGTTTTCGAGTCCAGCTTTGACAAGGTAAGTGAAAAGACCTGCGAGCGAAAGTGTGTTTATCCTGACTCACATCCTGCCGCCCGCGATCTCGATCACCAACACATCGGGTCAGGCTGAAAACCCCTCTGATAAGATCTATGACGGATCGGTGTATGTTTGTCGGTTGTCCATAGCTCTGCGGAAGCCTCAATAGGCTTGCCGATCGCCGGGTAAAGTCGTCATTGACCCCCTCCCCTCCCCCTCCCCACTGTTTTTGTTTGCTCTCTTCAGGGCCGTTGCTCGACCGTGGAATGACAAGGCTCGCATGATGATCTTCAATTGTTACCTGGGACCAGGTAAGCAGCGATAGACTATCGCATTTAAGGCCCGGCTGCAGCTACAGACTCATGACCAATGAAGGGACCCCTTCCCGCAGCGGTCAAATCCACCGTCTTCGCCCCTTGGTCGCCTTCGGGGGATACTCGTCTGTCGCGCAACGTCTTTCTTGCCGAATACGAGTCGCAAGGACCCGGTTCCTTGGGCAAGCGCAAGTTGGTCACCAGTGGAAACGGGAACGTCGATACCGAGCACCTGTCGTACGTGCTTGATGAGAAGTCCGCGGCGCCGTACTTCCCGCTCGGGGCAATCTTTACCGATGGTATTGCATGGATCGACTCCAACTTCGACGTCAAGGCTGGGCACCTTGCATCAGGGGGAGGAAGAGGATCTTCGACTCCCGGTGCACTGGCGGCGGCGCCTGCTTTGGCCGCCAGTCTTCCCCCAGTGCCGGCGGCTAGTAAACATTGGCCGGCGCCCAGTGGAGGCAAGGGTACCCCGCTGACAAAGCAAGACCCGAAGAAGACAACGCACGACCCGAAGAAGACAGAGCACGACCACGACCCGACGAAGCAAAAGTCAAAGCACCACTCCGACCCCAAGAGCAAGAGGAAGAAGAAGACCACGTCGACGAAGCCTCAAGTTGGTAGCGGCGCCGGTGCCAGCAGCAGCCACGTGTCCGGCGGTGGACCGAGCTTGGCTTCTTTGCCAAAGAAGCGAGGCCACGGATCCGGTGGTCATCATCACCATCATCACCCTCGTCATGGCCGAAAACATCATCACTAAAATCCCCCGCAGCGAAGCTAGGCCCCGGCTTTGACACGCAAGTTTTCGAGCACCGTCCGCCAGTGCAGATTGCCCCTCTTCGTAGTATCCAGTCCACCGATACTTTCCGTATTGTCTACATCTTTATTCTTTCCTTCGCCCACGACCGATCTTTTCCCTCGCTTAGTCTGGAACCCCTATTATTCTATTATTTCCTTTGGCCGTGCCTCGGGACGTTCTCTATCATTTCGCCTCATGTATCCGAACCTTTTCTTTTATCTTTCACACTCACGCTTTTCTCGTGCTAGTATACAAAGGGGTTCCTAGCGCGTGCTGATGCAAGTTGATCTTGATCCACTCTATCATTATTTTATGTAAGAGATCTCAATAACAGCATATCTATATTTGCCTAGAAATCTTTGGAGAGATCGTAGGAGGTGCATTTAGGCACACTGGCTAGGCCAGTGGTGTAGGACTCCTTCCCATTTGGCGAAAGGATCAGTTACTTGTATTCCGGAGCGCTTAGCCGCGAAAAAGAAAGATTCCGACCCGGCGCACGCGGCCGAGACGCGGCCGAGATCGCCTGTTTGTAATGACGAGGTTCCGCGACTACCAACGAGTGAATAGGACGGAATAGGACGCGTGCGAAATCTGCCGAGGCGCGTCGACGTCCTCCGTTCGCGACTCTTGCTCGCTCCACCCACTTGGCACTCCCTTCTCGCGCCGCGGTTTCGTTGAGCCCGACCTCGAGACTCTCTCCCGGTTCTATACGCCGACGTCTCTTTATCTCCGACTCGGTTCGTCGCCTAACAACACATCCACTCCCCCACGCGACTCGCCGCGACTCGTCAAGCATGTCCAAGGCCTCGCGTACGACCGCGGACAACCCCGAGCAACGACGACGGGACATCGAGAAGTACTCGGAGGCGATCTTCTACTCGGCGAGGTACTCGGGTAAGCTCGGAGGCTAGTAGTGGATGGCGCAGATCCCGATTCGGGTCGTGGTGGGTGGGGCGAGGTTCGCGGATCGACCGAGGACGAGAGGATTGTTGAACGAGCTCTCGCGGGGCGGCGCGCATGCAAAGTCGACGCGTGCGACAATCAACATCGTGCAACAACAACCTCCTTTCTGCTTCTACAACCCGATGCCAACTTCAGAAGAGCGGGCAGATTTTCAGTCTACGGGTGAAGCGCGATCACTTCGTTGTTGATTCGTATGGGATCGGGCTTCGGCTTTCGGTACAATGCGCGGGGCGGGCGCGCACACGACTTGGGGACGCGGGTCAGCCGAGGAAGGAGGCGGTGTGGGCACGTTTCCCACAGTCAACACCTGTACCATCTCACCGTAATGGATGTGCGACCCCCGGGAATTCCCTGATCGACAGACCGTCGACCCCATAAACTACTTTGGCTAGTGTTGACTCAAGATCGCCGAGCTGAGCTGACTCTTCTTCTCCACTTCCCCCATCTTCAACATGCTCCGACTCGTCTCCCCATTCTTCTCTTGCAACAATTTTCGCCTGCCCGCCACCAGACGAGCAATACGAATACCGCCACGTGATCTTACCCAAAGCGCTGGTCAAGTACCTGCCGACCGATCGATTGGCCGAAGAGGACGAGTGGCGAGGGTTGGGCATCCGCCAGAGTCCGGGGTGGGAACATTACATGCGACATGGTCAGTCATCGATGCTGGTGCTCATGAACTCGCTATGGTGTCGCGCGTCAGAAATATCACGCCGACGCGAGTATTGGTAAAATAGGGGCTGATGCTTCCTCCACGACGGTCCCTCAACCCCCACAGCACCGGAACCGCATATCCTCTTGTTCAAGCGAGAAAAGGATTACCAGATCAAGCGAGTCAACACCAGCGTTTCCTAATCCTCGTCGTAAGGAACGACGCGCTCACCGTCCTTGTTCCACGTGATAGGTACCCCAATTAGACGCGTTGAGCGCTCGACTCTGCCGCTCGACTCTATTCCCCCCCCCTCGATTCCTATCTCCCACCTACCCTCGCATTTCGCATCTTGGAAGACTTCACACATACACCACCTCCCGACTCACCGCATCACGAGATCCAATACACACCGACGGGCGACGACCAGACCAGGAATGGAAATGGAAGAAAATCAACGACAAAAGAGGCTATACGCCCACGCACGCACGATCGGAAGCATCATGCACGAAAGAACCCGAGGACGAGGAACAAGATACGAGTAGGAAGCGTTTTACAAGGACAAGAGAATTGACACCACATATCTGTTTCGCATGTCGCAATTATTTGATTGAAATTTGAAAGGGAGTTTTGAACATGAGCAGAGCGTGAGAAAGTTGAATCGCTCGAATCAAATGTTACAATTGGGCAGGACGTACAGAACCACTACCACTAATCAAGATACATGCCGTCAATCTCGGTACCGATCAAATGATCGCCAATTTCCTCCCCCTGACGCCCCTCTTCACCCCTTCCCTCAAAGCCATCTGCCACCTCGAAACGGCCTCCGTCTCCTCGACCCCAATCAAAGCAACCCATCCGACCTGCCCCGGTTCGGACTCGTCATCGAAAACCGAAACAGAAGGCAACTTGGCTACCCTGATTTCCCCCCTCGTCCGACTCGATCTCAACGCTTGAGCTGCCGACCGAGCCGTTTCGATCTCGGCACCGGGGGAAAGGTTCGGGATCCTTCGCCATCTCGTTAAAGGGAACGCGACGCGGAGGTTATGGAATCGATGGGAGAGGAAGTAGGAAAGGAGGTAGAGGATGGGGTAGACGGTGAAGAGGGTAAGGATGAGTTTGATGTACCAGGGGGAAGAGAGGATACGGGAGATCCAGTTCTCGGGTCGGATGAGGATCTCGGTGGGACGCAGTTGGATGCTGATTTGGATCGTTCCGGTTGGGTGCAGGGGTTGGTACTCGGTTTGCAGAATCGAGCGGATGCCCTGGGTGGTAGAAAAAGGGGAAGAATGGTCAGAACCCCAGAATATTCGAGGGTGGGAGCTCGTGGTAGATGACTGACCGATTCCAACAGCTGCAAATTCCACCCAAACACCTCCTTCTCAACCTTCAACTCCTTCCACACGCTCCGGCACCGACAATACTGTTCCACCACCTCCCTCACCTGCCCTTCTCTCTCCTCCCTCTCCTTGATCAAGACATCATACGTAGGACTGGGGAGAGGTAAGCGACTGGACTTGGTCAATCCGTACGCTACGCTCGCGTGGGCTTCGACGAGATCGACCCAATGACTTCGGAACATCAATGCGGGGTGTTCGAGTTGATCGACGTTGGAGCGTTCTTCATCGTCTTGTAGGTCCACGAGAGACGCGGGATGGACGAACGAGGGCAGTCCGCTTTGAGCACGTTGTTGGAACTGACGCCAGAACGCATGCACCTGGCGTAAGGAGCTGCGCTTCCATTTCCCGTTCTTGCTCGGCCTAGGATGACTAGGAACGTTCGTCTCGTGCGTAGTGGCCGAGAGGGAAACAGGTTGCGTCGTCGATTCATGATCGCCTCTTTGGAAGGTCGCGTCCAATTCCTCTCGACTCTTTTCGACCGTCCTCCAATTCCCACCCCTATAAGCCGGCTCCCAGTCCCCAACATGGTACAATAACCCCTTTACTCCTCCTTCGCCTAGACCTTGTTCGACGTATTCGGATGCGTCGATGTAGAATTCGAAATCCTCCACCTCTTCCCGAACTTCGACTTCCTTTGTTCGGAGTTTACCATGGTGATCTTGTTCGGTGCGACGTTCGACTCGCGCTTCGGTATGACTTCCTCTTAAATGGATCGTCAGCGAGGGGGGTGACTCGGCATGTAATTTGAGGAACCTCGATAACGCCGAAGGGTTGTGATTGAGTTTGGAGGAGTAGGTTGAGATATTGCCCTTTGAATCGATCGAATAAGGGAACCGACTGGCCAATTCTTCCGATTCGAAACTCGGAAGCGTCGATTCAAGTGGGGTAGGGTTCGGACCCGACGGAGTTTGCGGTAGGAATCCATAATCGTCGATCGATCGACCAGAAGCTTGCGCTTCTTGAGCCAGCTTCTTGCGTGCTTCAGGGTTGAGGGAGGAAAGTGGTTCGGGGGCATAGGTGCTGGAGGTCGATTGAGGGGTCAAGGGGTTCGCGAAGGGGTTCATGGTCTGAGGGACCGAGCCTGAGCCAGAGGCAGAGGACGACGAAGGCATGCCAGGGGGTGAGGAGGTGGAAGCGACTTGGCTGTACGAGGGCAACCCTTCGAGGTCGGCGTCCGAGCCTGCGCCGTTTTGAGGACGTGCGGGAGCCATTTGGGCCTGCAATGCGACCGTGATGATGAGCATTGGAATCGACAGTAATATTTTGGTGACTGGGCGTGACTTGCCTTGGGGTGGGAAGGATCGAGGATCGTCATGTTCGTAGACACGTCACGTCAAACGAGATGCGTTCGACCCGAGTGGGAGCCAAGCGGAAGTTTCTGATCGATTCGCGACGGGTGCAGCGAAGCGGTCAAAGAGTGACGAAGGTCGTCGGAGACTCTGATTGGACGGAAAGCAATCGAGATCAGTCTCCTCGATCAAATGGCCATATGGATGTGATGACGTGTCACGTGAGTCGATGAGGACGGCGCGGGGCGGCCGTGTGCCTGCCCGACCATGATGAGCACCGCCTCGACTCCACGCCGGAAGATAGTCGGAAGTCCACCCCACTTGGGAGACGGAGGGGAATGGGACACGTGGGACGATGGGCAAGAGCACTTGATTGCATCGATGAGACTCACGAGAAGGTGCGATGAAATCCGTTCACTGAGTTGGGGCCGTGGAACGACTGGCAGCCTCAGCTTCGTCACGAGAAGGTTCCGTAGACCGAAGCCGAGTGTACGGAGCAGACGACGATCGTGAGAGAGCAGAGTGTCGGGGGAGTGACAGTACTGAGCGGGCGGCGATGCAACGCCCTGTCGATGATGCTACGTGGCAAAGGAGCTAGACGAATGAGGAAAGTCTGAGAAGAAGCGCTCCACTCTGTGCAATCGCCAGTTCACGCTCGAACTTGAGCGGAGCGGAGCCGTTCGAGTCATTTCTGTGGGATGGCAAATCTCCGCCAGCCAGTCCGAACCGCCCGACTCGACCTGTTCCATCAGCAACTTTGCCACTTTGCTAAACGCCACTAAATAAATCTCGAGCCGCTAAACCGCTAAAGTGCACAAAATGGCACAAAATGGCACAAAATGGCACAAAAATGGCGCTGTTTGATGAACTTAGCCACCTCTGGCTATATATCTAAGCACACCAAAAAGTGGCGCGCGCAGCGCCCTTCCCAGCGCCGCTCTTAAGCGGCGTACTCATACAGATTGCTCTCCCTGCAACCCGGGTTGCTTGAGGGCCCGAGGCCAGGGGCACACGGAGGCTTGTGTGGGCTCCAACAGTTTCATCTCATGTACGTGCGTGCTCAAATCAGGTTATTTTAGTCATCGTAGTGTGTAATTCGTATTTGGAACACTCAGTGTCAATTTTTTCGGTAAACTATCAGCGAGGAGAGGTTCGATTAGGAAACATCATTACTAAAGTGATAAAATGGCATTATTGAACGTGATAGAGTCTCGTGCCCTTTCACCACGCTAACAAACGCAAGCGACACTGAGTGACAACAAGCGACTTGATGCCTCTTCACGCTTGACGCGCCGCTATCGACCACGTGCAGTCCTGGTCTTACCCCTTCCTGTCGCCGTTACGCTCTTCGTCATATATCTATACTTGACGCCATCCGACGATCCGATATGTCCAGCCTGTCTGCTCCCAGCAACGCGTCAGACTTTGCCGCTCCCACCCGTGAGACGCGTCCTCGTGTTTGTGATATGGGTGGTCCTTCTGCTCACCACCGTTCCTCGCTGTTTCTGCACAGCTGCTTCGGTGCAATCGACCAACAGCGCAGACATGGGGTCCGTACTGTCTCCAATTACGGTTCAGACCCAACAGAACCACCTTCCTGCGCCCAGCGGCGCGACTCCCGAATGTGGACGAAGCACACCGCTCGCCTCAAGGCCGACCTCGTCCAACTCAATTGATCAACAAATCAAACAGATTCAGGAAGAGATTCGAGCTCTCCATGATGCCGTTCGTGCGTTGCCTTCAACTTCGCGAATGTCGTCGTCGCAGAAGCAGCCCCATGTGCTCTATGGCTTGCAACGTCGCCTCGAGACAATGAAGTATTGTCTGCATCATGGCGTTCGGGACGACGACCTCGACTCGTACATGCCTCGTGCGATCCGAAGGAATGACACAAACGACTGGAACGCTTTCAAGACGAGCCGCTTTTTCCACTGTCTCGTCGAGAAGGACGGACTCGAAGGTGAGCGCGGCGTCTGCCTTTCTAGCTCATCCCGAGATCGTTCATTTTGGCATTTCAAGACGCTCCTTTACGCTTCTTTGACTCACAAATTGATCACTCTGTACCCCTACAAAGTCTCGAAAGATTTTTCTACGCTAAACACAATTGGATCGCGCTACTGGGAAAAAGTCAAAGACTCGCCAGATCTTTATGAACAATGGAAGGAAGCGTGGGCAAGTGAAGCCGAAGCGCGTGAACACGAGCAGACCACTCGTCCCTTCAAGCGATGGCGAATCGATCCTGCTGCCATCACCAAACTGAGTCACAAGTACGAAAAGACGATACACGAACTGGTCCGTGACAATTCAGCTCTTCTCGTTGGGCTCTCCTCAATTCTCATGATCCTCCCGCTGACTTAGATAGCTTGGCACTGCATCAGGTTAATCAACATGCTGACACCTACGGATTCGACGCGTTAGTCATCGTCGGCTCGAACAAGCTCGAGAATAAAAATGATCGTTTCATCGTTTCGACGCTTGGCGGCGCAGCTTTCATGCGGCGCCAAAGCTGGGGTTCTCAAAAGAACGATGTGCTCGTTAACTTCACGGAATGCATAAATGGCACCCGGTTCAATCAGGAGCGAGACGAGCAATTCAAGATGGAAGGTCTGTCAGACAAGCTTCAGAACGGACCTTGTGCTCGGCGATAGATTGGTGCTGATTCCAAGAACTGATGAGCAACTCATCATGGTGATGTTGACAAGGCGTCTCACCGAGTGCTCTGCACATGGTATCGCATTATCATTGACGATTACTATAGTAAGCAATCACTCCACCGCTCTGCGCCCACATTTGGCAGCCCATGACTGAAGTTTTGTGGCCGTGCAGATCAAGCGCTCCGTCGTCGCCACAACAGAAACAAGTCTATTCAGCCCTACGTGCCTTCCAAGCTTACGAGCTACAACCAGGAAACTCTTGCGAAGGATCCAACCGCTCTTGTTATCGAGCTCGGAAACGGTCTTCACGAGCGTGATTTCCGCAGTCCTACCAATGGCAAGAAGCCGACCGTTGACAATTTGAGAAGAATTATTCCATTGATGCGACAGGGTGGGCTTACGTTTTCGCTCAAAGAGGATATCGGCCAGGTCTTTTTTGACCGCACTCCTGCCGAGAGTACTTTGATGAGCGAGCAGTCGGAAACGGAGCCAGAAGACCAAGACACTGGATCTGATTCTGCTTCTGATTCTGCTTCTGGTTCTGCTTCTGGTTCTGATTCTGATTTGGGAGCTGCAACATTTTGATTCCGAATCCGACTACATTTCTGTTGTTCAGTATATTGTTGGTGCGCCTATCGCGCGTTGAGGTAGATTGCCAAACTTTTTGTAGTCGTTGAGGTGATATCGACCTGTGTGTGGCAAGAGGTATTCAACAAGTTTCCACGCATCTCGACTAGCTTGACTGTCCGTCCGTTGATCAATTATGCGACGCATTTTTGATCGCAAAGCAAATCGCAAAGCAAATCGCAAAGCAAATCGATTTACCCGCGCTAAACGTTTCAGATTTTACTCCGTAGATTCAGGCAAATAATGGATGTTCAAATAAAGCACTCACTCATCCTACCTAATGTCAAACTGCAGTTAAGCTCGTCCCAGAGCTTGGGGGGTGACCAACAGCAAAGCACCCAAATTTCTTCGACTACCCCTTCGGACCCCCCGAGACGCCGGCGAAGTGACAGCAGAACCTTGTCGAGAATGTCCGTAATAACACGCTTCGCGTAGGGTTCTTCAAACGGCGTGCCCACGGTGAGAAGGAGAGCCGAGATTATCCGTTGGCGCTGGAACAATAGATATAAAACAGAAGCAGGGAACAAGGTAGTTCACCACTTCTGACCTGCAGACGCAAGATCGCAAGGTGTCCGAGCTTGCTAGCTGACCACGGTGTTCTAGCTGAGGGCCAGGGAAATACGACGCTGCATTACGCGTAATCAATGCCTTTTCTGCTGAATTGTCAATGGAAGGGGGCGTAAAGTCGGCATCGATATAGTGGCAGCTTGGTGCTGAGGCGTCAATGACTTCGTGATAGCAATTCTCGTTGTTGGCCGAGTCGCTTGCATACAAGCGCTAGCGTTCATAGGTCGCGCTCGGTGCCGACTACGTATTGCTTCACGCCTGGGACAGGCAATGTGCCAGGTGGCCACTATATCTCGTCTCGTGCAAATACTCGATGATCTTGATCTTTGTGTCCCGCAGACAGAATCGCTGGTTGTAACTTGGTATGAATCGAGCCGCTGAGGGCATCGGGTCGGCTGTGACGCGACGGTGTCGGTGATGCTGTGAGAGGAGAGCGCGCGCGCTCGGTGACGCTCGGTGACGCTCGGCGCGACGTGTACCCCCGGGGGTACACAGTGGGACACTTCTCTTTCTCACCCCTAACCCCCACTCCAAGTCCAACATGGCACCACGCGCCACCGAGGGCGAGCGCGCTTGGCTCGACATCGACTCGCATCTCATCCGTGACGAGTCCGGCCAATGGCGTGTCCGTTGTGAACTTTGCAACAAACACTACAAGCTGCCTGGGGGGTACAGGTCACTCGACGCCCCAACTGTAGCACCGGAACATGCACATGAGGCCAAACGAAACCTGAAAAAACATATCATTCGTATACACAAGCGCACGTTCAATCCGTCTACGGTCGACAGTCGGTACAGATGCAACGAGGCGGCGTTTGAGCTGATCGGTACCGACCGTGAGGTCCAAGCGGTGAGTGCTAAACAGCTTTCCCAGGAGATCAGATACAAAATATGTGGAATTCGGCTAAACCTTTGTTTATGTACTTATCTGATCTGATTAGGGTTTTGGCCACCTGAAGAAAAGATACCGCCGGCAGTTGCAGGCCAAGCTTGACGGGTTGGAGGCGCCAGGGAAAGCGGACCGTGCGAGGCACGACGAGTGGGCGGCGGAAAGGGCGCGTCGGCTGGCGATGGAACCCGAAGACATCATGATTCAAGACCCAATCCCCGAGGACGACGAAAATTTGGCCTATGAGGTCCGGGAGGAGATCGACTACGTCGTGTGGCCTGTTTGGGATGAATGGGCAGGGCACAAAGGGAATGGACGTCTGCCTCGGAGCCTGTTGACCGTGCTCATCCATTGGAGGATCGTGTTGTTCGATGCATACGATGACCAGAAGCGAAAGAGAGGTGGAGGGAGCGCGAGAGTTTTGAAGGAGTATAGGACCCGCATCCAAGACTTCGACGACATCCTCGCGCGCATCTTCACCGTCCCCGTCAACATTGCCGCCGAACATGAGGAATCGCGCCTATTCAGTGAAATCCTTTCACCCCTGTACCACGAGTGCCAACGCCCTCTCCCTGAGGACGAAATAAGGACCGACGAGGACCAGGAGGGGAGTGACCGCCTTTTAAGATGGATCCAAAAGGCGTACCGCCCTTTCCTCGGGAAACGTGTCCCGGACGAGTTCTGAGATCAGTTAGAAAGCGAACATCGCACCTGGCAAGCAGCGCTCAGACCATTTGCAACGACGGTGCTCGTCCACGTTCCCGAACCTCCCAAGCCGCCCACCGATGCGGACCTCGAGCCCGAAAGGAAGAAGACCTGGGACTCCTGGATTGTTGAGTGTGCCCACAGGTGGTTGGCGCTGTCGAGTGAACAGAGGGACGCGTATTGTTGGATGCGCAAGAAGGGGTCCGGCGGTGAGGGCGCCGCGTCGACCTCGGGGGCACGAGAGGAGGACGCGATATCGGAACACAGTTCGGCGACCGGCCAACATTCCGACCACGGATCGGCGGCCGGCTCGGAGGCCGAAAGCACCCTCTCCACCCTCTCCGAGCTGACCAGCCTGAGCGAGCTGGAGCGCGGCCTGGATACTGGGACATGAGGCACCATGAGTGTCAATTCACCGGTTAGGCGATGACCGTCTCGAGTTTTCCGTGAGCTTGTGTAGCTGTCTAGCTTGTATGTTGTGTCAATGGAGATCCTCCACTGCAACCATGATTCATTCCGAGGGTACAACGCACTCCGAAGGCGGAAATTCTTGTTCAATTTCAAACCTTAGGGCATGGCGTAGATACACTACAACAGAGTCCCGCGCCTCCGGAAATGAGGAGGCGGTATGCGACGACGTGCTTCATCAATTCTGGGACACTCTTAACAAGCATTGTACAACCGGCGTGGCGGTGTGTACCCCCCGGAGGTACACACGACCGGTGCCCTCTCCAGCTATGTACCCCCGGGGTTCCACGGCTCAGGCGCGGTCCGTCGCCGACGCCCTTGCTGACTGCACTACAACAAACTTCCACGCACCCATTCAAAGCTCAGGATGTGTCTGCAGTTACTGAAGGGAATAACCTCCTGCGACGAGACCGACGAAATATTCGTTTGCTACATCCGACTTGCACTCTGAAAAGCCCGCAAGGCCAACACACTTCCCTAGCTGAATGCTTCGTTCGAACCACCGAGCAGAGCGAAACTGCACTACAACAAACTTCCACGCACCCGCTCAAAGCCCAGGATGTGTCTGAAGTTACCGAAAGGATTAACTTCCTGCCGTTGGAGAATCGTATATGCCATTATACAGTGATCTGCCACCGGTGACCGGCTTTGCAACCCCGGGGGTACACAAGCCGCAAGCGGGAAAGCGCCTGTGCACCCCCGGGGGCACGCAGGACCGGTCCGCTCTTCCGCTGTCTACTCCCGGGAGTGGCCACACCCCGCGCGCCGAATGACTGTGTACCCCCGGGAGTACACAGCCTTGTCGGCGGATCAGGCCGCGTCCTCCCGGGGTTACACTCTTGTCACGCGCCGACTCTGACTGTGTATGTGTGTACCCCCGGGAGTACAAAGCCCCTAGTACAAGGTCTGATAAATCAAAAAGGGCAAGTAAATCTAAGTCACCCGTGGACTTGCCGAAAGTTCCCAAAACTTGGCCGATGGACCGATATCCCTGCTCACTCGACTACATAAACTATCACGTCAACGGGGTAGAAGGTATGCGGTGACGTATTCGATTCTTGCTGACATATTATCGCAAGCACTGTACAACGAGCGTTCCGCCGCTGCGATTTCCGCTGCGTACTCCGTGGGCGTGTAGGGTCACGCACCCAAGACCGCAGGTCCGAGTCGAGTCCTCCGTGTTAGTAGTACTAGCAGTGAGCGCCGTTGTTCACTCGGAACGCGTCTGTACCCACTTTGGGGTTCTGTTGGAACAGACAACTACAGCAACACCAATCCTCCCCGCCCCCCGCCCGCCCCCCGGCTCTGGCAACGTTCCCAACTTACCTGAACTTGCAAATGTCAGCACCGATGCTCACCGAACTGCCGGTCAGCACCAAGCAGAACCTTCCACTGGGGTGTAATGCATTCCGGCGCTCGCATCCGTTGTGTGCGATCTTAATCGACCGAGCGCACAGAGCATTGTCACTGAGAAGAGAAAAGGAACTTTGAGCTGTAAGGTCTGGCAACGTTCCCAAATCTGAACCTGCAAATGTCAGCACCGATGCACACCAATTTCCAGTCTTTAACTTAGCAGAACCTTCAAGCTTGTCACTGCACGCACTGCAGTTCGGCGACTGTGGCCGTGGCGACCGGCTCGTGGGATCGTGGTCGTCAACGCGTCAACGCCTGATTAAGGCTGACATTCGATTTACTTTTGTGCACTTTGGCGTCCACATTCCACCATGTGCGATATGGGCGGCATACAAAAAGCAAAGTCCTTCAATAACAAACAATCTACAGTCAACAAATGCGCCAAACCATCCCTAGCTAGCCCATGGGCTCGTCGAGAATCTCGAGGTCGTCCGAGGCTTCACCCCCTGTCGAGCCTGACTCTCCGCCGCCCTCCCCGAGCTCAGCATCATCTTCTTCCTCAACCTCCTGCTCCGATCGTGAGCCCAAAAGTTCTTCCATTCGTCTTTCATACACATCATCGCGGTCTCGCTCGGCCTGCTCCGCGGCTGGATCGGGGGTCAGGCCAAGTTCCCTTCGGAATGCGTCGAGGTCGATGGTTGTGTGGCGCACGTCCACGGCAGAAGGACCTGATGAGCGGCGGCTCGACTCAGCGACGAGGCTCTGCATTTGAGTATTATTCAGCGTCGAAAGGCGGCGACCGAAATGACGTGGACTACCGCGCGAACGGCGCGACACCTGTTTCGGCCGTCCGGCGAAAAGTCCCCCGATCAAACCGAATGCCGAGGGCCGCGATTCATGAACTGCGGGTGAACGCGTTCTGAACCAGACAACCGAGAGATCATCGCGCTCGGCGAGCCGATCCAGACGCTCTTTGAACGAAATCTGTCGGCGTTGAAGCACATGCCACACCGCCGTGCCAACCTCGCCCGCGCCATCAGTTCCGAGAAGTTTCCTAGCCGCTTCGATCGTTTCTTCGGGAACTAATAGAAGGGGCGACGTAAGGTACAGCACCATCACAAAGAAAGAGTGTGTCCATCTCACCTTTGTCCTCTGCCCATGCCTGAGATACCCTAACAAAGCGAGTGTCCTCATCTTCGAGCCACGCGAGTAGTTGTCGAACCTCAGCTCCGATTCGAAGAATCTCTTCTTCCGCCCTGGCTTTGAGTAGAACCGCCTTGATCCCTTTCTGAACGTCGGTATCGATCGCCCAAGGCGCAGTGTCTTGTTCGAAAAAACCGTCTTGCCAGAAAGCGTCCGTTGGCGACAGAGTCACAAGCGACTTTATCGTGGTAGCGAGCGGCAAGTTGTCCAGAATCTTGGCCGATTGCTCGGTCGCAGCATTTCGGTAATCCCCGACCGCTTTATTGTACATCTCGATTGCCACTTTTACTTTCTTGCTGTGCGTCTGTGAGACGCTGACAAGCTTGCTGGCTTCGACTTGACCGATTGTCGCGCCGCTTCGTTCCCGACCCATTGAGTCAATTCGTTCTTGACAGTATTGCAATTGGACCGTCGCTTTGTGTAATGCGCGAAGTTTGACTACGCAGTTGCACAAATGCTGGAAATCTAGGTATGTCATGGGACATCAAATATCAGGTGGCGGTACTCATAAAGATAGGACGCGCGCCGCACCTGAAGCTGCAAGTTCCTTCGTACGATTGTATTCTTGTTGATAAGCTCTTAGCTGTTGCTGCAAGCGAGCCTTCGCTTCATCGGAAGCCATTGGATCGAATCTGAACACACAATGCCAAGACACAGTGTCAATTTTACGCCCTTGTCCTCCAATGGGGCTTGACGTGCCGAACGTACAGCCTTTCTTCCACCTGGTGTAGCTTCTGTACAATGTTGAAAAGCTCGAATCGCTCCTTGTCCTCATTCTCCCGACGTTGACTCGCCGTTGTGGCCGCTTGAGCAGCTCGCTGTAAATCCCATTGCGCGAGAAGGTCAGACTCGGACCATATTGCCGAAACGTCGCTCAGATCAGTTTGTGCCCTTCCAAGCTGATCTTGAGCATTCGACAGTCGTCTGCGGAGCCAACGGCCTAGAATGGACGATGAATGAAGGGACCGCACGATTGAGTAACGAACACGGCGTGAAAGTGTGGATGGCAGAGCATACCGAGGCTGTCAACACCGTTCTTGTTCATCAGGTCGATGCGACGCGAGATGTTGACGCGCCGGTGAGAAGCGCTCGCAGGACGATTGATCGGGATGAGCGATCGGAGCTGACTCCAAACGCGTTCGCATCCCTCCCCATCCGTCAACCCAAAGTGCTGAATCAGGCGCGGGTTGTACTCGAGCTGGCAGGGCCATTGATGAGCAAAAGCATGAAACACGCTCGTGGCAAACTTCAATCTCGGAAACAAATCGGGAAGGATACCTCTCTGCGGGCGATCGAAGTACAGTACAGGTCAGCGGCGCCCCAGGGCCAGAAATCTAAGAAACGACGGATCCGCCACTCTTGCTGACCGATTGCATGTAGCCGTCCAAATTACACGCAACATCATACAGCACTCCGAGTGTATCGTCGGACGGGAGTTGGTTCGAAATATGTTGCAGCAGCGATAAGCCGTAGTAGCGCCTGCCTCATCAAAAACGAGCGTCAGGCCTTGTAAGCGGGTGAGAGGAGCTGAGCTGACGAACTTTTCACCTGATTGATACAAGTTGACCATCTTCAACGCGATATCGTGACGGCAGACACAGGCAACTAGGCCCGTATCGGACTTGCCCCGCGAGATTTGTGTCGCACCGCCGTTGGCCGCTTTCCACGAATCAGCACAAGCCTTCAAGACGCAAGAGGAAAGGCGTCAGCGCGTTGAAAGGATCGCAGGGGGCGGCTCGGATCAGCGGACCTTTTCTGACTTCTTGCTGTCGCCACCATCACAGATCTCCTTCATCGATTCGAGCTCATCTTCGCCGAGGAAGAGGGCTGGCGTCGACTCCTGAGGATCGTATTTGGCTGAGGTGTCGCGAGAATGTTGGAAGTTGCCATCCAGAGCGACAAGATGCTGCACTTCGACTCTATGGTGGGCTTGGTTCAGACGCGTCGATCCGTAGCATGCTGGACACTTATCCGAGAGAGAATCCGCGACACCGAGGACGAGGTCGCCCAATTCTCGCTCGGATGTCGTGAGAGCCCGAAATTCGTCAAGGGCGCGCTGGAGTTGCTTTCGCAACTCCTTGTCCTGCGCAAACGATGATAAACATCAGATAATGCTCAATAGCAATCATGACAGGAGGTCGAACTCACGAATTGATGCTGACTCAGGCCCGGCCGACCCCATCCAGTTTGCTCATAGAAAATGTCGAGCCCGCGAGCTGCTCCATCGACAGGAAACGGCGCGGTGCTCCACCAGGAGTCGAAAAATTGGAGAAGTCGAAAGGTGAATGCAGAGCGAGGAGCAGCTGCGGTCGATCCGATTAATCCGATCTGAGCAAGGCGCTCGGCGTACGTAAGGCATGGGCTATCGCTGCTGGATCTCGGACAAAAAGCGATCGGCACCTCGACCACTGCATTGATTCAACCATTCGACCTTGTCAGCGCAACGTTCGACACAGCGACCCAATTCGCCTGATTCACATACAGCTTATGAGCTCGTACACGTCAAGCCGTAACGTGAGGGGACTCTTGCATGAACAAGGCGGCGGCACTTCGCTAGCGACCGAACCCTGGCACAGCTCCTCGTCCACGTCAATCAAGGGCCGTAGATGACCTTTGACCCCAGCGCAAAACGCGATGTACTGGCGCAGAAGCGCTGGCCGTTCCAAGCGCCTAAGGCGAGCGTCGTTGAACACGAATTGCTTGTACGTTCCTTGCTTCGACTGACCACGTGTGGCTGATTCGAAACTTTCGACTTGGCGCAGGTCAGCCAGTGATAATCGCTCGGCGATTGCACTATAGTCAAGCGAGGTTGGGAAATGGGATGTTCGATCCGGAGAGTATGGGGCTGGATCGAAGTCGTGTTCGAAGCCACCACCGTACTCGCTGTAACGCTCTTCATCCCAATCCATCCCACTCGGGTTGGCGGCGTCACTCGCGGCTTCGTCGGAATCGGCCTGAATTGGAAGGGCCATTGGACGCTGAGGACACGGCGAGCTAGCTTCGCCAAAATCATCGAAGGTTCCTTGTTGGATTTGGCGGGCAGTGTAAGTAACACGGTGCCGGGTTCCGGGGATGTTGGTGCGGAGTCGGACGTCCGATCGGAGGCCTTGAGGCCTATAGGAAGGATGCTCCTCAAAGTAGTCCAGACGGACCTTGAAAGGTCTCCATCGATGCCTGCCCATCGTCGATGTGAATTGCGTAGCTTCGAGATTTAAGAAGGGTGTCTCGATAGTTGATGCTCTGGTTAGAACTGAGGCGGGTCTCACTTGGCGCTGAGCGGAAGCTGAAAGAGACAGGTCTGCGGGCATACTAGTACTAGTCACTAAATGCTCAATCTCATTAGCAAGTTAATCTTGGCCTGGCGCCAGCGGCCAACCCCGGTTGCAGGGGGGGGCAACCTGTATGGGTACGCCGCTTAAGAGCGGCGCTGGGAGGGGCGCCGCGCGCGCCACTTTTTGGTGTGCTTAGAAATATAGCCAGAGGTGAACTTAGCAAAGTTTGATGAAGTTGACACTTAAAATTTGGAGGAGTGCTGTGGTGAGGTGTAACAATGTCAGGACCTTGGTTGCTATTCTTCCTATTACAAACTCTAGGTATCAGTATACCAAGTACTCGACCTGCAATAGATACATAAAGACATGATTTGCTCTCAACACCTGTTTGCAGTATTATAATCTAGGACTGAAGCTATACTGTTGATTCAATTGACCAAAATCATGACAGGGGCTATTCTGATAGATCCATTCGCGCCGCCCTCCCTTTCCCCTTCCCGCGACTCTGAGGCGTTCTCTGATCACGTAGAATTTTGATGCTAAATAATCTCGCAAAGCGATAACATACATGCTCACAAGTTCACAGATTTACAGTCAACTGGTCTTTCCAGATGTCCACAACAGTCTGGATATTCCATGCCGGCGTGATCTCCATTTGTCAAAGTAGCACCTGCCTAAGATCCGATCGTAAAACAAAACATCCTCAACCGAGTGTCGTAGATTGAAGTCGCTGTGCGGCGACGGAAGAAGGAAATGCGCCTCCTGCGCCTACGAACGGAGTGGGACTTAGACAAATTTTGGGAGTAAGGCGCGAGTCGCCGCGCGCGGCGCGCCAACTGGCGTGAACCGGGCCTTCGCGAATCGCCAGTGAGCGCAAGCGCCGTCGCGGCCAAGTGACTCGCATTAGGCCACGGCCGCGTTGTTGTTTACCAAGTCCACACGCCGTCGCGAACCTCCTTTTCCTTCCTCCCACTCACTGACACCGCTCGCGATGCCCACCCCTTCTTCCCTCTTGCCTCCACCATCATCTTTCAACCTGCCCCCGGCCATTTCCGAGTGAGTCGACCGTATGGCACAGCCATTGAAAGGTATGGCTGAAGCGTTACAAGCCGCCGGCAAAGACACCGCCAGCGTCCGGCGGGACCAATGCGCGGTCAAAACAAACACGAAGCAGAGAGGCGCACGTCACATCTTGGCAACGCTAACCATCTTCGGAGGGGTTCTTGGAACTTCGCTGTGGCCCCACTGTTAAGGTGAGCTTGAGGAAGTTATACTGTTGTCCAGAGCAGGAATTCGCTGGTAAGTATTTGCATTACTGCAGAGAGATTTCCAGTTCGGCCGGAAGCCAGACGACCTGTCAAACTCACTGTTGAACGATCTCGCCGCCGTGTTCGCAGCTTGCGCCAAGAGCCAAAAGCTGGCCTCCCTCAATGCGGCGCAGCCGGACCACCAAGCCCTGGCTTTTGGTCTAGTATCTTACGCTCTTACGCTTAAGCTGCGGTGAGTCGAGAGATCATCCGCGGATATCGGTTTTATTCCTCTGACATTCGACCTAGCGTTCGTCTACCGGTCTCATCAATAGGCGCGCGTGTCTCTCGAAAAGGTGATGCCCCCGATTGCGGGGTTCTCCGGTGAGTCTCAATCATCAGATGTTGCGACATACACGGGTTGTTTCCGCAGCGGGCAAAGGGGGGGGGGGTATGCTTCCGTTTTCAGGCGGCGAAACAGTGGCCAAAGACTCGCTCGAGGCAAGCCCGGGGGCCTGGCACTTTATAGGAACACTAGGCGCCGAATGATACGTAAGAAGAGGACTCAGAATAGATTGTTTGGCTGGCAGTAGCCTAGTACTTAGCACTGCGTAATATGAGTGGAATGCAAGCATATACCAGTACTACCAGGCATTGATCGCTCAAGCGCGGTTATACACATAAAAGCATTGAAATCAGGTTGCTGTTGCAAAAGCACTATAAGTGCACTAAATGGCACGGAAGCCACTAAATGGCACAAAGTGCACTTAAGTTAACTGCCTTTTAAGTGTCATTTAGCGACCCACCGGAGATTATAGAAAACGAGCTAAATTGCACTAAAAGTGCGCTTTTGGCACTAAATTGCACTAAAGCGCGAGTGGCAAAGTTGCTGATGTCGCTGACCAACTTCAAGTGGGGGCTACCGGAAACCTAATGTCGGGTGACGACGCGCGGGATTCGCTGAATCCTTCCACACTTTGAACATGATGTCATCCATCCCATGAACAGGAGCCTTGAACTGTAAAACTTCAGCCTTTGCAATTAGTTCTCTCTCATGCGGCCTCGCTGGGCTTTGGTGTGAATATTTCTGGCTGGAAGCGTTTGTGTGCTCCTTACAAAACGAAGTACATAGAGTTGCTTGCCAGAGGTTGCGCAAAATCGACGTTACGCCCTACTAACTCACGCGACGACCAAATTAAAGCCGAGACTAATACTAAACCCCCACGCCGGCCGAGCTCGTCGACCCGTCTTCTCTTCCTCTTCCTCTAGCATCGCATCGCAGCGCTCGCTCGTGTGCCCACCCCACCCCCGCAAAAGCTCGAAGCCATGTCAGGTCCACCACCACCTACCTTACCTACTCCCCACCCCACCCCAACCCCCACACTCGCCCCAGCCGCACCTGGGCCTGGACCGGCATCAGCATCAGCTACACCCGTGCCGCTGGTGCCTCCACCATTCGCACCCCCGGGTTTCCTACTCCCTCCGGTACCACCGCCTTGGACCGAGCACAGAGGTCAGTAGCTGAGGATGTTTCAAGTTGAATCGTGGAAGCCTACCTGATCAAGTGTTGTGATTGGGTGTAAGCAGCCCCCGCGGGTCAACCGTATTGGTTCAACCCGATCACGAACGTCTCGACTTATGTCCGACCATTACCACCTCCAGCGCCCGTACCACCCGGTGTACCACCGATGTTGAACCCACCCCCTCTGCATTTCCCTTCCGCATCCACCTCCTCAGTTCCGACGAAGAAGGAGAAGGAGAAGAAGGAGAAGAAAGAGAAACCCAAGACCAAACTCGAGATCGAAGGCACGGACTGGATCGAAGTGACGACGAACCAGGGGAATGTGTTTTGGTCGAATAAGGCGACCAAGCAGAGTGTTTGGACTGTGCCGAAGGAGGTGAAGGAGCTGATGGCGAGGAAGGAGAGGGAAGAGAAGGCGGAGGGGGAGGCAGGGAGAAAGAGGAAGGCGGCGGAGGAGGGTGGGGCTGAGGAGACAGAGGAAGAAGCGGAGAAGAAGGAGGAGTCTACTACGCAGAAGGAAGATGCACCGACAACAACGAACGAGGTCCCATCAGCTCCGACAAACGCATCGGACAGCGCGGCCCCACCCAAGAAAAAGAAAAAGTCCAAAGTCGTTGTCGTGCACGACATTGAAGAAATGGAACAGGACGAGGATTGGCAGCGCCAGATCGCGGAGGAGATGGCGAGGGAAGTCGAGGAACAACAGAAGCAGCAGGAACAGGAAGAACAGCAGCAGCAGCCGCCGGATCATGTGGGGAGGAGTGTCGGACGACCTCAGGCTGCTGCGGCGCCGCTCGGAGGGTTGGACGTCAGTGCAGAGGAAGGGATGGCGTTGTTCAAGGTGGGTTCTTTCGGTTTGAACTTGGTAGAAAAGTCCGATACTGAGACGCTAGGATTCTTTCGGGTACAGGCTATGTTGGGCGAGAAGGAGATCAACCCCATGGCGCCCTGGGACATGGAACTGCCCAAATTCATCAACGACCCTCGCTACACTGGTCAGCCTCACCGCCATGTTTACTTTTCCACCATGAATACTGTCTGACGGTTTATTGTCTGCTGAACGCAGCCGTCAAACAACTCAAGGATCGAAGGGATCTGTTTGAAGAGTTCTGCAAGGAGAAACTACGCGAGATCCGCGCGGCCAAAGCCAAAGCCGCTGCCGAGGGATCATTACCCAAGCTGGATGTAAGTGGGGTATTTAATGAAGCGCGAAAGCGTTTCCACGAATTGACCTCGTTTTGGCTGCCATGCATAGCCTTTGACCTCTTATCGAGAGCTTCTCGAAACGGCCGTCACTTCGACCCGAACGCATTACTCTGATTTCAAGCGCCGGTACCACAAGGACCCTCGATTTCGCAACTTTGGAAAGACCGAGGGGGAGAAGGAGAAGGTGTTCAAACAATGGTTGCGCGATTTGGGGGAGAAGAAGCGCGCGGATGCGAATAAGGCTGAGCAGGCGTTTAGGGAGATGTTGGGTGAGGATGCGACGATCAAGTTGAGTGATCAGTGGACTGAGGTCAAGGCAAGGTTCGCGAAAGATGCGAGGTATGGAGGGGTTGCTTCGGCTTCGCAGAGGGAAGGGTTGTTCGAGGCGCATCGCAAGTTGTTGGGTCAAGGGTCGAACGGAGCGAGCTCATCGAAGGGTGCGCCGGCTTCCACTTCGACTTCGACAACGAAACCGACGTTGACGAAAGAAGAACGAGCGGCTCGAGCAGCTGCGAGTCTACGAGAAAGGGAGGAACAAGTCCGAGCTGAGAAGGAAAGGACGTCGAGGCAAGCCCGAGCGGCGAAAGGAAATCTAGGTCGGGAAGAAGGGGAACGCGAGTTTGGGACCTTGTTGGTGGATCAGGTTCGGGATCACAACGCTCGATGGGAGGAAGTGGTTCCTTTCCTTTCGAAAGATACCCGTTTCACCGATTCGCCACTTTCGGTTCATGATCAAAGGCAATTGTTCGATCTGCACCTCAAGACCTTGTACAGCAAGCGACTTGCGGTCGTCGAGGATCTATTCGCTCAACATGCTTCAACGATGACGACGCGATTCGAGACAATCCTTCCCAGCCTCGCTGACTCACTCCACGTCATTCGCCTCGTCGAAAAGGACTATGATCGTCTCGAACACCTCTACGAAGCCTGGCTCCGCAAATGGGCCGATCGAGCGCGGCGCGAATTCGACGAGTTGTTGAAAGAATCGGCGATTCTGGAGCACTGGGGTCGTTTGGCCAAGCATGAGGATTTGGACAAGGTCAAAGTGATGGGCGAGGAAGGGGCGGAGGATTCCGAGGATGAGGATGAGATGCCGAGTATTGTCGAGATGGCCAAGCAGGTCGATCTACCGGCGATTCAAAAAGTGCTACGCGTGAGTCGGGTCACTGCACGGTGCAAACATTCGCATCAGTTCCTGTGCACTGACCCGTGTTGGCATCATGTCTTTGTTCCCACAGCATGACAAAAGGTATCTGGTGTTTGATCACGTGTCGGAGAAAAGGGAGCAGTGGCTCAAGGAGTATTTGGCGAATTTGTCGGCGCCGAAACAGACGGTGCATCAGAAGGAGTAGAGAGGGGCCGAAGCTTTTGTTTGTAATGTCGAATGTTGGGGACCAAGGGAATTTTCAGCTCACTGTTGTGTTGTGTAGATGCTTCGAGATATGACCCGAGTTGACGGTCACTGCGCAAGTGTTCGCCTCGGCTTCATTCCGGCTTCCTCGGCGGTGCCGCGGCCGGTCGTGACCTGCTGCTGTCGTGAAAGATGCGATCAGCCGCCGCCCCCACTCGACCGCGATGACCCTGACGTTCTCTTCCCTGCTCAAACCGGCCCAGTTTTCGTCTCGCAGCGATGCAGAAAGTGCCCCCGACTTCAGTTCGTCGCTGCCGAACAGACGGGTCAGTTGCACACACTCCACTGCTCCCCCTCAACTCCCACTGACGCTCTCCTCCCCTACGCGAATCCAGCTTCGCGGCGTACGCCGTCAAGTTTTCCCCCTTCTTCCCCAATCGACTCGCCGTAGCTGGATCAGCGAATTTCGGTCTCGTCGGCAATGGGAGGCTGAGTGTGCTCACTACGGGCGGGGCAGGGATCGGAGGGCCCGTGGGGGCTCATCGTGCGGGTGGTGGTGCAATGGCGATGGGCATGGGGATTGAGAAAGGGTGAGTCTCCCAGGACGGGGTTGGGACGTAGCACTGATCGGAGTTCGGTTGTGGTGTATAGTTTCGATACGCAGGACGGGTTGTACGACCTGGCTTGGTCCGAGATGCACGAGAACCAGATCGTCACCGCCAGTGGGGATGGTTCGGTCAAGTTGTGGGATGTCGCATTGGATGTGGGTACAAGTTGTCCATATACTATGCACCAGGTTTATATTGCTGGACTCATTTCTTTCGGGTACTTAGGAGTTCCCCATCCGGAAATGGCACGAACACGCCCGAGAGGTCTTTTCGGTCGATTGGAACAATTTGCAAAAGGACTTGTTCTGCACCAGCAGTTGGGATTGTACGGTCAAGATCGTACGTCAAACGATGTGATCGCTTCGTAATGCGGCTCTGCTCCTTCAGAGCCCACTGACGTCTCGCAACCCTCCACAGTGGACACCTGATCGTCCCACTTCAATAGCAACGATCCCCGCCCACACCGCGTGCGTCTACGCCGCCGCTTTCGCCCCTCACCAACCCACGACCTTGGCCTCATGTTCAACCGACGGTCAACTCAAAGTATGGGACACGCGATCCCCCATGGCCGCGACACCCTCCACCGTGCCTGGACAACCTTCTACCGCTCAAGCGCAAATCGCCATCCCGGCGCATTCGACCGAAGTGCTTTCCCTCGATTGGAACAAGTATCAACCCCACTTGATCGCGACGGGATCGGTCGATCGAACGATTCGAATTCACGATCTTCGAATGGCCGGACATGATCAGCGTTTGCCGCCGAGTAACGTCCCCGTTATGCAACCCACTTCAACGGTTGCCACCTTGTTGGGCCACGAATACGCCGTGAGGAGGGTCGCTTGGTCCCCTCATTCTCCGAACGTCCTAGGGTCGACAAGTTACGATATGACTGCGAGGATCTGGGCCATTGACGCAGGGAATCTGGGAGCGGGAGGACCTAATACGAGTTCGTTCGGGAGTGCGGGTATGGGCGGAGGGAGGTTGATGAGGATTTATGATGGGCATACGGAGTTTGTGGTAGGGCAGAGTTGGAGCTTGTTCGAGGAGGGGGTGGTGGCGACTTGTTCGTGGGATCAGGAAGTGCATTTGTGGAATGCTTAAGATGGGATGGGGGGGGAGGGTGCCGAGGCGGTTAAAGGAAAAGTACGGGAGAGGGAATGATGGGCTTTGGGTTTGTTTTGGGTAATATTGTTGTAAGATTTAATTGGCGCTGATGAAAAAAAAAACTACTTAGGACCTTCTCCGGAACAAGAATGCGAAGGAAAAGAGACACGAGTCCGGGTCTGACAGGGTCTGACAGGATTCCGTCAGGCTGGCAGGAGCGCGCCGCTTTTCAGCTTGCTTCAGGGGTTGACCGCGTTCCATCACCTCCGTCCAGGAGGAGACTTCAACACAGGCGGGCGCGAACGACAACGACTTGGACAGAAGAGTGGATTGCTAGTGGTCAGTGACTGGGCCTCGCTACTTCCTCGCGAAACACAGGCTCGTCGGAGTGATTGAGGTCGACAAGCAGGCAAGGATCACGTGGTGTGGGGCACCCGCACGAGGCTGGCAGGCAGGGTCGGCCACGGCCTACTGGCACTCTGTCAGAGGCATCCCCCGTGAGGGCTCATTTACCCTCGTGGATCGTGATGTGATAGGAAACGCTTAGTCTCACGGGGGTCATGCCCGTGCACCACCCGAGCTCCACGGCCCGACTGCGTGCACGGGCCTCTGGGGTCGAGCAACTCGCGTCAAGGTTGGGCATGCGCACTGACATCCTTGTTCCGTTCACACCTCTAGTCATACGAGAAGAGCCTTCCCGTACCACAGGCTGGACGCGGTTGAAAAGGCCGCGTCAAGACAAGCGAGTCTCACACTCAAGCATGACCGCTTCAGCCGGTCGTCGTGGGTCCGTGCCGATCCAAGCTGCAGCTCAATCAGCTACGTTGGCCGATTTGACCGCCACATGTCGAAGAACAACGGGGAGAAGACCGCCACCACTCGTAAGTTACCTTTGTTGAGCTCAGAGAGTTGTAGCGATCTCTAGACCAAGCGTGGAAGACGTATCCTCTTCCCTCTCCCCTCAGGTCGGCTGCTCCATCACCCTGATCGATGACCACGCCTACGTCTTTGGAGGCCGCTTGGTCCCTAATCGAACCATGGTCGATACGCTCTATTCCCTCTCCCTACGAACCCTCGAATGGCAACTCCTCTGGCCTCCATCCCGATCAACCGAAAACGGTATCGATTCCACCGCCGAAAAACCCGATCCGAATTCACCCACCACACTCAAAGCTTTCGCCGATGTTTCGAGTCGAGGACCTGCACCCAGGTACTTCCATTCCGCCGAAGCGTGGGGCAAGAAAATTGTTGTTGCGTTCGGTGAAGGGTATTCGCCCGTACCTGCCGATTCGGAAGCGGGCTCGAAAGACACTGGAGGATCAGGAGCCGATGGGGATTCGAACGATGGCTTCGGCGAGCTCTTCACTTTGGGCGATGTATGCATTTGGGACATCGAAAAGAAGGTGTGGGAGATGCCAGAGATCAAATGTGCACCAGGGGTAGAGGGTCCAGAAGCGAGGTATGCTCATCTGGCTTGTATCACCAGTGTTGGAGGGGGATCGAAGGAGACGGGAGGGGATAAGCAGGTGATGGTCATCATGGGTGGGCAGGATGTCAAGAATACCTGTGAGTCTGAGCGTTGAACTTGTCAGCAAGTCCTTGAAGACTGACCAGCTCTCCGAGCTCACAGATCTTCACTCGATGAGCGTGCTCGATTTGGGCTCGCTCACCTGGGTCCGGTCCAGTACGTGGGATCGACATATCGGAACGTATCGGGCCGTCGTGACAAGTGCTACGAAAGAGATTCATCCTGCGACTTCGTTCTCCACTTCGATCAATGGTGCACCAGCGGTCCTGAACGAGGACGAGAAGCACGCTTCACAAAAGACCGTGACGGGCACTGAGGCATCGGACGAGCTGGCACTAGGTGGCGAATCGATGCGTCAATTGAGCTACTCGACAAGTCTCGACTCTTCCAAGCCCCAACCCCTGCTCCTGTTCTCGAATTTCAACTTTGCCCAAGTGCGAAGGAATTTAGATCTACTCGTCGCGCCGACCGAAGCCGACGAGTCGCTTTCGGCGACCTCGCTCTCGAGCTTGATGGGCGGCACGTCCTTACCTCCGGGTCTACGTTTCCCTACTGGCAAGATCGTCGGTCACCACCTCCTCATCTTTGGCACGTTTCTCTCCCAAACTGTCAACAACTTCTCCATCTGGTCTTTGGACCTCGGTCCCGGTGGAGCGAGTGGACTCGCAGCTCGTGCGGCTGCGCAAGAACCCTTGACTTGGTCTCGCATCGAACCAGGGAGTGTCTTGAGCACAGGGAGTTGGAACCGCGCACTGGTGTGGGGCAACAGCGTCGTCGTGATTGGGGATCGGGAACGCGACATCGCGATCGATTACGACCATCGTCAAACGAACTTCGCGCACCTCGCGTTTGTCGACCTCGAGGCTTTTGGCGTGTATCAGCCACCCCCGAGGGTGTTACCCCCTCTAGCTCAAGCACTGGGTTTGATGACGCTTTCGCAACCCCATCTCTCAGACTTTGAACTACGTTGCAGTGACGGCGTTCGGCTGTGTTGTTCGCGCACGCTTCTCGTCGATCGATGGCCTTGGTTCAAATCCCAACTCGACGACTTCAAGCTCCGCGCCAAGGGGATGATGGCAGCTCAACAACGTCGAGTCGATGCGGCCCGTACTCTCAATAGCAGTAGTAGTAACGGCGATTATTCGGACGATCCCACGAATCACAATCTCGTCGGCGGTGGGGAGGACGATACTTTACTCGTTCGCGCTTCCGAAATTGCGTTATCATCAACGACGGAATTGAGGTTATCGCCTCGGACGTTGGATCTGCCAGAACCTTCGATCGTCGTCCAAGCCTACCTCCAATACCTCTACACCCTGAACCTGTCCACACCCCTCCAACTCGATCCGCCCGTCCTCTCCGCCCTCCTCATCTTTGCGAAAACGTACGATGATAAGGCGCTCAGGGCTTTGGTGACGCATGCGTTGCATGAGGTTTTGGATCGGCACAAGGAAGGAGGCACGAGTGGGATGGCGGCGTTGGTGTATGATGCGGCAACTTTGGGGGGTTGCATGGCGTTGCAGATTAGGGCGTTGAGGATCTTGATGGTCAGTCTTTCGGGGGAGCAGTCGGCATCGTGAATCAACAGGGCGTTCCCTCTATCGTCGCATTGGACCAAATCTGATCATTAATTTTGATTCACTCGATAGTCTGGACCGAAATTGAACAATAATCGTAACCCCGCCGGTCAAGGTTCTCAAGCGATGGTGCCTCCTACACCCCCTCCAAAACAGGCCCCTCCGACAGGAGCTTGATTTACCCCTGTCGATCCAGTAAACTCTTTTCGACCTGCCTTTTCATAGGAGGTGTGCGTACTTTATACTTTATGGTAGCACTGCAATTTTTGTTTGGGGTTGTCGAGTTTCGGAATTCGCAGGAACGTGCTCGGTCTGATGGTTCCGCCCGGGGGAGAGCATCGGAACGTTCCATGGCCAAAGCCATTGCATTGATGGTTTGAAAAAAGGTTTGAAAAGTTATTGGGGTCAACGTGATCATTTGGCTCACCCATGTTGTAGATATCAGCTTTCATTGCCGCCGCTGCCACCCCGCCCGACCAGCGCGGGCCGGGGATCGTGAGCCGAGCTGTTTGGGTGCGAGCAGCCCAGCGTCGTACCTTCGCCGGGCCGGGCGAAATCGGTTTTCGCCCTCGCTCGCGCTGGCTTGCACCCGCTGGGGGCTGCTGGGGGCTGCTGGGGGCTGCTGGGTCCTTTCCCCCTCTGACCCACGCCCGCATCCTCCCCCGTTTCCCCCCCTCACACGCGTTACAGGATGCTCTCCCGCGCCGCCTTCTCTGTTCGTGCTGCTACGGTGAGTACGCAACCGTTCAAATCGAGGGATCGTCGGAGCTGGTGTGATGTTGATGTTGGGAATACGTGCGGATGCTGACGACGAGGGTATGCGTGCTCGTGGGCCCCCGATCTGTGCAGCGCACCTCGGCCGTCACTGGCCTGAGGTCCTACGCCACCGCCAAGCCTGGTTAGTCCTTATACCGTCTACGGCGTCGTCTGGCGTGGAACGTCGATCTGACCGCGCTCGTTAACGCCTTGACCCCTTGCAGCGGCTTCGGAAGTGGCTTCGATCCTCGAATCGCGCATCTCTGGCTCGTCGGGCGGAGCTGATGTCCAGGAGACCGGTCGCGTCTTGACCATTGGTGACGGTATTGCTCGGTAAGTTGAGCAGGATCGAACCTTTCATCGAGCTCGGTGCACTGACGCGGTGTGTCGACGATGCAGTGTTTACGGCCTCCGAAACGTTCAAGGTGCGTCGTTTATCCCGCTGGCTGCGCTCGTTCTCGCTGGCTCGCTGGCTGGTTGGCACGCTGGCCGATTCGCGCGCGTGCGGGTCGGCCCTGCGCTTCCCGCTTGCCGCCTGCCGCTTCCCGCTTCGCTACGGCCGTCCTGCGCCCGAACGGCGTGGCAGTCGGTCCCAGCGCATCCTACCCGCTTCCCACCCGCCGCCGCGCCCGTCCGTTCGCCAACCCGCGGCGGATCTTCCACCTGCATTCGCCCCCCGTACTAACCACGATGTCGATGCTGATTGACCTACAGCCGAGGAGATGGTTGAATTCTCGTCCGGTATCCGCGGCATGTGCCTCAACTTGGAAGCCGGTCAGTAGTCCACCCCCCTGCCGTATGCTTCCGCCCGTGCCAACGCGCGACGGCACCCGATCCCATCTGGCGGAGGTTCGCATCTTGAAGACCCACGACTGATTTGCGCTGTAAATTCTGTCCTCTTTCAGACAACGTCGGTGTCACCATCTTCGGTAACGATCGTCTCATGTGAGTTGACGCGTAATCATCACGACCGAGCGCCGGCCACGTTGCTGCTGGTCTGGCCCGGCGGGACACTCGGCCGTGCTCGCACATCGCAACCGCGTCTCTGAGCCATCCTCTCCGCTTGTTCCACAACCCGCAGTAAGGAAGGTGACTCGGTCAAGCGAACCGGTTCCATTGTCGATCTTCCCGTCGGCCCCGCCATGCTCGGTCGTGTCGTCGACGCCCTCGGCAACCCCATCGATGGCAAGGGTCCCATCAAGTCGACCGAGCGTCGACGTGCCCAGGTCAAGGCCCCCGGTGTCTTGCCCCGTCAATCCGTCTCGCAGCCCATGCTGACGGGTCTCAAGTCCGTCGACGCCATGGTCCCCATCGGACGTGGCCAGCGTGAGCTGATCATCGGTGATCGTCAAACCGGCAAGACTGCCGTCGCGATCGACACCATCCTCAACCAGAAGAAGTGGAACGATGGCGCTGACGAGAGCAAGAAGCTCTACTGCGTCTACGTTGCCGTCGGCCAGAAGCGATCGACCGTCGCGCAGCTCGTGCAGACGCTCGAGGAGAACGGTGCGCTCAAGTACTCCGTTGTCGTCGCCGCCACCGCGTCCGAGGCCGCTCCCCTGCAGTACCTTGCCCCCTTCTCGGCCACCGCCATCGGCGAATGGTTCCGTGACAACGGCAAGCACGCCTTGATCATCTTCGACGACTTGTCCAAGCAGGCCGTCGCGTACCGTCAGATGTCGCTCTTGCTCCGTCGCCCCCCCGGGCGTGAGGCCTACCCCGGAGATGTCTTCTACTTGCACTCGCGTCTCCTCGAGCGTGCGGCCAAGCTCTCCGACAAGCACGGAGGTGGATCGCTCACCGCCCTCCCCATCATTGAGACCCAGGGTGGTGATGTCTCCGCTTACATTCCCACCAACGTTATTTCCATCACCGACGGTCAAGTGAGTTTCATCTGTAAAGCTGCTCGACTTGCTTTAGTACGACGAGTGCTGATCTCAAATTTTCCCATCCGCAGATCTTTTTGGAAGCCGAGCTCTTCTTCAAGGGTATCCGACCCGCCATCAACGTCGGTCTTTCCGTCTCGCGCGTCGGTTCCGCCGCTCAGTCCAAGATCATGAAGGCCGTCGCCGGTTCGTTGAAGCTGTACCTCGCTCAGTACCGTGATGTTGCCGCCTTCGCCCAGTTCGGTTCCGATCTCGATGCCTCGACGCGCTTCTTGCTCAACCGTGGTGTGCGTTTGACCGAGTTGCTCAAGCAAGGCCAATACCAACCCATGGCGATCGAGCTTCAGGTGCCGATCGTCTACGCCGGTGTCAACGGTCTGCTCGATCGAGTGCAGGTGAACGACATTGGCAAATGGGAGGCGTCCTTCATCGACCACCTCAAGAGCTCGCAACAGTCGCTCTTGGACGAAGTGTCCAAGGGTAAGATGACGCCCGAGATCGACGCCCAATTGAAGAAGGTTGTCAGCGACCACGTCACCTCATTTGTCTCGGCTTAGAATCTTCCACACAGAAAAACTTGTCACCTCGTGCAAAACCTAGTGTGTCCTTTCTCTTTTTTTGTGTCGCGCATTTTATGGAAATCAAAGAGGGTTTCGAAGAATCAAAAAAAAAGAATCAGAAACTGCAAATGTGAAGCGAGAATTTGGACCTCCGCCGTGTCCTTTTCCCAAACCCTATTGAAACATCCTTTCTCCAGAACCCGACTTCCTTCTCACAAGATCCTCTTTGTCTCTCTTTTCTCATTTGTTCATCGGACGGTTCTTCTTGTCAGCGAAGGGACGATCAGTCTTGGAAAGGGGTGATTCGGGGTAAGGATGGGCAAGGATGTGGAGGGCAAGTTGGGCGGAAAGGAATGAAGTAGCGTAGAATGGGGGGGGGGGGGGTAGTGTTATTGTCTTTCAGGTGTAAAAGAGGGGTGTGTGGCGGTGAGAATGAAGACTCGTTTTGGCTTTATGCAGAATTGATTCCCGTGGTCGAGAGTCGAAGGGGGAGACGAAAGCTTCGCCTCAAGCGCGGAGAGAAGCGACTCCGGAAGACTCCGGACCGGTTTGGCCGTCCTAGGGTAGTAGCAGTAGGGGAGGGACTCTCCTTGAGCTGGGGTTTCTCACTGGTTCAGGCGGGGTCGAATCGATAAGCGATCGGAGGACCTTGAGCGGAATGGACCATGATTTTCTTCGCTAAGTAGTTTCAGCAGATAGGCACTGTTGATCCGCAATGACGGGCGTCGGAAGTCGACGGTACCCAATTGCAGGAAAACCTTGGTCGTACCTGGCTCGACAAGAGTTCGTTCGTTCGCGGGGGTCCACGTTGGCTTTGCACCGCACCCATGATAGGTTGTACAGAACACTAGGTTGGGAGAGGATGAAGTTTCTCGCCTCTTGTCGGGAGGGAGCACCGCCCAGGCGACGACGTACGTTCAACCATGGCAATTCGGAATTCGAATTTGATCGGCCACCGCGGAGATAATTCAAACGAATCTTCAAACGGTCGGAACCTCGATCCTCGATTACCCCCTGGTCTTTCACATATGACCGTGCTAGAGTCTGGGTTGTGGAGATCGCATTTCTCAAGCTTTTGTGGCAGGGAAAAGCACCTGCGTACTTCCGATTTATTTAGCGCAAGCGTCGTGGCAGCGGCCGCGCACGAACGACAAGGGATTTCCTCCCATTTCGACCGCATCGAGCAAGTCTAAGACCTACTTCAAGTGAGCTGTCCAGCTTTCCCATCTACCTAGGTGAAACGAGTGGTTTCAGGTTTAGGTTCCTGTGGTCAGTCACTACTGGGTCTCCTCCGAGACCGAGCTTATTGAAGCCTTCTCCGCGGTGGCCGGAGCTGGCTCCGAGGGCGTTGGCTAGCCCGACCGCGTGCCACCAGGAGTCTCTTGCGCTTGCATGGCTCCGATATACGTTAACAGTGTTTATTGACACGGTTGATGCTTAAATGTATATGCACAGGTGTTAATCGTTGGCCTGATCGGCGCTTGCCATACCTGCTTCAACGTTGTGGGCGTGTACAACAACCTCGTTCAAAACTACGACATACCGAGGAACCTGCGCATTATTCATTGGTCTTATGTCCTGGACCCCGTCACAACGTGAGTGTAAACAAGCTGACCTCGAATACTGGATATAATTTGAGACTGACAGACTCGTCACATCGTGCCATCTGCAGTGCCGTCGTCGCAGCCATCGTCCAGGCAAGTCTTATCCCAGGAGCTCGATCGATCCTAACGGGTGCGCAGCGACCCGGAACCGAAACGACTAAGCCCCAGGCCTACACCGAACCCCAACTTGCAGACCTTCTGCGCGTACCGCATATACATCCTTTCGAAACGTTCAATCCTTCTCCCCCTCTTGGTCGAATTTCTGACGCTGGTCCAACTCGGCGTCGGCTGTTTCACGACCGGTTTCGCGTTCGAGCACGCGATTTGGCCCGTCGTCGAGGCTCGTGTCTCCTGGGCCGTTTCAACTTGGCTCTTCATGATGGCCGGTACTGATCCGATAATCACCGTGACGATCGTGTCTGCTCGCTCGACGAAGGTCCGATTTCACGGGTACGAATTCGATCATCGACAACGTGATTTGGTACACGGTCACGAACAACGGTATATCTACATGAAGGTTCCTGAAGGATGGACTGGTGGTTCTCAGCCCGGTCACGCTCTCAAGCTCCTCAAATCCATGTATGGCACCAAGCAAGCTCCTCGGCAATGGAACGCGGCTCTCCACAAGCTGATGACGGATCGCGGCTATACGCGCTCCAATGTCGATGCTTGTCTCTACTTCAAGTATCATGGCAAGTCGCTCCATTGCCGAGGAGCTTGCTTGGTGCCATACATGGATTTGAGAAGCTTGAGAGCGTGACCGGGCTGAGAACCACCAGTCCATCCTTCAAGAACCTTCATGTAGACATCCTCCTCCATGATCCCGTTGAGAAACGCAGAATCATAGTCGAACTGCTCGAGGACGAGTCCGAGAGCGCCAGAAATCGCGATGAGAAACAAGATCGTCGTGATCGACGAGACAGGAGCAAACGCCTCGTTGTAGTCAATCCCAAGTCGTTGAGCAAAGCCTTGGATGACGAGACGAGCCTTGTAGCTGATGATGTTGCCTTCAGCGTCTTCCTTCCGAGCGAACACCCAACGATAGCCCAGGGCGCGAGCCCCGGTGGGTAACCTCGTAAGCTTGAAGACCTTGTGCGATTTGAATGAGCCCAACTCCTTGTCAGAAGCGGGCATCCAGTGTTTGGCCTCAGGAGAGGCCATCGCTTCCGCGAACGTCTTGGGAAGCGGGGGGTGACGAGACGAAACCATAGCAATGAGCTCTGGTAGACGACGGTAGACCGAGCGAGTAGACACGACACGAAGGGCGCCTGTACGACGTTGAGCACGCAGGCGAGTCGGTAAAATATTGCCTGCATCGACGTTCTCGAGCGCACCGGGGTTGCGGCCGACACGGTAAGATCAATACTCGTAACCATCCTCAGGAGTTAATGGTTGACCGTGTTCCGCAGGGCCGTCGTCATCGTCACTGTTGATAGCCTCAACAGCTTCCTCGCGTCGAAGATCGATCGGGTCCTCTTCAACTTCAGCGTCTTCGGCCAACGGGCCGACAGCCGGTAAAGGAGGAGGAGCAACGTCGTCATCGTCCACATGTTGAAAACGAGGAAGAGGAGCGGGAGCTGGCCGAAAAGCCGGACCAAGCTCGGTACGAGCGCAGGCCCGGCGTAAAGCCGGAACTTCTGCCTCGGGAAAGATCGCAGGCTGAAAAGCCAAACCTGCCTCAGGAAGGGGAGCAGGCCGTAAAGCCGGAATCTGCTCCAAGCCAGGAAACGGCAGTTGGTGTACTAACTCATATTCCTGTAGAGGTTCAACTTCGTAGATGCGAGGCTCGACAGCCGAGTCCGCGATCGAAGGAGCCTCGTTGGAGAAGGTGACATCGGAAGAGACGACGATCTTGAAAGACCGACCGTGTTCGAGTTGTACTCCCCCGAATAGCCGAGGAAAGTACCCCTGACAGTATGGTCATCGAGCTTCTTACGAATCGCCTTGGGGACGAGAACGTAGGCAGTAGATCCGAATGCGCGAAGATGCGAAACGTCGGGTTGCTTGCCAAAGAAGACCTCGAAAGCAGTCTTGCCCTTGAGATGCGGGTGAGGACCGCGGTTGGAAACGAAAACAGCCGCTTCAAGTGCGTAGGACCAGTACTTCTTGGGAAGTCCGGAGTCTTTGAGCATGGCACGGACGAGCGCGAAGAGAGAGCCGTTCGCGCGCTCCGCTTGACCATTCTGCTGCGGCGTGTAGCGTGCAGCCAGTTCTTGGGTGATGCCAAGTGCCTTGAATTCGTCGCCAAATAGTTAGTTGACGAACTCGCCTCCATTGTCAGAACGAACAAACTTGATCTTCTGACCGGACTGCCTCTCGACCTGCGCTTGAAAGCCGCGCCAAACCTCGAGGACTTCAGATGCCGACTTCGAACCAAATGGAAAAGCCCACTTATAGGTTGAAAGTTGGTCGACGATAACCATGTAGATGGATCATCCCTTGGTATCGTCATCGTTGACGAATCCCAGATCGATCGAAACCCGTTGAAGAACATGTCCGGGTTTTCGACTGACATGATTGTGAGGGCCCGGGCGCGCCTTCGCGATAATGCACGGCTCACAGTCTTCAATCTTCTTGTCGAGTAGACGAATTCCAACGACAGCCTTGGAATTGACGAGACGAAGAATTGAAGAAGGTGCCATGTGTCCGAATTTCCGATGCCATTCCATGAGCGAAGCTCCAACGGAGGCACGGGTAGTGGCGACGAGCACAGGCGAGGGTGGAGGAACGACCTCAAAGTCGAAGACGTAATTTGGTCTCGTGGCCTTCGTCTTGACAGTTTCGGCGACGAAAGAGCCGTCAAGCCAAACCTGTTGAGTATCTCCCCCATGGCCATAAACCAATTTCGCGCCTCCAGCGCGGAGCGACGACATTGAGATGAGACCATACTTCGATCCAGGGAGGTAGTACATCTCCTTGAACTCGAGAAAGAGACCTTGCGAAGTCTTAACAAACATTCGCCCGTATCCAGTGGCTTGACCAAGCGAATTGCCGGCCATCTGGACTTGCATCGGGGATTCTTTGAAGTCCGAGAGCAGCGAGCGATCGCCAACGAAGTGGTGACCAGCTCTGGTATCCGCGATCCAAACGAAATCGGTATCGCGAGCTCTCGAGGAAGAATCAGCAAGGTAAAGGGAATGGTGGGTGTTCATCGCAACCATAGCAGGGGCTGCCGATGACTTCGAACGCTCCTTGGCGATCTTCACGTCCATAGATGCGAAGTCGAGCCGCTCGAGTGGCGAGTGGAAGCCGCGCGATCGATCGTCGATTGCGACGTGAAGAACGGCCTCCGCAGCGACGCTCAACGGCCTCGATGCGCAAAGATGCAACTCCTTGTAAACAAGACGACCAATCAGACGTCGACGCCAATCCATGTAGTTTGTGGCGCGAAGAATTGGGACATGTATTCCACGATCACTCGTTTCGGTGGAGGGTGTATCGGTGTCCATTCCGATGGTGGTGCGATGGGAATCGCTTTGCTGACCCCGGCCCGGGCCTCCTACGCTACCCGTTGGGCTCATAACCTATCGCAGAAAAGATGCGAGCGCGGAAGTAAAGCCTTCCGATAGGTGAGGGTGCACGACGCCGAGAAGTCAGGACCACAATGTAGAGCGAGTGATGAGAAAGCTACCAAGAGTAAACAGCCGCGCGGGAAGAAAGCCCCGCGCGCTCCCTAACTTAAACAGATCAAACTCCAATACCAAAGTGACTAATGACTAAACACACGCGCACCTCGCGCAGATACCACAGGCACAGGCACAGACACATATCAATTAACACTCCCACATGCCAAGGTAGCCAGCCAGACCATCCCGAGTCCTTCGCGATGCGTAGGGAACTTGAGCTTGGATAGGGGTTTTGTCAAAATGTCGGCCGTGTTCAGATCGGTCGGACAGTAGCGGAGATCGATATCGCCAACCTCGATTCGTTCGCGTAGATAGAAATGATGCACATTCCAATGGCGAGTACGACCTCGAGCTCCAGGATTCTTCGCCAAATCGATGCAAGGTTGATTGTCCTCGTGCAGAACAGTAGATCGACCTTGATTGATGCGAAGTTCGAATTGAGACTTCGCAATCAGATTTACGGTCCAAGGTGTGAGGCGACTCGGTGGGGAGACAAATGGCATAAGGGGTATGGTTTTGGATAGGGTGGCCAGTCTGGGGCGGAGCTTTGTATTTCGGTGAATGGATCTTGTTGTAGTTGTGCTTTTTTGGGAGGTTGTTCTTTATGCTCAGCACGTCTAATAAGGGGTCAGGCCATTTAGTGCAGGTCACTCAATCAGAATATGATTATGTTCCACTAGTCCGAGGAGCAGTCTGACCTCGAACGAACATGAATCACAACAAAAAGCGCCCCCTCGAGCGAACTTACTTCGTGCTCTCATCTCTCAAGCCGCCCTTCGGCACCAGTGCTTTCTCATCCCTTATGAAGCAGTCTTCTGAGACGAGGCCCGAGTTCGCACTCTCCAAGGTACCTCAACGTGTCCTCAAACCAAAGAACGACAAGCGGAAAAAGTGATTTTTGTGTTTCAAAAAAAGAGGACATAAGAGAAGCGACTACCACGTTCTCGAGTGACACGCCCCAGAGCCTCTTCGTCCTCCGGTCAATTTCTCCACTTGATCCTTGCCCGGAATGCGTTGCGTAGCCAAAACTCGAACCTCGTAAAGAGAGAACGTTTTTTTAGTTGGCGGCGGCGATGCGCTCCAAGGTTCGGAGGTTCTCCTCCAGAGGACCCTTGGGGGTGATGTACTGAACGTAGCACCCATCCTGCTTCATGATGCCGGTCGAACGCTGCGCGACGTACTCCTCCCTCGCCAACGAGGTGAAGCCCCACTTCTTGGACACGATGATCTTTTGGCGTCCGGGGAACTTGTACTGCGCACGACGGAACGCCTCCATCACGACGGCCTTGTTCGAGTCCTTGCAACGGATCGACATGATGATTTGCCCAATGTTGACTCGGGCGACGGTACCGTAGGGCTTGCCCCACGCGCCTCGCATACCGGTTTGCAGTCGATCGGCGCCGGCGCAGGACAACATCTTGTTGATACGGATGACGTGGTAGGGGTGCACGCGCACGCGCAAGTGGAACGAGTCCTTGCCCGAGGTCTTGACGACGTACTTGTTGGCGCAAATACGAGCGGCTTCGAGCGCCTCGGACGAGAGCTGCTCGTACTCGTTGGAAACGAGGTGGCAGCAGAAGGGGAAGTCATCGACGGAGGCCTTCTTGCGACCGAGATCGAAGATACTGAGAGGTGGCAGGGACAGAAAGAGGAGGTCAGTAAGCTCGCTCAATTCTAGACTCTGTGCTCGTGCTTCTCCAATGCCGACTCACCGGATCTTGGGGTCGGGGACACCACGGTTGTACCTCGACTGTAAGTCCAACGAGGGAACGTACCGACGTCAGTTTCTTGTGACGCAAAACGCTGCGGTGGGGTATCTCCATCGGATGACTGACCTTGGGGTACGGCTTGTTCTTGCAGTACCTGTAGCAGCGTGCGGGTCGTCGTCCCCTATTGTGCCGTGAAGCGCAGTAGAGGATCGGTTCAAAGCGATATCAACAGAGTATGTCCAATATGAGTGTACGAGCGGGGCGTAAGTGAGCCAACGGGCATCGTCGTCGTCGTAGGCGTGCGGGTGAGGGCGTAGGGCGTGAGAGCGCGAGCGGGTTGGGTGCGGAGAGATCATCGCGGATGCAGAGCGTCACCCAGAGGGGTCCCGGAGAGAATTACGAGTCCAGATTGTGTCGTGGACGCGAATCAAATATCGTAGAGGGTGGTGGCGATCGATGGGAGTTTGCAGAAGAGGGGGGAAAAGAGGTTCAAAGAGACGTTGGTCAGCAATCGCAGCCTCACACCCACAGCGGCTCAGTCCCCCGTCATCCCGTCATCCCATCCCAGACCCTCCGCCGGACGACGTGCATCCCATCCCCATCCTCCAAACGATGACCTTCATGAAACCCAAACTCTTGCAACCCAGTCAAGCCAGCACTGATCCCCCAGCCCATCGCAGCTGACCGTGCCTCGACGCCGCCCAGCGGCTCGACGACGCAAAAAAACGGCCGGCGCGCGCGCGCACGAGACGAGGCGACCCTGGGCTGCTGAGCACGCCAGGAAGACCAGGGCGTACCGCTGCCGCTCCCAAAGAGGCCTCTAGTCCCTCCTCCGACGTCCAGTCCGATCCAAAGGTCTCGTACAGAGCAGCGTACTAACATTTTGAAAGAAGTTGTCGGGGGAATGGGGCGGGGTCGGGGTAGGAGAAGAAGAGGGAGGCAAGGAGGGGTGGCAAGGCAGCAATGTAGCGATTGGGCCCGGCCAGTTCGTGCCAGTTCGTCGGCCTGTCTGGCGCTGTCTGGCGCGCCGAGCGCGGCCCGCTGACGAAATTCATCCTCGCTCTTGGCTCGGGGCCTCGGTCCGAAATTGGTCAAAAAACAAATCGCATTTCCCCTCGCAGGACTCGGGAGCGCTTTGCTTGATCAGCATTCGATCCTGACTCGCCTGACTCGTTTCATGCATGCGGGCACATCGGACCGTGACACCCAGGCAAGGAACCATGCAGAACAAATTTGGTCTCTTGGCGATTTTACCACTTCATCCCGACTCGAGTCAGTCCCCCCCCCTTCTCCCGAGCGTGCCTCAATTTTTGGCCTTCAGCAGTGACCTCTCGAATCCCTGGGGATCTCTAGCGGAATTCATCTCTCTCAAAAATCGTGACGTGACTGATTGCAATCAGACACTTCTCAAAAATCACTACATGCTTCTTGTTCGAGTGAAGAGCTGATCGACAATCTGCGAGATGTGTCCCAGCGTCTCCAAGGTCGCGTCGTATGTTTTCTGATATAGACAACCACGGGGTGAAAAAGGCATTAGTAAGAACCCTCAAATCCCGACCTTGACCACGAGGATTCACGAAACTCACGTCCACCTCCGGTTCGTCCCAAACGATCAAACACCCGGCCCCTTGATCCAAGATCCCATCAAACACCTTGTCCAAGATCATCTGACTCAACTTGGCCTCGACGTCGCGTACGGGTTGACCGACCAATTCGGCGATATGGCTGATCTCGACGCGGGAGAAGGGTTCGATGATACGTACGAGGTTTTGTTCGAGCAGGGTGTCGTAAAGTGCCGAAAGGTGGTTGCGAATGATGGGGTCGTCCGATAGTTCTGGACGATCGAAAAAGTAGGGTCCTGATTAGAATCCAAAAACTCTTTGCCCGGCCTCGGCCTTGTCTTTGGACCTACCTTTCCGGTGTTCCTTCAACAACCGCTCAAAGTCGGACAGACTTCGGTCCTCGTGCGCCTTTGCGACAGCCTTGATCGCATCGACCTGAGGCCCAGCGTATCGTTGTGCGAGTTTACCGGCGATGATGGACGTCACATCCTCGGGCTGTGCACACAACTCGGGCTCTTCAGCTAACTGCGCTTCCAGTAGATCTGGAGGAATCAGATACACACCAAGTTGAGCATGACTTTGCACATGAGCATGTACTTCAATGCGGCGGGGGCTTTGGGATCGTCCTGACTGGACAGGCCTTCGAGCGCCTCAAAAAAGTAGGAGAAGCTGTCGAGGGTAGAGATTGCGAGCGTGAGCGCAGGACATCTCGAGAACAAACAGGGCAGGTGGCTTACGCGGTCTTGTAATCCTTGTCCTCGGCGTGGAGAATACCGGACTGCATATCGAGCTGAGCTTGCAACAACGGCGGGCAGTAGATCGAGTTGGCCGCCGTTCGTGCCGAGGTCAAAGCGGCCTAGCGGAAGCGGAACGAACACACCGTGTCAACTTGATCGTCAAGGATACGTCTTTGGTGATGGCGTACCTTTGCCTTGGGCATGTTGGCGAGCAGGTGGTTGACGCGCGATTCGAGGAGGTGGACTTCGGTAAGGACCATCTTGTCGTCGAGCTTCTTGAGTTCCCTCAGCAAGGTCGTGATCAAGGCCAACGCATCCTTGTAGTTTTGGTTGTCGATGTATCTGAGAGGGGGGAGGGGCGTTGGATCAGGGGTGGTCGCTCGGTTGACAGCCCGATCGAGTGGGGACTGACAATGCGATCAATCGAGTCTCGAGGTTCTGCTTGAGGAAGATGCGCTTCTCGGATTTGGCCCAGTCGACGTTCTCTTGGGTGACTTTAATTTGAAGTGCAGACGAGTTGGGGATTGCGCTCAATTGGTCCAACAGGGTTCGGACTGTGTGAGAGAGCGAGAATGAGCCCAGCTGAGTGGGGGCCTGCTCGCTACGGGAGAGTATGCCTACCCAGTTTGGCGGTCTTGGCTTTGGCAAGGTGCTGCATCAACCAAGTCGAGTCTCGGATCACCTGAGCCAAGGCGGTCGCATCCCTGTGTGCAGTCGGTCGATGTAGTGAGGTGAGCTCAACTAGCCGATGACGAGGACGGGGTGTGAGCTACTACTACTCACTGTCGAGCGCTGTACAGCTGACCGAGCTCTACGATGGCGGTCTCCTTCTCTCGGAGCAGCTGGTCATCCTGCGGGCCTAGGGGAGGACAGGGATAGGAGGTGTGAGTCGGCGGGACTGGGTCGTACGAGTGAGGTGCAGGTGCGCGTGCGCGTGCGGACTGACCGTCGACGACGCGTTGATCGAGGATCGCTCGCAGTTGTTCCTCTGTACGAGCCGGCGTCGAGGTCGTGGCTGTGGGGGAGGAGGACATGGTGGGAAGGGTGTGGGTGACCAATCGATGATCGGGGGAGGCGGTTGGGAAGCGAGGGTTAGAGTCAAGCAGCAGCAGCAGCAACAGCAGCAGCAACACAGGTGCAGAGCCACGCAGAGCCACGCAAGCGCGTAGGAGAGACTCGGGAACGCGCGTGCCCCACTGAACTAGACTCAACTCTCGCTCGCTCCGTCATCTCCTGCGACCCCGCCTGTTTCATCATGGCTTCACCATCGACCACGACAGCACCCGCTCAAGAAGACCAGGTCGCATGCATCCCCAACCTCAAGCTGGCGCAGCAGGCGTTCCTCCTCTCCCGAGCGGCTGCTTCCTCGTCGTCGTCGTCGTCGTCATCATCCCCGTCGTCATCGACAACCGACCTCGAAGCGACTCGCAAGGCGTTGTTGCAAGCGATCGAAGAGGATGGTCAGTCGACCTTTAGCTGAAGCTTGACAAGACTCGGTGTTGATGATTCGTGCCTTCGTACAGAGATGGCACCTTGGCTAGCAACGCTCACCACCTCCCCCTCAACGTCCTCCTCGACCTCGTCCACTGCATCGACCTCCTCCACCTCCGCCATCCTCCCTCCCCAACCCGACCTCCTCGAGCGACTGCAACGACGCAACAAGGACCACCTCGAAACGCTCGACGCCCAGCTCGCCGATGCCGAAACCAACCTCGGCGAAACCGAGATCTCGGACGCGCTCAAGGCCAAAGCGTTGTACCTCGCTCGGATCGGAGAAAAGGTGCGCAAGGGGCACCTATATCATAGAATGCGGTACGACGTGGCAACTTACGACTGGTATATTAACGTCACAGGACCTCGCTGTCAAGGCTCACTTGGACGCGTTGGACAAGACCGCCGGTAAAGGATCCAAGATCGACTTGCGCTTGGCCATCATCCGCATCGGCTTCTTCCACGGCGATCACAGCCTCATCCAGGACAACATTGAAAAGACCCGAATGTGCGTTCCACGCCGTAAGCAGCCCCACCCGGAGTGAAACGCACTCACTCACGCTCCTCTCCTACCCAGTCTCGTCGAAGAAGGCGGTGATTGGGACCGACGCAACCGTCTCAAGGCCTACGAGGGTCTCTACCTCTTGTCGATCCGCAACTTCAAAAAAGGTGGACAGTTGCTACTCGACACCTTGTCGACCTTCACCGCGACCGAATTGATCGATTACGACGACTTTGTCGCGCTCTGCGTCCTTTCCGGTGCTTTGATGTTGGAGCGCAAGGATCTAAAAAAAAAGGTGGGTGCGATCGTACTGTCTTTGACGGGCTTGGGTACTGATCGGGTCGATCCTGGTACCTCCTCAGATCATCGAGGCTCCCGAGGTGATCGCGTTGATTCCGACGCGACCGACGTTGAAGGATTACTGCGAGTCCTTGTGGCGATGCGACTATGCCGCTTTCTTCAAAGCGCTCGGTGAGTCTTCCATCAACACCCTCAACCTTTGCGCCGCCTCCCTCCCCTCATGACTGACTTTTACGTCCTCTCCCTCCTCATCTTCCCCCTTAGCCATCGTCGAAGAATCGCACCTACTGCCCGCGCGCCTGCTGTCCGTGCATTCGCGTTACTACGTTCGCGAGATGCGCATCAAGGCCTATGCCCAACTATTGGAATCGTACCGATCCGTTACGCTCGCTTCACTCTCCAACGCCTTCGGAGTCTCACAAGACTTCATCGATGCGTAAGTCCGAATCTCCACACGAGAGAGCTAGCATGTTTCTCTACTCGCGGTTCGCTCCCAACCACGCGCATCAATCAATAGTACCTCTCTAACCCCTCCCGCCAAATCCCATCGTGAACTTCTTCATCCTACAGTGATCTAGCTCGCTTCATCTCCGCCGGTCGCTTGAACTGTTCGATCGACCGCGTGAACGGCGTCGTTGAAACGAATCGACCGGACGCGAAGAATGCGAGGTACGCTAGTGTGATCAAGAAGGGCGATCTGGTGTTGAACAGTGTGCAGAGGTTGAGTAGAGTGATTGGATAATGGGTTGAAGAGGGGTATCAGGAGAGGAGGTGGGGTGGGTGGATGTGTAGATGTCGAGGGCAACGAAATGAATGAACCTCCGTTTGACGTCCGGTGAATAAGGACCGTAGCATATTCTCCTTCCTCATACTCTCTTTTGATTTCGGGTAGCGGACAAGTGTTGAAGGTTGGAAGAGAAAAAGGCCCAAGAGACCGAGAAGAGATTCAACCATTACAAGTCGAAACTAGAAAGGACAAAACCTGCCCCGGTTTCCGACTCCATAACGCCTCGAAACTCCCTTCTCAGAACGCCCAGGTCCCGATTCCCCTCCTCGTTTCATATTCCTCAAACCCAAGAATGAAACGAGGGAAATTTAATCGAACAATCCGAAGCCCATGTCGTCATCGGACTCCTCCTTCTCCTCCTCCTTCTCGGGCTTCTTCTCCTCAGCAGCGGGGGCGGCACCACCAGCGGCGGGGGCGGCGGCGGCCTATCGATTCAACATCATCAAAAAGGAAATCGCAAGGGGTCAGATGTGAAGGAATTGTGGGGGGGTCAAGTAGAGAGAACTCACGGCACCACCGGCACCACCGGAAGGAACGGACGCGAGCTTGGACGATCCCTCGGCGATCAACTCGTTCAAGTCCTTGCCGGACAACTCGGAAATGAGCTTCTCCAATCGTTCGGCATCAGGGGTGATGCTACGCACGAAAGAGAGGGCGAGGGAGTTAGTGATGGGTTTGAGGGGGAGGAGCGTGGCTGATGAAATGGGCTTACTCGACGGTGGCGAGCAACTCGGTAACGTCCGAGGCGGAGGGGGAGGAGTTGCCTCCGGCAACGAGGAGAAGGTAGGCGGCGACGTGCTTCATCTAATTATAAGACAATGTATACAAGGGTCAGCACACTGCGCATGAGCAAAGGGAGGGTTTGCGTCGTCGAATGTTGAGCTCGATGTCGTTGGTTGGGCCGGGTCGGGATTGCGGCTCCGCACATGACAGCGCGCCCGCCTGCGATGTGTCGTCGCGATGCCACCTCAAACCCATCCATCCGGCCCTCTTGTCCACCAGCCGTCTCGAACAAGGTCCTTCCAACAACCACCTTGAATGCTCCCGACCGTAGTCACGCCTCCGTCACCGTCCTCAATGCTGCGAGGCCGACCCGCCCGGGCCCCAAATCGTGCGGGAAAAAAGTCGAGAGCGCTGAGCCGAGCGCGGTCGGCTGCAGTAGGCTGCAGTTGCGGCGGGCTGGGTCGTGGCAGACAAGTCGTCGCTTCGCCTCCTCGTCGTACCAGCATCCATGTCGAGCGTCGATGTGATGCAGTCGAGGAATGTATCCGTGAGTGATGTAAGAGGATGTCCGACTAACCGATATCTGCTTTTACGCTTAAACTCTTGACGAGGGAAGTCGATGTGGAGAGCGAGAACAAGCAAGCCTACGACCAGCCAGGCAGGCGAGAGCAGCCCCGCCGCGCTTCTCGTCGCTTCTCGTCGCTTCTCGTCGCAGGTTTTTTTCGCCTCGCGCAGGCGGTTTTGGCCCGCGTTTTATACGTTCGAGACGGACTAATCGGAAGTGTGCGTGGGATTACAGTAGACGTGAGTTGAGCTAGGAACATCATGAAAATTTGGCGTTTGCCCTTTCGATCGTGCTGGAGAAGGAAAAAATCTAGCTGTTGCTGATCTTCAGGAATATTCGGCTCATCCCACCGTGGGCATAACATGCTCAGCCTTGAAGCAACTCGAGCAAGAATGAGGGCCGGGGTCTCAAGGAGCACGGGCCTCTTCGAGCCTCGGCCACAATCGAACGCGCGCTGTCGGTCGCTTCGGTCAGCCGCCTCAGCCTCAGCCTACTTGCTCGAGTCGTGCGACCCAAGTTCGTGGGTGAGAACTGCTACGCGGTGGAACGACACGTTGTTCATTTCATCCGATCATCGCCTCTCCTTGCACCCAAACGCGTTCGAGCGACGAGCGTAGTGGCTGACCCCCGTGAGACACGCGTCGCCCATTCCCACCAAGTCACGGGGTGGGGGTCGAACGCGGGAGCAATCAATCGAAACCGCCACACGTCCCACTCCGCTTTCCAAGCCTTATCGCCCCTTCGACGCCGTCGCCATGGCAAACACACGGGACCACGTCTCTCAGGATGATGATCTGTCTTTCTCCATGAATGCGAGTCTGATCGAGATGCGACAAGGTGGGAACGAGACGCCTTCGGAGACGGGGTCCATGTCGTCGTCGTCGACGTCGTCCTCCACTAGCACGACGACCTTGGCCAGCAACGCTGCCAGTGTTCGAGCGTCTACGGCCGATCTCCTCGAAGAAGCGTCGATCAAAGACCCTCTGCGCTTGTCCATCAGTAGCATTAGTTCGTCCTCTTCGGTTGCGACCCCCTCGTCCTCGGCTTCAACGCGGTCCCCACTGCCCGAGAGCATGTTACAGCTCGGCTTCGATGGCACCGCGCCTGGCACTAGCACCACCAGCCTCAACGGCGATCGGGATCACGCCGACCGAGGCACCGAGTCATCCATCATCGAATCCTCGCAGTCGCCCATCGAAGCTCGCTCGAGCGATCAAGACATCACCCCGATGGTATCGATGAATGTGAATGATGATGACCCATTCAACACGACACTGTTCCCTTCTGCGACGGTCGCCCCTGACGAATATTTGCCGGCCTCGGCAAGCTCGGCTCTCTCGAGCCACCCCGACCACGTCCCGGACTCCACGAGGACGTCTTACCCCTTGGCGCAAGCGCTCTTGCATCGACACCATCGACGACAGGCGAGTGCCGCGATGAGCGACGGCGACGATACGACGAGCATCGCGAGTACGAACGGCAGCCTCAACAGCGAGTTCGAGCACCTCGGCGGGGCGCACATGCTCGTCATGCCTTCGATGCGACTCTCGGGACCCCACAGCGCTACCACGTACGGCTCGAGCGAGTCGACTGTCTCGACATATCACTCGAACGAGCATGATGAAGGGGGGAGGATCACCTCGCATGCTCTGTCCTCCCACGATCGCCACCAAGCGACCAAGCTGCTCATTCTCGGCAAATCGGTCGAACATCGCGCCACGTTGGCGAGGCTGCTGGGGATGGCGTCTCTCCCGATCGCACACAACACCGCCAGTCATACACCTCAACGAACGGATTCGCAACTCGACTCGATGGCGAGCTCGTTTTGGTCCATCCGAACGTCCGAGCACGGGGGCGCGCACACGAGATCGTCGACGCGTCAGAGCCATCCCTGGGCCTGCGATCTCGATACACTCGAAGCTCTTTCCCACCGATCCCAGTTTTGCGAGTTTTCCCACCCTTCGAGCGACGACAACATGCGTGAGCTCGTCGAGAACGTCGCGCGGTCGATTACGATCTCGTTGGAAGGTATGGAGGCTTTGATCAATCCGACGCAGGCTCGGAGCGAGGAATTGGTCGAACTTGTGATGCGCATTGGGACGAGTCACTTCGAGGCGTGTTTGGTGTTGTTTTCTTCTCGTGAGTTGTCGGGATATATGCGATGGTGGACAATCTCTGGTGATCCGGAACTGACGGTGAGCATTTCCTACAAATAGCCCCTAACTCGGCCGAGATCGCACTCGCGCGAATTGTCGCTCAAGTCATCCCGGTGTTCCCAATTCTGGTCCTCCCACCAGCCCCCGTACCCACGAAACCCTTGAAGACGTCCGCGCTCGTTGAAGCCGTCGTCGCACAACTTGACTCGGCCGGAGTAAGATGGACCGCTGCGCTGGACCATCAAATCGGTGGTACTGTGCGTGGCCGAGCTACTGCCAAGCGCGGGCCATCGCCGCTCTACCTTTTGCCGCACGAGCTCTTTACGGAAAAGGCGTCCCAGGATCTGAACGCACCCGCTTCTGCGACCCATGGAACTGCACCACCTTCGCCGACCTTCACGGCAACAAGTTCGAATGGATCAGCACCGGACGGATGGTCTTCGTCGGGCTCCCGCTCGTCTTCACCTGCGACTATGACGGCTGATCTGGCTAGGTTGAGGACGCTCGTCGGGACGGCGGGTATGCGCGATCGAATTCGCCGGGCCAATGCACTTGCTTTCCTCGATTGGAGGGACATTGAAATCGCTGCCGTGGGGGACACCAAAGCCGTTTCCCCTGTGTCCGACGATGGTGTGGGCCAAGACGCCGGTTCCACTCTAGATACGCCAAGTAGTGAGACTGGGGCCCCTCCGAGTCGTCAAGATATCAAGGCTCGTCGAGATAGCCTCGAGTTCTCGCGTCGCGTCGCCGAAAGAAGAATGCACCTCACGTCAACCGCCAAACGAGGAGTAACGGGAACCCGACTGTCGCCGATCTGGGCAGATTTGGGCGTCAGCTCGGGGGTGTTCGCAGCGTGCGGAACAAGTTCGAACGAGGATGTCACGCCGTGTGACCCGATGTCGGGTTCGGTCTCGTCGCTCGGTTCGTCGAGTGAGGGAGCTGCACAAGCGCTGGCGAGCACGAGCGTCCTCGAGCCCGATACGCCAAAGTGTGTTTCGAGGTCTCTACCCACTTTCACTTCGCCCACAGTGGGTACGCTGGATCCGGGTCACACTGCGTCACCACAAGCTGCGCCTTCTGGGCACCCTGCGAACCCCGCTCGAGCGAGGGCTAGTAATGGCAGCTCGAAGACGAATGCATATGTTTCGGATCAACTTCCCTCGCCGTTCGATCCTTTCCACCTCCCCGCATTGCTGCATCTCGTCGGCCTCAACCTACGTCTCTCGTTGATACCATGGCCAATGCAAGCCGCTCAACTCTCGTCCGAAGACGTGGAAAAGCAAAGCTCGTCACCCGCTCGGCACCATCACTCTCACGGTTATCCCTCATCCGCCTCCCTAGGCGTTCGAAGTTGGATGAGCACGGCCGTCATCGTCGGCGCCGTATTCCTCGCCGGTTTCTTCTGCGGCATCGGCGTCTCGACCCCTCTCGCCAACGCGAGGGTGCTCTCCCTCGGTATGACGGGTTCCATCGGTTCACCGGCGACGATTCGAGGTGCTTGTCGTAGCTTTTAGTTCAGGAGTCGAGAGGTTCGTAGTCGCCGTCTCGGCTGTGTCCATCCTGTATTGGTGGTTGGTTTTTCCCACGCTTGTTGGGTCCTGTTGGATTGTTTCTTGCTCTTTCCTTCTTGTTGCTTGCTACATAGTCTACTTCTTTGCACCGTTTGAAATTCACGCCGTTATCTCTTGTGTTTTCGTTCGCCTCGAAAGACTCACCTTGGTACGGAGACCGATAAAGTTCGCAATCGACAAACATGATCTTCGTCTCATCGTCGCCCTTCGGCTGACAGAATAGCACTCCTCTCTCTTCGACAAGTTTGGTAATATGTCCGTGTACAATTCTTGACCAGGTGAGTTTGCATCGCTGGTCTGCTGCCCGGCCTGTGCACGACTCCGATCCAGCCGGCTCGCGCAACCATGATCAGTTCTTTCAAGGCTTAGGATGCCCTCTATTGCGATTTCGCGAACTTTTGACTCTGGTCCCTTAGGATGCGACGATTTGTGATTTCGGGCAGTACTACGTCGAGCGCAATTCTCGACGAGGAGTCGTCATTCCGAAATTCGAAACTTAGCCCCGAGACTTGAGCTAGCTGTTGGCAAAAGGTCCGAGATGCTCAAAGCTTCTGGGCGCCAATGGAAAGAACAGTTCTAGTTGAAGCAAGGGTATGTAGAAACTCTCAGAATGAAATGACACCCGCAACCTTTTGGCGAGCTCCAGGCCGACCCAACAGTGCCTCGGGACGTCACCATGCGTTCCGCCGTAGGAACCGAAGCGAGCCGTGAATTGGCGTCGTCCGTCATAGAGGCCTCAAGCTAAGACTGACATTGTTTTAGCGTATCTGTAGGTAGGACTCGAAAGCTTGGGATAGAAAATCTGATGTCATCAAACACTTGAACGGAATTGTGTTCTGAACGCGACCCTCACCGGATCAAAGATCCTTCGGATCCCGATTAGAACCAAATTGACCGGCGGAGCGCGGCTGCGCCGTTGTCGGGCTTACGGAGCCTGAATCGAGCAACACCGAGTACATACCGGCAGGCAGAGTTACGGGTGGTCAAGGGTCGAGTCCTAAATCCGCGACGGCTCGGTCTTGGAATGACAAATCATCGTCGGCTCGCACATGAAGGGATCGCCGTCGATTTGGGTAGCTTGGCGCTCGAGGGATCCGCAGGCCGGCGCGCGCGCGGCAAAACGACGGAGAATGTCTTACCCCCCAGAGTTCTCCGACTTTCCTCATTCACTCACTGAATCGGTCGGTCATGTTCGAAAAGGGAGAAGTAGAGGTCGCCCCGCTCGGGCGGATTGTCTGCCCGGTTCTCGGTCTCGCACGCTAGGAAATGTTCGATGCCTGCCTCCCACTGCGAAATGCCCATCCCATTGTTGAGCCGGGTGTTCTGAGACATGGTGGTGAGCATTGTCCGAGACCTAGCCGAAGCTCTGGGCGCCCTCGATCCACAGACAGCATTGTGGTGTAGCTCAGTCAACTTCGACGATCTTTCTTTCTCTTCTTCACTCCTTCCCGTGTTTGCCGCTCCATCTCAATCACTCCTTTCTCTTCTCTTGATCTTTCATCATGCACGCCGGCGCTTCGTCCATCGCAGCCTGGCTCAGCCTGTTCGCGGCGACGATTTCATTCATCTCGGTCATCGACGCTACCCCACTCCCCAATGGGAAAACGGACACCACGAAAACCAATGGAAGCAAGGCCAAGGATGACGAGACTTGCACTGCAGTCGGCCAGTTCCCTACGGCCATCAACGGTGCTTGCGTCTCTTGCTCGTCGCAATTTCCAGAGGCTTCGGCTTGCACGACCACCGCTGCTACCCGATGGTCAGTTGCTGCGGTGTATCGGGCACTTGGGCTTGCGGGATCGACCCGACTGAAACTCTCGATATCTAAATTATTAACCGTTCGTAGCTCGACTGGTTCCCTGTCTGCTGGTGCCTGTGAGTACATGCGTTTTAACCCCAGGTTTTGAGCCGAGTTTGGGCGATACTGATCGCCGTCGTCTTGCTCGCCCTCAGGTGTCACCGTTTGCCCCATTAGTACCTTCAGCGTCAACAACGTTTGCACAGCATGCACAAGCAAATTTCAAGGGGCTGCTGCATGCACAACGACCGGCGCTACCAAATGGTGAGCCCATCACCTGGCACAGAGGTAGTTTGAATTCAAAATCTCATTACCTTTCGTGCTTCCGTGTGCGGCTTCTCGTATCACAGCAACAGCGGGTTCCTCACCGGAGGTCAATGCGCGAGCGTTTGCCCCACCGGTTTTGTCAATGCGGCTAGCACGCGAACCTGCATGCCTTGCACCAAATTCGACACCCTCGCGGCAACGTGCAGCGCCGGAAAGATCGCCACTTGCGTTCCAGGAGCTTATGTGCGTTACCTCGCGGTCCCTCATTACGGCTCATCTGGCGCTAAACCTGACGTTCATTTTGGGTATAGTTGAATGCGGCAAAGAACGACTGCATTGCTTGCAACACCGTCAACAAGTTTGCCTCCGCTTGTTCGAGCTCTACCATCGTCACGGCGTGCACGTGAGTTTTTCGTGCACGTTCGATCAGGGGGACCACTCGCTGGCAGGGTCTGACCCGGCCTCCAATGGTCATCTTGCAGGGCGCCGTACACCGTTTCCGCCGACAAGAAGTCCTGCATCCTTGGCACCGCGTGGTCGATCTACCTCCTCTCGAGCATCCCCGACACGCCTTACCAATCCAACGCCCGCTCCCCCGGTTCCTGCGGAAACCGTGCCGTCGGCAAGGGAGCACAAGTCGCCGTCTTTGATTCCGACTCTTCGACGTGCTATGCGTCGCCATCCAACACCTCGTTCTCGACCATGGCGAACCTTGTATGGGACTTCGACAGTACCACGATCGTCTATGGCACTTGCAAGAAGAACAACGCGCTGAACCCCTCCGCCAACGCGCGTTGCCGAGATGTAATCCTGACGACTGGGTCGTGCAACTTGGTATCCGATCGGTCCTCGTGTTCGACTCTCTTCACCCCCTGTGCTGGAGATCAGTTCCGCAACTACAGTCAGTTCCTATCTCGCGGTGCGCGAATTTCAAGTTTGCTTTGCTGGGACTTCGGTGCCAACCTATCTTCCTACTTCCATCCACAGACGGAATCTGCCAAGACTGCGACGACGTCTACGACGACTCTCTAACCTGCGATATCTTCAACGGTGCGACATCCTGCATCGCCGGCGACTACCTCACCAATGGCACTTGCAGCTCATGCTCGGACTTTGATCCCAACGCGGCCAGCTGCTCGGCCGACGGCACCGTCGACGGTTGTAACGATGGTTGGGTTGTCTCTGGTAACTCTTGTGTCGTCGACGGTAGTGATGTCGCTCACGTCGGCCTCGATACCGCTTGGTCGTACTACCCCGATTCGAGCATCCACAACCTCGCTTCCCTCACCGTCCTCAACACCAACTCGCTGGACCAATACGACTGCGCCGAAAGCGTCTATGACTCCAACTTCACCATGGCTGTGTTTGACCCCACGTCTCGTAGTTGCTACGCTGCTAATGCGACGACGGCTCTGACGAAGTCGATCACGGACGTCGATGGTGCGAGCGTGTTCGTTATTGAGGTGTGCGCAGCGAACCTGGCTCAAGGTAAGCTCCCTACGCTTCTTTGTGAATTCACTGCTATACAAGACCTGGAAGCTGACTTCAATTCCCCTCATTCTTTCAGTCCCTACCAACCAAGGCAGCACTTGCTACGACATCAAGCTCGACAGCGCCTCGTGTCAGGTCAACGGAGGTTCGTGCAATTGAGCGCGTCCCCTTCACCTCCATCATATAATCTCGATCCCCTCCATATTATGCAAACCTCTCCATATATGTCACTCTTATTAGAATTCCCCCACTTTTGTTGTAACTCTATGCATCATGTCTTGCTTTACCTAATTCCTAGTCTGCGAAAACTCGAACCGTGCCAGGATCCGTTCGGCTACCTTTGTACACTTTTTCGAAGGAAGTTAAAAACTCCACCCATTCCCTAGGAAGAGCTCGATCTTCCAAGCCCAAAGCTCCAAGATCGCAGAACTATTGTCCCTCTGGCTCCGACAGCGATCTTCTTCCATTGATGGAAAGGCTGAAACTCTGAAGAGGATAATTCCGACTTTCGCCGCGGAGACAAAGGGCTGCAATAGTAGTAAAGAGGGCCCTTGATACCAGACCCACGCGACAATTTGTTACCAAAACCGGAGGCGCATCGCGCATTTGAAATGCGCATCCGGTTTGGGGGGGGGAGGGGGTCCTCATGTGCTCGGAACCCGACAGAGCGGAGGCCGGGGGTTTGACGTTGGCGCGCCGCGGTAGACTACGTTTTCGGTGTACGCAATGCTGTCAATCACAATCCCGATATCAGTTGTGAGCTTCGTAGGTAGGTTTTGTCATGTAAAACGCCCCCGCTGCTGTCCTGAAAATTTCAAGAACAAAAAGTTGGGGGGTCGACAAGCCTCGTTTCTCTCCACATTCCAGCTGCAAAAAATCCAAGATTACATTCCCACATTATTACAAGTTCGCAAATATCTCCAGCCGATTTTGCCAAGCAAAAACAACTTAGAGCCAAGCTTGAAGAAAGTCCGCTCGGTCCCTTCTGTCGATCGACTGGGCAGATCGGGGGCCCGGGCCCGGGTGGTAGCGATCAAGCCGATCGCTGCGAGGATAGGCCAACGTAGTGTTAACGGTCTCACCAAAAATTGTCTGGACTAGTAAACAGCGTACTCACCCTGCCGACCCCGTCTAAACCAAAAAGGATCACTCCCCTACCCCAGCTTGGGCCGCTCGGCTTTAAGCAAACCCAATCGGGCCATTCACTCGATCGTCAACCCTTGCGGGAGGGTGCGCGCCCGACCTGACGTCGCGGGTCGGAAAGACAAACAGTTCCTTTGTGTCTCATACACTGGACAACATGAGACCTTCGCAGGCGGTATTCGTTCTGACCACATGGAGGCTCGGTGTTCTATGTTCTGCCTCGGACGCGTTCAACAAGTCGGCTGCTCCAAGGTGGGGCACCGCAGTGGTGCGCATACTCCGCCCCCCGGGCCGGGCCTTCCCCTCTGGGCATCTCGTGACATTCTCCCCCCCCCATCACTATTTCTTTACTGTTGCACAACATTAAATTTCATTTTTCATTTTACCTCTCCAAGATACAATCGTCCCCTTTTTAAAACCCCCCCTTGAACATCCTACCATTCGCACCACCCCCGTTCTGTGCACCGGCCGCAGCTCCAGCATCCAACCCGTCCCAGTCTGCACTGGTGAAACCCGTCTCGAACCCGAACAAATCCCTCTGCCCCGAAGCGAACATCATACCCGGCTCGACGCCACTCAATAAAGCGCCAAAGGGGTCTTCCATGACATGGTCGACGTTCCGGGGGGAACCGATGGGGGAGGGGTTCCAGGTTGTTGAGAGGAAGTCGTGGTAGGACCCGTTGGAGAGGGGGAGGAGGTTCGAGGGTGTTTGGGTGAGGGAGCTGTGTTCGGAGAGGGAGAGGTTCGTCGTCATTGGGACGGGGATGGAGCTGGTCGCGCTGAGTTTGGGGCTTGTGGGAACGGAGAGGGTCTGTTTGCGGCCCGAGATTCCGGCTTCGTGAATCTTGCGCAGGAAAGCGGCTTGTTTGATTGCTGGGTGACTTGAGTGAGGGGCGATCGTGTGAAGGAAGTTCGCTCCGAGTTGGAGGAGGAGGCAGAGTTTGTCCGAGGGGGAGAGCGGTGCCAGAGGGATCGGCTGCGTCGAGGCGGCGAGTACGGAGAAGCTTGACAGGAGCAAGCCTTCGTTGGCCAACTTGGCGAGGAAAATTAAGGGGTACGAGAATAACTGCAAAGTGGACCGATTTGAACGTCAGCTGTGAGCACAGATTGCACGTCCATGACCTTTGATTGCCGACTCACCACACAAGTCAAGCTATCCGAAGCCCACCGCACCTTATCCGCGACGTTCGGATCGACCGTCAGAATCCCCTTGACGTTCTCCCAACTCGTCTCGATCCCCTTCCCCGGCACAATCCTCTTCCCTTCGACCGAAACGGCCAGCAAGATCGCCGCACTCGCTTCTACGGCAGCGTCGAGTGATTCGTGCTCATGCTCCGTCAACAAGGGTGCGGGTTGAAGGCTCGCTTGTAATTCCGTTTTGTGAACTTTCCATCTTGCGAACGAATAGCCATGCACAACGACTCTGATGAAGGCTTGATAAGGGATCGCCGCGGTCCAAGCGAGTCGGTCACGTTGTTCGTTCGCTGCTAGGATCGGTTGCCAGTATTCCGTCCACTGCGACATCTCATCCTCGAATCGATGCAGATCCTCGCGGTCGAAATAATCCCCTTCTTTCCTGGTTGCTAGGACCGAAGCTGCCGTCGCTGCCAATTCGACAGAAGCCGCGAGCCGAACGTCCTCGGGTTGATTCTTGAGGGAGGCGAAGAGGCGCGTCGATTTGAGGGCATCTTGGGGGACGAAGTTGCTGGGTTTGCCCGATTGGAGAGCTCCATGGGCCTCGTGAAATACACAGCCAAAGTAGAGCCGTTGCTCGCTGATGATGGATTGAGGAATCGGCGCCTCGTGCTGGTTCGCGAAGGCTCGTGCGAACGTCGTCGTGATCGAGGGTAGCCCGATGAACATTGCGACTCGGGATGCGATGAGTCGCAAAAGCCATGACGCGCGTACGTTCATCTTGGAGGCGTGTTCGATCGCCGCCAAGTCTTTAATCCCCCGAGCGCGGAAAGTAGCGATGGGCAGGGGTTTGTACAGGGTCAGAAGATGGATCGAGCGAATAAAGTCGGACGAGAGCTGATCCGGTTGGGGGCACAAGATGTTGGGCGCGAGTATCGAGTCGATGATGGCCGAGATGGCCTCGTAGAGCGCCAGGTTCTCGGTCGTTCGTTCCCGGTAGTAGATGGAGATGAGGAGGATCGAGTGGAAAAGCAGCGGCGATCGGGTGCGCACGGTGAGTGGGTTGCGGTCCAAGGTCGAGGACAGGGAGAGGACCCAAGGTTGCAAATTATCAAAATATCTGCAAACGACGAAGCCTCGCGGCACATTAGTATACCGTCGAATGCATCTCGCCATCGTCGAGTTCACTTGCACGTCGAAAGCACTCTCGCAATCCTCGACAGTCATCAGTGTCCGACTGAGCACATCCGGTCGAGACGGATCCCACACCTCCGGGTTCGCTGCCGAGGCGTTGTCGATCCCATTCGAAGTTGCTCTAGACCTGCTTTGTTGGTGCGAATCCGATAGACCGACCAAGCCTTCGACCGCCATGGCCTCGATCGCTTCGCCCGTCGCTTCGACCGGGTTGGAGGTGTTGGGCTGGTGTTGGTGCTGCTCGTGGGCGTAGGGGCCACTGAGCGGCGTTTCGTCCGACACGGTCTGGCCGGAATGCGAGTGCGAAGGTCGATGGTTCGAGAGATGGTGCGAATGGCTTGAAGAAGAGGCCGGGAAGGAGACCTCGGCTCGGGCCAAGGCACCTTCGATGGACTCGAGGCGGGCGGCCATCGCTCGGAGTCTGGGAGTGGCGGGGGAGGCGTCACTTCCCGGACGAAGGACACCGACGAAGCCACCTCACTCACTGTTGGGTCAACTCGATCGGGGTGATCGACGCCATAGCTGAAGGAGCGGCCGACGCAGCCGATGCGGCAGTACCGCCAAGAGGAGGAGGTGGTGGGGCAGCTGCCGCCGCGTCGGAAGCCGTCGACGAACGCCTCGGGTGGGCCACACTTGTCGGCGTGGCCACGGCCTTGCCTTTGCCCTTGATCTTGCCCGTGCCGGTTGCGGTATGTTTCGAGGCTTTGGCCTGTGCGGGTGGCGGCTGGGAAGGTACGGGCCCTGCGGAGGAAGGGAATATGCATTCGATGCCCCACCTGCGAACGGACCCGACCCTCAGCCGTCGTCAGGGGTGGCGCTCGCAGCACGGCGCAGCCCATATCGGACGCACGTTTTACATCGATGACAGGGACAGATCGAAGGGCCGTCGCATCGTCTGTGAGCGAGGTGATCTGGGTCAGTTCGGTGCGACATGGACTGCGCAGGCGGCAGACGACGGACTGTTTGACTCGATGGCACGCCTCACACGCTGCCCTCGAGCGAGCCAGACGACCGGCCTTCCCAGGTGCAGGTGATCCATGACGAGACGACATGATGGCCTCGGGCTTGGATACGAGAGAGGGCGGGTGCGGTGAGAGCTGGACCCGTCGGTGTGGGTCCGGGTGAAGCGGAGCCACCCTTCGCGCGGCGCAGACCGAGTCGATCGCGCTCGGCCCATTTTCGGCCAACCAAATCGCTCCGTTTAGCAAAAAAAATCGGGCCTCGCTCCAAGCCTCGCATCTCGCTGAAGACACCACTTCCTTTCGTATTCACATACAAGTACGAAAAATACGACTCTTCCCCACTCAAATCTTCTGTTTCTTCGTTGGACCCCCCGCCGAACCCTTGTCCCCCGTCCTCTTTTTATTCATTTCCGCCTTGGCCTTGGCCAACCCTCCTCTCCACATCTTTTGCAATTCCAACCCACTCTGGTGCACCTGATGCTCGGGACTGGCATTGAACTTGAAGCAATTGTACAGCATCAACTCGACGTCCGCGTCGACCTCGTCGATCGAGGCGTAACGATCCTTTTCGACGTTGGCCTTGATCGTGCCTAGATCACGTTGAGTACCAGGTGTGATGATGGTGTAGTAGGTCGGGATTTGATCGATGATGGTATCCACTGATTCGCGGAAGGGCCACGAAGCCCCCTCCTTGAGGATCTTGTTCAACAACGCGAGGATCGACCTTCGTTCGTGGTACGACATGCGACTCGCCTTCTCCCATTCGGCGCTCCACGCGCGTTGGATCATCAGGACGTGCCACACGGGTTCCGTGTTGGGTGGGTTGAATTGTTGGCAGTTTGCGACGATGCGGTCAAAGTCGGCGAACACGTCGGCGTACGTCGCGTAGCTGCCGTGGTCGAGTTTGGCCTCCATCGTCTGCAGATCCATCGGCTCGCTGATCTCTTGATAGTAACTGTCCACGAGAGAGTCAAACTACATGAGCACTCGCAGCTTGCTCCCCCCCCCTCTCCCACTTTACGTTGACTTACACAGGCAAAGCGACCGGATCCACCGGCTTGAGGAACCAAAACGCCTCCCTCATACCCTTGATCTTCGCCATCACCTGCCTAACCTTCTTCGGATCGACCCGATCATTGGGATTGATCCAAGTCGAAGGACGCGGCAATTTGGGTTCATCCAAGACGGGAGGTCGAAGAGGGGCGGATGGATAGGCTTCGGTCACTGCTGCGGGACCTCGTGCGGAGGGAGGTTCGACGACGTCGTCGGGCGGATCGGCGTAGTTGACTTCTTTGCGCTTCTTCTTCTCCTTGATAGGGCGGGGAACGTCCTCCACACCTGCGGCGGCATCCCCATTACTCCCTACACTTCGTGAAGACTGCTTCGAAGTCGACCCTCCCGCTCCATAGGTCGCGTCGTCCGTTGCCGTGCGTGACATCTTCGGTGCCTTGAGCGGCTTAGGAGCCTTAGGTGGTTTGGGAGTAGTCACGGGTGAAACTGTCGGTCCACCAGGTGCGGCCGTGAGAGGTCCAGCGGCCCCGTTCGGTGTCGTCGGGGCTGCAGCAGCTCCACCAAACTTGATCTTGAACCCGAGCGAAGGGGTCGGTGGGGCAGGTGAAGCCGCTCCACCATTTTGCTTCTGCGCAGCCGGCGCAGGTGGTGGAGGAGGCGCTCGCACAGGAGGGGTAGCCACGGCAGTCGGGGCAGGAGCCCGAGGCTTGATCTTGAACGACAAGCCCGTTGATAAAGGAACAGAAGGTGTAGGTGCAAATTCGTCCGCCGGCAGTTCGGCAGGTGGTGGTGGTGGCGGAGGCAGCGGATTCGTCGCCAATTTCAACACGGGCGGCTTCATCTCCGACGTCTTTTTCTTCGAAGTGGTCGTCGTCGTCGATGCCGAAGCAACGGGTTCGGCCACTTGAGCCGCAGGGACCGCCGGGGTCGGCGCTTCCATCATCTTGAGCGTCGCCTCGATCCGATCCCACTGCTTATCGAAGAACGCATCGAGCTTCCTCGCCAAATCGACGACGACACCCTGGACGTTATACAAGATCGCATTCGAGATGATGAGTTTGAAATCCGCTCGGAACGCGTACCGATCGGCATAATCCCCATTGTTGAGCTTGGCACTGAGGGTCGATACGTCCATGGGATGATGAACGATATCCCAATACCCCGGAGCACCAGATTTGACGGGATCTACCGGGTGTTGGAACAAAGTGACGTGCTTGTCCTTGAGCAACTTCTTGATCATGCTCTTGCACGCCGTCAGATCGCTGTGCGACATTCCGGAGGCCTGAGCATGCTCGAGCTTGGGCGGTGCCTTGACTTTGGTCTTTTTCGGCTTGACCGGCGCCGGAACGGGGACGGGGGCCTCCAAAGGAGCCGGGTTCTCGGCCGCGGGCGTTGCGGCCGTCGAGCCGCCCAACTTGATCCTGGGCAACGAAGCAGCCTGCGTGTTCGTAAGCTTGAGTCGAGGCGTCGAGGCCGATACAGGCGTCGCCACAGGTGACTCGGCAACGACGGGCATCCTGAACGTGATCTTGGGCAACGGTTCCCCCTCGGGTCGGATCGTCACTTCGGCGAGCTTGAGCATACAATCCCTCACTTCGGGATCGATATCGGGATGCGTCAACGTCTGCAACAAACATTGACGGAAGTTGTTCGAACGACCGGGTTTCTTGCGTAGAGCTTTGAGCATGCTTTGGATCGAGTCGCCCTTCTTCGTCGAACCCGCGCCGAACTCTTCCAATCCCGTCTCGGGCGCAGCACCGAGATCTTTGGTGACGGCGAGAAAGGGGAGGATCTCGACGAGGGCTTGGGCGAGACGTCGCTGAACGAGGCGGGACGAGTCGTCGCGCAAGACGGCAAAGAGGTATTGCACGAGCGGGATCGATTCTTGCATGTCTTGGAAAGGGTTGAGCAAGAGCAATGCCTCGAAAGCCGCGATGCGGACCGGCGGGTAGTTTCCATCTCTGCAACAAACGAGACCACACCGTTAAAACAACAGCACCTCCGGTCCTGAAGCAAAGAACCCAAGCACGCACCGTGTATAAATGAAGAACGACATGCGATCCTCGGGCAACAGCGACGCCATCATCAACCTCAACTTGAACTCGATACCCGCGACCGTGATCGCATTCTGGAACGAGGGGACCAACCGGTCCGTACTGAGGTACCGCTCGACCGCTGCCAGTGCCGGTTCGAGCGCCTCGAGACTCGACGCTTCGTCACCGAACGTGCCTTCGTCGGCACCAAATATCCCTAGGTCGCGTTTGGGGGGTGTTCCGGCGAACGAGTACCCCAATGCGTTGATGATGGAAACGATGTAGAAGGCGTCCGAGAGCCGATTACCGAGGTTATCGTTGTAGGCCAACAGATCAATAAGGAACTGATGCACCACTGCGGGTGTTTGCCCCTGTTCGTCCCTGGCCATCGAGATGGCCTGAATCAGCGCCTTCTTGAGGAAGTAGAGGGACATGTCTGAAAAATCGTTCGTCTTGGGGATACAACGAAACGCGAACGGATCCTTCGTCTCTGCCGCAGGCTCAAAGCAAAACCACGATTGGAACAACTTGAACAGGTGAAACAGACCCAAGTAGTCGGCCCGGTTCGTCGCACACGAGACCAACGCCAGCGCCGCCTCCATCCGGATGCGAATAAAGTAATTCCCCACGAGGACGGTCTTGCACAAGTTGCTTGAAACGACCGTATCGTGAATTGCCGGTTTCTCCGGATTCCGATGGACGGAGGCGCACATATGGGACAGTGCATGGATCGCCTCAAGTTGAGCAACGACGTCCCGATCACGTTGGAGTTGCGAGATCCACATGAAGTCGGGTTGTTCAAACTGGATGCGCGCGATCCAGTCCATCTCGGCGTCGATGCGGATCCATTCGTACGTCGCCTGACTCATCAAGACGTCGTCCTCTTCCGTCCAATCAGCAACTTGCCACCTCTCTCGTTCCACCTCTTCCTCCCACAACGTTGAGCCGAACCCCACATCGATCAAAGCCACGTCCTCAGCCGCTTCGAGATCGCCCGCAGCAGCGGCTTGCGCAGCTGCCTGCCGAGCCTGGTACCGCTTCGTATTACGTCGAATACGCTTGTACTTTGTATTGAACGGCACCTCGTGCCTCTTGAACGATTCGCTGATCGAAAGCACATGCTCATAAGGTGTCCCATCGGCTTCGTGGATCCGGATCGTCATCTGCCCTTCGAAACAAGCGACAGGTCGAAGATGGCCCGTCTCTTCCCAGGGCGCGGACTGGGCCCAGAGGTGCGCCAGACACTCTTGCTTGATGCTCAATTCGATCGCCATGCGTTTACGATTGAACACGGCCGAAACGACGAACGTTGGACACCCCGAAGCATAGACCCATTGATCGAAAAAGTTTCGGATCGCATCAGCTGAACCGCCGCATGCTTTCCGACACATGCGTTGGAAGGTCGTCGTCGACAGGGCATTGTAGTTGCCCGTCGAGGTCGTGCTCGTATCGCCCGTGATGGCATCCAGAAAGATCTTGGGCAAGACCTTGTCCAAGCCGAGCGACGTGCCGGCGTTGCGCAAGAACTTGTCAAAGATGTACAGCACGAGCGGGGCTTTGAGCGCGATGAACTGCAACTGAGCCGGTTCGGGTTGCGCCAAGCGGGCGGGGACCGAGAGTGGCTCCCGTTGGACGTCCTGTGCGACGCAGCGGATCATGTCCTTTTTCAACCGAAACCGATACTCGTTGTTGCCCCATACCTCGCGCAGGAACAGGGACGTGATGTGTTGCGCGATCCCGATGACGAGCCAGACGTCCGACGCGGTCCGAGCGATCAAGTTGATCCCCGACCATTGGACGGCGAGAGCATGCGCCAACGTGTGCCGCGTTTCGAACGCCTGATCGATGATGCTCGCCGGGTGCAGCATGTCGGAACTGAGGATCGTCAACCCGGCCGAGTGGAACGTCGGCGAACCCGAACTCAGCGCATCGACGAACGCGACGGTGTAGTCGGTGAAAGGATAAGACCCAAACTTGGACGTGTAAAAGTCCATCGCGCGCCGGACGATTCCGACACAGTTCGCCATCTCGGCCTCCCGACCGGGCAAACACAGCGCATGCAGCTTGGCCCCATCATGCGAGGCCAGAGGGTCCTCCTCTTCTTCTGCACCCTCATCATCTTCCCCTTCTGCCGCAGCGGCATTCGCGACATGCTCCTTGGGCGTCGGAGCAATTTCGGTGACGACGAAGGGTCCGACGGCCCAGGCGATCTGCTGCACGCTGACGGGTGTGACTTGGGCATAGTGCCAAATGACGCGATCACTTCGTTCGGGATGAACGACCTGTTCGACCAGTTCACCCGAAGCGACGACCGAGACGGGCCATTCGACTTCTTCCTCATCGTCGAGGTCGAACGATTCTGGCCCGTCCTGGCCGGCGACGTCGGTCGGTCGGGAGAGCGTCGAAGCCGAAGCCGAGTAGAGCACGCGCGGGACGATGAATTCGAGATCCCAGGTGCATCGATCCTTGGCGTGGTCCGAACAAGGGATCCAATGCCGTGCCGAAATTTCGGAAAGCGTCGACGTAAAGACGTGGGGGAAGCGCTGGCGAAGAAGGCGGACAGCACCACCGTTAGCTGGTTGAGCTCGACCAGCGAGACCCTCGTCCCTGCTCACCGAGGGATTCGTCTCATCCGGAGCGACGACCACGATCCCCGCCCCAGGGGACACGACCTCGTATTCAATGACCAATACGACCGGTTCCCACTCGTCCTGCTTCTTGGCCTGATTCGCTTCGTCATGATGACTCGCAGGATGAAGCTTGACGACCGAACCCTGAGGGATCGCAATACCGACCTCCCCTTCCTCGCCCTCGTTCGTCGATCGCCATACGGCTCGTTTCAGTTCGGGGTAGGTGTGGACGTTGTGAGGTTCGGTCAGCGTCGGGGCGAGAGGGGGGATGTAGGAGAAGGCGAGAGGGACGGTCGTGGTCGGGAGACGCAGCGCCGTCGCGAGCACGTTCATTGACCGAGCGTGGAGCCATACCGTACGCAGATCCGCGGTCGTAGGGGCGATCGTGAGTTCAGTATTGCCCTGTTGAGAAGGGGAGGGTGTGTACCGAATGAAGAAGAGGGGGGGCATCAGTCCTGCTGACTCGAGCTCGGCCGCTCGTCGGGAGAGGGGGGACCCCCCAGTCAGGTACAGAGCACTCACATGGATCTTGCCGTTCAGCGCGACATTGATGGACACTTTTTGACTGAGCAACGTAAAGCCTTTGCCCATGATGACCTATGTCCAACCTCCGGTGGTGCCTGGCAACCTCCTCGCGACCGACACGCGATGGGCAGGGAGCTCGAGGTGGGTGACAGTCGTGGATGGCCCAATGGGTGGTGGGGGCAAGAAAGCAAGCAAATCAATACTTCTTTCGGGGTCTTCCTCTTGGGCGGGGGCGTGGCAAAGTCGCCCCTTGGTCACTGGGTCGTGTAAGGACACTGCGCGATCGAACGCGCGATGAGAGGAAGAGCCGCACCCGCTCGCTGACTTGCGCTCCAGGATCAGGGGGCCGGCCCCGCGCGCACGGACCCAATCGGGCCTCTGGAATATGGGCCGTGGGTTTGGGCAACAAATGGATCTGCGCGCGGGGGGCTACTCGGTTACCATTCGTTTGTACGCGCGCCTAAAATCGTGCAATTGCGCGCCAAACGGCCTTCATACGCGCGTCATTCACAGCTTTGCATCTCTTAGACGCACTTTTGGTCTCTAACGCGCTCTGGAACCGTCGGGGTTGCGCGCTTTCCAGGAAAAACATCTCTTTCTGGCCCCTATTGGCGGTCCACGCGGGTTTCGCTCGCTTCAAACTCGCTCGCCCCACCGTATTCGCGCACGGATCGATGAATCGCGAGGAATGATAGAGGAGTCGCGATTTGGACGTCCGAACGTTTTGCAGTGGGAACTTGGCGCGTTCTGGGTCAACTGAATCGACGCTTTTGCAGTGTTCGTTGTGAGCTTCCCGGGTTGGGTCCACTCCCGGCCGACGACTGAGTTGAAGGCGCGTTCTGGGTCGGGCCCAACACAACTGCAAAAAGATCGCTATCCGTACGAGCAACTGAAAACACACTGTACACATCTGGCGGAGATATGGCCGAGCGGTTAAGGGCCAGCGAAGGGAGAAGCAGCGCTATAGGATTTTTATTTATTTACTGGGGCTCATAAATTGCAATCCTTCGGGTTGGCTGGGACCGCTAGAAAAAGAGCTAAAAGAGGTTATAAAGCAACGACGGCAAGCAATTGGGTGAAAGTCAAACCCCTGCGCGCAAAGAGCGCTGCGCAGATCAAAACTCGCCGAGCACCTAACGCGGACTCCAACGGGCGGTGAGTACTGCTGCCGCTTCACGTCCCAAGAGCGGGAGCGAAGATACTCGAAAACCAGGCAAGAGCGCCTAGAGAAAGAAAGGGGGAGAATATACAAAAATTCACGACCGGAAACACGGAGAACCAGGAATACTAAGACAGAGAGGAGGGGAGGAGGAGGGGAACACACCCGAGGAGCCAAGGGAGGGGGTCGAAGCCAGAGCTAGAGGTCCCCAGGGACTGACAGGCCGCAGCCAAGCCCCAGCTACTCGTCACCCCGACAGCGCCTGATGTCCTCCCTTGGCTGAGTCTCGAGTGCTGGCTGTTGAGCCGTCGGGGCCGAGCGAAAACGATCCAATACCACGAAACGAGCCTCGCCTTGACGCGAGGATATTGACCAAGAAACGAGCGACCTTTCTTCCCGATCCATGCCGTAGAACTTGACCAACGCGAACGAACGATCCATTCGACGGAATCCAACACACGGCTTAGGAATAAAAGGAGAAGTGGCTGAAGCGTAGTCAACAACCGAGCAACAGGAACGAGAAGAGGAAGGGAAGGGAGAAAGGGGAAAGAGAGGGGAGAACTTCACAAAGCCTCCAACGCAACGACGATCGACCCGGCTTGCCGATCCATCCAAGAACGAAAATCGCTACTGCGCAAAGTAGAGAGAGGGAGAGGTGCGCAGCCTTCCACTGCGCAACAAGTTTCAAGACAGTCAGCTTCTGACCGAAAAGGAAGGGAGGAAAGGAGGGGAGGAAAATGGGAAGGAAGGACTTAACTCGGTCATCACACCTCCCAATCTCGAACCCCAGGCACAAAACCCGCTCGAGAGAGAAAATCTCGCTCGAACGCTCTGAGCGCACTGGGAAGCGAGGGAGGGGCCACGACGTTGTCCAGCTCGAACCGCTGATGAACGCGCCAGCGGAGCAGGTGCAGCCGCTGGAAGCCGATCGCGCAGGCCAGCCGAACCCACATCCATTTCGAGGTCGTTCTCCCACGACCCCGCAAAAGGGGGAGCCCCATAGTCAGCTGCTCCGGAGTGAACGTCGACGGATCGACGTCGGTATCCTCGATGCCGAGCTTGTCAAGCAGAATGCGTAGCACCCCACCCCAGAAGCTGGTCGAGTACGCGCACTCGAAAAAGTAGTGGGACACCGTCTCGATGACCGCTGCATCGTTGCCGCAGAACAGACACGTCGGCGAAGAGGCATGACCCTGAGTATACTGCCTCTTGCGCGTCGGCGTCACGTCGTACATGAACCGCCAGTGGGTGTCCTGCTCGACAGCAGACGCGAACCGGTCATGAAGCCATCTCCAGAAGCGCTTCCTATCGCTCTGAGAAGTCCCATCAGGGAAACGCTTGACACGGTCCTCCCTCCCTGGGAACCGCACCTTGTTCACAAGCCGACGAAGCTTGCGAATCGTAAAAGGTCGGGAGAGCCCAAAGAAGTTGAAGCACCGAGGACGGGGAGCCTCCTTGAGAGGTATCCGAGCAGGTCGCAACGCGGTCTTGGGCAGCAACGCTTTCGCCTTGAGCAACTGACCCACGCGCGACCACACGTGCTCGTGCTGTAGGGCGGGTTCCTTAGAGTGCTGCCAGAACCCGCGTCGATGACCAACCAGAGCCCATCCCTTCCCTTCGTCCCTCCAGTACAGGTCCGCGATCTGCGCAAACTTCGCCACCGCGTCCGCATCGTCATATGCGTGCTGGGCACCTTCAGCATAGAGTGAAGGGAGGCGAGGCGGAAGCGAGAGCAATTCGGGAAGCGTAAGGAGTTCGGACTTGATGGTTGGAACTGTGACCCTGGCCGCTGCAACGACTGCCCCCCAGCGCGTCGAGTCGCGATACAGCTTCTCGACCCGAGCCGTGCTGCTGAAGAACCCCCACGGACTGAAATCGCGGGTCGCAGCGACGAGGCACCTCCAGCTCTCGCGAGCTAGGGGCGCCCAGATCGCCTCGTCCGAGCCCGCCACAGCATCCCAAAATCGAAGCGCCACCGAATGAACGATGTCGCCAATCGAAATCAAACCCAAGCCACCGTCCTCCCGAGCCTGGAACACGAAATCGCGAGCGACGGTATTTCGCCCTGCTCCTCCCCAGACAAAGTCCGTAAGATAGGTTTTTTTTTTTTTATTTTACTGGGGCTCATAAATTGCAATCCTTCGGGTTGGCTGGGACCGCTACAAAAAGAGCTAAAAGAGGTTATAAAGCAACGACGGCAAGCAATTGGGTGAAAGTCAAACCCCTGCGCGCAAAGAGCGCTGCGCAGATCAAAACCCGCCGAGCACCTAACGCGGACTCCAACGGGCGGTGAGTACTGCTGCCGCTTCACGTCCCAAGAGCGGGAGCGAAGATACTCGAAAACCAGGCAAGAGCGCCTAGAGAAAGAAAGGGGGAGAATATACAAAAATTCACGACCGGAAACACGGAGAACCAGGAATACTAAGACAGAGAGGAGGGGAGGAGGAGGGGAACACACCCGAGGGGCCAAGGGAGGGGGTCGAAGCCAGAGCTAGAGGTCCCCAGGGACTGACAGGCCGCAGCCAAGCCCCAGCTACTCGTCACCCCGACAGCGCCTGATGTCCTCCCTTGGCTGAGTCTCGAGTGCTGGCTGTTGAGCCGTCGGGGCCGAGCGAAAACGATCCAATACCACGAAACGAGCCTCGCCTTGACGCGAGGATATTGACCAAGAAACGAGCGACCTTTCTTCCCGATCCATGCCGTAGAACTTGACCAACGCGAACGAACGATCCATTCGACGGAATCCAACACACGGCTTAGGAATAAAAGGAGAAGTGGCTGAAGCGTAGTCAACAACCGAGCAACAGGAACGAGAAGAGGAAGGGAAGGGAGAAAGGGGAAAGAGAGGGGAGAACTTCACAAAGCCTCCAACGCAACGACGATCGACCCGGCTTGCCGATCCATCCAAGAACGAAAACCGCTACTGCACAAAGTAGAGAGAGGGAGAGGTGCGCAGCCTTCCACTGCGCAACAAGTTTCAAGACAGTCAGCTTCTGACCGAAAAGGAAGGGAGGAAAGGAGGGGAGGAAAATGGGAAGGAAGGACTTAACTCGGTCATCACACCTCCCAATCTCGAACCCCAGGCACAAAACCCGCTCGAGAGAGAAAATCTCGCTCGAACGCTCTGAGCGTACTGGGAAGCGAGGGAGGGGCCACGACGTTGTCCAGCTCGAACCGCTGATGAACGCGCCAGCGGAGCAGGTGCAGCCGCTGGAAGCCGATCGCGCAGGCCAGCCGAACCCACATCCATTTCGAGGTCGTTCTCCCACGACCCCGCAAAAGGGGGAGCCCCATAGTCAGCTGCTCCGGAGTGAACGTCGACGGATCGACGTCGGTATCCTCGATGCCGAGCTTGTCAAGCAGAATGCGTAGCACCCCACCCCAGAAGCTGGTCGAGTACGCGCACTCGAAAAAGTAGTGGGACACCGTCTCGATGACCGCTGCATCGTTGCCGCAGAACAGACACGTCGGCGAAGAGGCATGACCCTGAGTATGCTGCCTCTTGCGCGTCGGCGTCACGTCGTACATGAGCCGCCAGTGGGTGTCCTGCTCGACAGCAGACGCGAACCGGTCATGAAGCCATCTCCAGAAGCGCTTCCTATCGCTCTGAGAAGTCCCATCAGGGAAACGCTTGACACGGTCCTCCCTCCCTGGGAACCGCACCTTGTTCACAAGCCGACGAAGCTTGCGAATCGTAAAAGGTCGGGAGAACCCAAAGAAGTTGAAGCACCGAGGACGGGGAGCCTCCTTGAGAGGTATCCGAGCAGGTCGCAACGCGGTCTTGGGCAGCAACGCTTTCGCCTTGAGCAACTGACCCACGCGCGACCACACGTGCTCGTGCTGTAGGGCGGGTTCCTTAGAGTGCTGCCAGAACCCGCGTCGATGACCAACCAGAGCCCATCCCTTCCCTTCGTCCCTCCAGTACAGGTCCGCGATCTGCGCAAACTTCGCCACCGCGTCCGCATCGTCATATGCGTGCTGGGCACCTTCAGCATAGAGTGAAGGGAGGCGAGGCGGAAGCGAGAGCAATTCGGGAAGCGTAAGGAGTTCGGACTTGATGGTTGGAACTGTGACCCTGGCCGCTGCAACGACTGCCCCCCAGCGCGTCGAGTCGCGATACAGCTTCTCGACCCGAGCCGTGCTGCTGAAGAACCCCCACGGACTGAAATCGCGGGTCGCAGCGACGAGGCACCTCCAGCTCTCGCGAGCTAGGGGCGCCCAGATCGCCTCGTCCGAGCCCGCCACAGCATCCCAAAATCGAAGCGCCACCGAATGAACGATGTCGCCAATCGAAATCAAACCCAAGCCACCGTCCTCCCGAGCCTGGAACACGAAATCGCGAGCGACGGTATTTCGCCCTGCTCCTCCCCAGACAAAGTCCGTAAGTGCCGTCTCCGCCGCCTTAATGAACCATTGAGGCGGTATGTCGAAGGACAGCACGTGGAGGACCGTCGAGATGATGTGAGCGTTGGCATAGAAAACCTTCCCACTCGGCGAAAGTGTCCGGTCTCGAGCGGCGCGGGTCTTGGCCTTGATCCTGTCAAGAACATGGGTCCAAAACAGTTTCGAGTCACCGTGGCGAAAGAAGGCATAACCGCACCACTTGAAGCTCTCCCCCTCCTGCACCGTTGGCAGCGCCTGCGCAGTCTCGTCCCGAAGCCAGTTCGGTCCGAGTGGTAGCACCAGCGTCTTGTCCGTGTTGGTCTTCCCGTTGGTAGCCTCGTACCACGTCTGCGACAGCGTTTGCAGCTTCGACAATGCCGCCGGTGACTCCACCACCACCACAGCATCGTCGGCAAACGCCAGATGCGTAAGCTGCGCACGCGGCCCCCCTGGCCACACCTTCTGCAGGTCGAGCGCGATCCCGCGCCGAACGAGGGCGTCGAGGAAGGGCTGGAACGTGATGTTCCAAACCGGGCACGAGAGGGGATCCCCTTGACCGAGACCACACAGCAACCGCACCAAGTCCGTGGGGAACCCATTGACAAGGTAGCGCACCCCCAGAGTCTCGGGATCGTAGAGAGCGCGCAGCAGCGAGATGAAACGCTCACCGAACCCAAAGGCCTCAAAGACCTCGAAGATCCAGGCGTGATCGACCCGATCGTACGCGCTCTGCTGATCCAAAGACAAGAGGGCGCCCTCGGGGAAAACATCAGTGCCTAGCGACTTGAGTTTTTCGAGAAGGAGAGTGAGATGACTTCCCGCGTCCGCTGAACGTCTTGATGGCATGAAACCGTGTTGCGCCGGCGGCAAAAGCTCGCCGAGCACCCCATTGAGTCGCGCCACCAAGACCTTGCTGAGGACCTTGTAGGTCGTCTCGCGCAATGTGATCGGTCGGTATGCCCCCAGTGATTTCAGATTGGCCCCCGGTTTATTCTTGGGCAAGAGCCGCACCAGCCCCTCTGCCAAGGACGCCGTCATTTTGCCGCCCTCCCAAATCGAGTTGAACAAGTCCAACAGCTTGGGAGCAAAGTAGGTTGGCAGCGCCTTGAAGAGCTCGTACGGAATGCCCGAGGGCCCCGGTGATCGCCCCGAATCCGTCTTCTTCAACGCCGCTTCAACCTCGAGGAGGGTGAAGGGCTCGTCAAGCGCCACTCTCGCTTGACGAGGCAGCCGACGACCGAACGTAGGGTCCGAGCGGTCGTCATCGTAGCATTTCGCTGCGCGAATAGGGTCGAGCAGGGACCGGCGTGCGTTCGTCGGGTCGCCACGAGCTGGGTCCGGCGTGAAGAGCGACTGCGCGTGCCGTGAAGCAATACCCAGCGCCTCCTGCATGTCAACGGTCTCGGTGCCATCCACATCCTCCAGCGAGACGATGCTCGTCTGGCGACTCCGGCGGTTGAGGCGCGTGCGAATGCTTGCCGATTGACCTTCCCTCGAGTCGACTGACGGCACATGCGCACGAATGCGCAGCCACTGAGCCTCCTTTACCGCCAACTGGTCCAACCGCGACTTGGCAAGAGCATACACATCGCGCTCGGCCTCATTCATGTGCTCACCGCGTGCCTCCAAAGCCTCCATGACGGATTGGCTCTCGGCCCGCAGTCGGCGCATGTCGGCACGAGTCGAGCGGTATCGTGCATGGCCAGCGACTGCAACCGCCCGCAGAGCGGCGTCATAGACGTCGCCGAGCGGAGCGGTCCCCTCGAGCCTTTGATAGACCTCGTCGACGACCCCGGGAATCGATGCGACAAAGTCTTGATCGTCAAAGACCATTGGGTTGAGCCTCGAAATGAAATCGCTCGTGGAGGGAAGAGAAAGGGGGGGTTCGGCATCAGCGTTCGATGTAGGCAAAGCGAAAGTCGCAACTACAGGTCTGTGGTCCGAACAGGGCGCATCGAAGAGCGTAGAAGCGCTCAACAACCGGTTCGCCCAACTGCATTGGACAAGAATATAGTCGATCCGCGACCACGAGCAAATCTTTCGCTCTTCCCCTCTACCACGGTAGTGAGGACGAGTGAATGCAGGGGTGCAAGGATGGACATGTCGGACCGTGTCGAGTGCCTTGAACGCGATCTTTGACAGCAAGGTCTGCCAGTGCGATACAGGAGTCCAAGCGCGATCGGTGATGGACACTCGGTCGACCGATACATCCGGACAATCGTTGAGATCGCCGGCCAAGATCCGAAGAATCTTGGGTCTCGGGGCGTTGAAGTGCAGAAGCCCGAAAAAGTCGCGACGATCGTCCTCCTGCACCGGCGCGTACATGTTGATGATCTCGACATCGAGCTCCTCAAGACGAAACACCGAGCGCAGAATCCGACCGTCGAAACGAGGAGCTCCTGCAAAGACGACCGGGGTAGAGGAAAGGAGATGGCCCGCCAAAGGTGAGCCATCGGGTATGAGGGTAAGGACATGAGGAGTGAAACGAATACAAGCCCCCGGCCAAGCACTCTCGAAGCCTTCGCGTGACGCGTTGTAGCTGAGGTGGTGCTCTTGCAGGAGGATGGCCGCAGGGGCCGGCCGAAGGGTTTTGAGATAACGGATGATTTTGACTTGGTTGACTGCGTTCTTCATCGATCGGACGTTGAACGTCAACACGGTGAGTGACTCAATCATGATTAAATCAGTTCAGCGCCGCCCCCCTCGAATTCGGTCACCTCGGACCTGTGACCCCCTGAACTGTTGCCCCCTGAGCCATCACCCCCTGATGCACCGAGGATCATGGCGGATCCTGCCCGGGTGACACGTCGGTTGCCGGGTGCCGAGCTCGAACGAAGGCGTCGAGGACTCGTCGAGGCTATCGAGGTTGTCGAGGTTGCCGATGATCCCGACGTGCCACCGGACAAAGGCGAAGGAGAGGTCGGGGTCGAAACGGGCGCCGCCGTCGTCGTCTGCGTCTCCTTTGTTGAGCCCAGGGTCGCACGCGTCGACGTCTCTTCCCCAGTGTCACCGCCCTCCGGTTCGGTCGAAACGACCGACTCGTCGTCGCCGTCGTTCGCGTCGTCCTTGTTGGCGGTTACTGCACCTGCGGGGTTAGCACGAGGTCCCAGCTGGATCATGTTCGCGCCAGAGACACGAGAGTTCAATGCGGCAGGCCCACCGTGCTTCCCATTCTTTCCAGCAACTCGGAAGCCGGTGGTCGAAGTCGAAGTCGAGGTCGAGGCCCCCGGAACAGGGGCGGCGGTGGCCGGAGTCGAAACCGGCTTCCTGCAAGCGCCCCACTGGTGTCCGGCGCGATCGCACACCGCGCAGTAGTGCGTCTCGAATTCGTGTCGCAAGCCATACTTGGCGCCCAGGATCTCGATCTCTTGTGGCAAAGCGGCGTTGAGCGCAGCCTTCTGCGTCTCGATGGAGCCTTGGAAAAGATCAGCATGTAAGCGAAGGTACGCGCAGTGGAACCCGTCTTCGGTCATGGCCATCGGATCGCCATTCGGATCGACCGCGAGGCCCCGCTGTAATTGCATCAGGGTATAACCTTGCGTGCGACCTGCGCGGCCGAACGAAAGGGTGATAGCATCATCGAGAGATTTTCGGAGCACGGAAGCGGGGATCGCGCTGGAGGAGGAGGGCAAGGTGAATCGCACCTGCACGACGTGGTTAAGGGGAGAGGCGCTGGGGAGCTCGGTAACCATCTCCTTGCCGTGGTAGGGGAATGGGCCCGCTGAAGCGGCTTCAAGACAAGCTTGCTCGGATTCGAATACAAGCTCGTACATGTGACGAGCGATCGGGAACCTCTTCGTGGCTTTCGTCACAATCGGGTTCAGCTTCACGCATTTCGAGAAAAGCTTCTCGACCTCGGGGTCAAGCACGACGCCCTCGGGCCGCGCGAACATGAACGGCGTCTCGGCCAATCCAAAGTGCTTGCGCAGCGCGGTCTGTACAGGACCTCTGGGTGATCCAGGACCATCCATAATGACTCGAATCACATTGGAGGCCGGGGCTGCGTCGTTTCGCACCGCTCTTTGGGCGGCTCGTGCGAGCGCTGGCGCCTGCGAAGGCGGGGTCGAGGCGTCGTGCATCAGGACCATCAGTCGGCGGGTCGACTTGCTGGAGGGAACAATCCCGAGCACTTGGAAGGTCTTCTTCATCAGCTTCTCATGGTCCAACCGGACCTGAGTTGCCTCGGGCGACCAAGCTGGAGGATTCGCGGTTCCTCCAGTGACCGCTTCACGCGTTTGCGTGTTGAGTGATGAATCACTCGCGCCATTACCACCCAATAGGTCCTCGGGCGGGGGCGCATCGGCGCCGGGCGGATCCGGCATCGCGTGTTTGTGTTGACCTGTAAAGCTTAACGGGCTTGGAGGTCAACTACTCACTCTACACCACAGAAACTCACTTGTGTGTGTGCTCACTCTACACCACAGAAACTCACTTGTGTGTGTAACGCATTTTTTTTTTTTAGTAGAAACCGTTCATCATATTGCCCCCAATTCCTGTTCCCCCTGATAACGCAATCGGACGTCCGAAAAAGATCACTATCCGTACGAGCAACTGAAAACGCACTGTACACATCCGGGGGAGATATGGCCGAGCGGTCTAAGGCGCCAGCTTAAGGTGTTACATTTCTACTAGTAGATGGTACTGATGTGATTCGCTGGTCCGAAAGGGCGTGGGTTCAAATCCCACTGTCTTCAGAGTTTCTTTTGCCCCCCGAGGGTTCAAAAGGATATGTTTTTGCGTGTTGCACCGGCTCAAATGGTTGTTCAGCATTTAAAGTGTACCAGGAACGTATGATGTTTCTTGTTGGCCTTTCTGACGCTTCAGATTCTTTTTGGAGAATGAGGAGCGGATCGACTTCGCAGGGGCTTCTGTGGCGCGGGGTAGCGGGGCAGCGAGGGGCGCTCCGCGCCCTCGCTGCGCCAACACCATCGGCGCAGCAGCCCATTCAAGCTCCTTATAGACCTTCTGAAAAAGAGTTCTTTCATTTCTCCCTCTCCACAGATTTTCATTATTTCGGTCGAGTTGGACACCTACCTCTCTTACTCCTCCGCAAAAATTCTTTCGGGCACTAGAACCACCTGGCAGGCACGACGGCACGCAAGGGTCCGCGTTAGATCAGATCAGATCGGGGTCAGATCAAGTTCAGACCATTCAAGCCTCGAGGAAATAAATCCCAAAGGAGGCGGTACCTAGATGGTGCCATTGTGATTTGAAATGCCAACTGCGGTGCACCTGATCATGACAGAGAATGGATCGCGCTGAAAGGCACGAGATCGCTCTCGAGCCTCACTGATTCCGAGTCCAAACAGAAAGGATCAAACGGTGTAATTCGCAGGCGAAGAAAGACTACTAAAAGGACTAAGGTCAAGAGACGCGGCGGCGCCGCGCGCGAGGGCAAGCGTGAGGCCGCAGAGGTTGGCTCGAGGTCGTCGTGAGGCGTAAGCGGAGCGGCGCCTTACACGCGCTTGGCAACGCCGCCGCATTGGGTGTCGGCCCCGCGCCACAGAACTTCTACAGGGCGTGGTTCTCCTCTGGCGGGCCGTCGTTGCAGTTTCAAGTGCTGATTCATTGCAAACACGTTCTCATAGGGATCATGCGACCCAATTCAGTCATCAAAGCGGGGAGCTCCTCCAAAAAGCGGCGGTTTAGCAAGGGGATCACTTTGGATGAGGATGAGGATTTCAACATGTAGACATGTCAAAGTCTCTCTGCGCCAAATTAGACAATTTCATGTCTCAGATCAGATCAAGATCAGATCAATCCCTGAAGCTCTCTAGAGCTGAAGGTTTGTTGAACGAAAATTGGGGGGGCGCGAGCTGGGGAAATTGATGACAATCTCAACATTAGTAATCCTCGTTGGCGGGGGACGGCTCCCCACAGGCCCGCGCGCAAGGCCAGTAGCCGGCAGCCAGAAACGGCGGGGAACGGCGCGGAAGCTGAGCATGCCTTCGGCTCCGTCTGATAGCTGTGTACGAACATCAACATCTCAGTAGCTCATGGTACAACCTTCCTCGAGGCTGAGTTAATCAGTCACGAACGGTGCTCAGTCGGTCCGACAAATCAGTCATTGGTAACAAGTGGCAATTGTGTTCCCCACGGTGTCGGCCATTCACTCTTTGCGTTGGGCATGTCTTTGAACGTCCGAGTGCTGGCTATATTCTTCACTATTGTACTATAGGATGTGTATGTGCGTTGTAGTCCCGTGTCGCATAGTAGGAGCTGAGGTGGTAGGACCTGGGGTTCAGCTTTCCACTTGGTGTCGTCGAAACTCACTAGCAATAGAATCCGTGGTCCAAAAACATCTGAACAGCTTTCAAAAAACATCAGACCAGCTTTCAGCATAGCCAGAAACGGGTGCCAAATCCGCAGACCCCTCAGACCCCCTCAGACCAATATCAGACCGATCTCAGACCGAATCAGAGCGGTTCAGAGGGAATTTAGACCGTTCTGGAGGATCTCAGCGGCACTCAGCCTGTTGGAGAAGATTTTCGACAGAATTCTGTATGAGAACTTGATAAGACCCTCTGATATCATGCTCTACTAGCTCTGAGATGCTGGTTCAGGTGGTGTCAGACCCCATCAGTCTGAGCTCTTCTCCAACAGACTGAGAGCGTCTGAGGGGGTCTGACGATTTCGCACCCGTTTCTGGCTATGAGGTGCTCTGCAGATTCGAAGCGGTTCACTCGAAGCCCGGGACGATACGACAAATTCGAGTGATCTCTTACTAGCAAGTGAGTTTGTACAGTAAGTAAGTCACTTGCTTTCCGTCTTGCGATCTATCACCCCTGCACTTGCCGCGAGTCGGGCTTTTTCGATGACCGAACCCGAACTTACTGCAGTGGCCTGAGCGTCGTTGCAGTGAATCCATCGGACGATCTATGAAATTGCGTGATGCCTGGCATGGAAGCAGGTTCACTCAAGTGATAACATAGAGCACAGCTTGTACAGCGTGAGGATCTTAAAATCTGTTTTTTTAAGTTTTACGCGTCTCACTGCGTCAGGCGCCCCTGTTGAAGGCGGTTCAAACTGGTTCAAGCCTGCGTGCACTTCCGCCGTCGACCACTGCCGAGCGCCGAAGCTCGGCGCTTGATCTTTCACCATCAGCACAAACAGTCTGTCTCACCTTTTCTGGGTCACACGCCGCATCCTCATGGTCGACACCTTCAGGCGAAACGTCCATCGCCTACTACTAGTCGCCGCGGTGCTGTCACTGGCGATCTTCGCCAGTTCGGCAGCGAGTCGCACCTCGGGACCTTTCGATCTTCGGCCTCGAGCGAACGCGGTCGTCCCTGGCGCCTTCATCCTCTTGAGTGAATGTGGAGACCTGGGTAATAGGGCACAAGTGGAGCAAGTGAGTCCAGCCTTTCCATCCTTGCTTCGATCCAGGCTTCCCGAGCTCTTCCCGTGACGTCGGGCCCAGAGTGACCCTGCCCGGCGCTGGGGAGGAGTCGACACCGTACGAGCCGCGTAGAAAGGTGGACAGCACCTTCATTGACGCGCATGCATCTTCCGCTTCCTTGTCGAACCAGCATGTGACCACTTTACTGGCAGCTGTAACGGAGACCGTCCCGGATGTCGTGACGAAGCACCGGTATCATTTGGATGCCTTCTGCGGTCTCAGCATCCGCGTCGGGGACAAGATGTCTCAGGACGATCTAGCCAAGATTCCGGGAGTCAAAGTGGGTGTGACTCTTGTCTTGAAACACCATGCAAATCCCTTATGTACACCAAGAAATTTTCCTTGTGTGATTCTCTTTCTTTGGCAACCAGAGCGTTACCCCCGTCCTCCGGCTTGCTCGCAGTGGCGCTCGGACCACTACCAGCCCAACTTCAGGCCAAGCAGGCGTTGAGATCGACCCATTCGCTTCGGTCCAAGCTTCTTCCGGCGAGTCCAGCAAGCGGCTTCTCGTTGCCGAGGGTGGGGTTTCCAACGTATGGTCTACCGCAGAGCTACCTCGGGTCCTAAAGTCAGACGATGCCTATCGCGACGACACATCCTGCCCGCACATCATGACCGGCTTCCACAAGTTGCGGGCTAAGGGACTGTTCGGCTTCTCCAACGTCACTGTCTGCGTGATCGATTCGGGAGTCGACTATCGGAACGAGGTACTGGGAGGATCTTTCGGTCCCGGGTCCAAGATCAGAGTCGGCTATGATTTTATCGGCCACGGTTCCAAGCCCCCCGGGCCAGACCCCTACAGCGACTGCGAGTATGTCCAAATCGCAGCGCGGGTATCGCAATAGGACAAACAATATCTAATGCATACCAATTTCCGGGCACGTTGTGACAGGGGCTCCAAGCATGGAAATCACGGTCCGTCCCCCTAGCTAATAAGGAATGAGATGCGCGCTCATTCCGTCATTCTAGTGACTCGCAGTCACGGGCATCGTCGCAGCACTTCCAAACACGTTAGTCGAGCCCAGTAACCAGCTCAAGAGTATGATCGAAGTCAACGGTGCTGAACGAGTGCTTCCGACAGGTTTGGGTTCAGTGGTGTCGCTCCAGGCGTGTCGCTGGGTGCTTACCGAGTTATGGAGTGCCACGAGGAGGGCGCCCTGACCGACGACATAAAGGTGGCAATATTGCGCGCAATGGATGACAAGTGTGACGTCATCATAATCAGTGTGGTTTCAAACGATGGCGTAGGGTCCCCCAACGATGTGCCCGGCAAGCTCCTGCTCGCCGAGCTTGAGAAAAAGGGTGTCGTCGTGGTGGCCGCGAGTGGCAACTCCGCGGAGGCAGGAGGGGGAATAGCTGACTCCCAGTATGCCTCTGCTGCCACGACCACCATCTCGGTAGGAAGTGTTGCGGTGAACACACTACCACTGGCCTACGAACTCACGTTTGAAACGGGCGGTTATTCCCCGCTGCCCTACTTTTGGGGTGCCCATCGCGTCGAGATTGCCGACTCGCTCAAAGTGATGCTTCTCAATGCACCCGAATCACCCAGCGCTGAGGCCTCGACCTCGTGCCGACCATCTGCAACAGTATCACAGGACCTGAGTATGACATTGGTAGTCATCAGGGCCTACCAGATGTGTACCGGCACACTGGTAGCGTTCGCCCACGAACACGGCGTGCGCGTGCTCGCTCTGACGGCGCCAAGCCTCGCCGACCCCCGGTCTAGTTACTTCTCGTCGCAGATCTACGATTGGGGAGACTCGCCGGGGAGCACGGATCTAGCAGACTTGGATATTTATGTGGTGGGAATGACCTTTGACTCCCACGAGAAGGTATCTGAACCGAGCACTTTATAGTGGCGATTGCCAAGGAAGAATGCTTTGACTGAGGTTTCTGTCATCTGTGCACTTGAACCTTTCCTGCAGATTGCTGGGTACGCCAAAGCGCACCCGACGGGACTCGTGGTCAACTTCCGATCGCAACGAAAGCTCCTCGATCTCGACAACCATATTGACGGCTCTCGCGTCGTACAGAGTTCGGACGACGGGCCTAGATATGATCTTGCAAAACCAGCAGCACTGGTGTCGGCACCTGGGCAGCCCATTTTGTCCACGGCCCCAAGACGATGGGGTGGAGCGGGAGTGATGGGCGGTACTTCGATGGCGGCACCGTTCATAGCTGGTGCTTCGGCTCTTCTCCTGTCGCATCGCAGTGGACTCACACCTCTCAAGATCCGCTCGCTTTTTACGACAACCTCCCTTCCCGCTCCCGCACCGCTGCCCATTGACCAGTCCCAGCTTGCCTCGGTGCTACAACAAGGAGGAGGTACATAACCTGGTCTATCTCAAGTTGTGGGGCTTCCGAATTACCTCTTAACGTTGATCTAGCTTCGTGACCTTCACATTCTCAGGTCTCATCGCGATCGATCAAGCGTACGCTGGCCGGACCTACTTTGACCCCTATCTTCTCGCTATCGGGGACTTCTCCTTATCCAGCACCGAGCAAGAAGTGACCGTGACAAACGAGAACGACCGCTCAGTCCAATATCACTTCGAGACCGAGCTCGAGACCGCAATGACGCTGGCGTTCTACGACCATGTATGAGCACACCTCTGTTGGAGGGTAAGGCAGTCTACCAAGGCAAGCTGACGAGGGATATTCCTCACACTGTTTCCAAACTGATAGGACGCAAAAGTAGACGACTTCCCGACCACTTCGATCAATGCCCTTCCTTGGACGTCACCCCCTCGGGTCGTGATCGAGCCGAGCCGGATCAGTGTCGCATCGGGCCAGTCTGTGAAGGTGCGGATCACGATCGACCCGCCCAAATTCTCCCTGACTGTGGCGAAGCGTTTCCCGCTTTACTCTGGATATATACGCATCAGGACCGTTGGAGATGAGCTTGGGCTATACCGTCTACCGTTTTTCGGATTGGCGGCCGACTATAAGGAAGCGCGCCTGCTCGAAACAACGACGAGTGCGGCTGGGGACTGGGGCGTCCCTGACCTTCGATACCCTTTCGTTGGGACCTATATCACCAAGAAAGATTGGGATGATGAATCATCTCCGGGTATAATACTACGAGAACCGAACCAGGTGGCGACGAGCTACCACGCTTTCGGGCTGATACTTTATTTCTCGAATAGCCGTAAGTGTGGCTTGTCGCGCGAGATTCCCACTTCACTCACCGTCTGTTGCCTCCAGTGTATTCGATGCACGATACCATCGATCTTGTTTTCGCGAATGTCAGCTTCGTTCCCACGGTCCCGACTGGCAACAATGCGGCGAACCCCGTCCTGCATCAGTCCCAGGTCCCCTCGGCTGCGGATCCATCTCGTCTTTACGAGGCGACGCCGACCCTTGCGCTAATGTGCGATATGCCATGGACTCTCCCAAGGACCGGGGAGGGGGGGAAGGCGGGCTGTATAATCGCAGGAGCGCTGCCGCATACTTCACTTCGAGGCGAGTTCAAGGCGCGATTCGCGAAATCGACTGCGGACAAGATCGACATCCCGGCCGACGCGCCTTACCGGTTCTTGTTGCGGTAAGTCTTGTCAAGCGCCCGAGCCTTCTCGGAAGAGCCCACTAATTCTATCTCCGATAGCAGACTGTTGAAAGTGAACGCCGATCCTCGTTTCGAGGCGAGCTGGGACTCCTGGCTCAGTCCGCCGTTCCAATTCTCCAAGAACCGCTCGCCACCGGCGCCGGCGTGAGCACTGGTCGGATCATGGCACCCGACATTGTGGCTGCCGGCTCTTGGTCCTGTAGAAGATAGATAGACTTTACGTTGTTTCCACCGTACATGCATGAACGTACCTTATCATTACATACCCCATGTGACAATGAAACCTTGGGACAATCTTCAGGTACTAGTTCTTGAAAGTCTTCCTGTCTGCCCAGTGCCTCGCGGAGCCTCGCAGCTAATACTATTATACTAGGTTCGGCGGCGCGCTCCACGCGCCACCTCACACCGTAACTGTTGACCTGCTGAAATGTGATGTACTTTGCTGCAACAGCTGCGGTACTGTTCAGTGATGGTCCAAGTCGGGAGAGGACCGCGGGACGACGATCAAATGTAAAGAGCCTTCATTTCAGGACGTTTCTGACACCGTCCACATAGTTGCTCAGGACAACGCGACATACAACTGGCCGTGATAAAAGACGGGCGTCTCCAGACACACTCCTACCTGCGCAAGTGACTGCTCTTGCAACTTGCTGAACGTCATAGCCATTGCCAGCCGAATCGGAAACTGCGTCCGATGCAGAGTGAACGGAAGCTCAGCTGATGACCCTGTCTTCAGCGTGATCCGTGGCAACGAAACTGGCTGTCCAGCCTGATCTCCTGTGAGAATGATGGCCTCGAGCAGGCGGGTGTGTAACCGAGTTAACAACAGTCTTGTGCCGTTGCACAGCCCCGCGGCGGGGTCCAAGTTTCCACTTTGAATCTTGCAGCGTGCAACGGCATCCCGGCGATGTTGAGACTCTGAAGGTACTTGATCGAGAACAGTGATCCATCTTCATTTTCGACCGAATCCGCGCTGTAGAACGTTTGAGCGTCACCCGGCGGCAGGTCGGGCACCATGTCGTTGATCTGTGCGAATTTTTGGGCGCCCGAATTGCTCGATCTCGGAAGTATTCGACTTTTTCGCCTATCGACGTATTGCCTTTGCCCGTTCCGTTTCGGTCATGCGGTCTGCAGCGGCCAGAAGACGCATGTTTGTCTGCGCTCGCACCGTGGGCTGTTGTTAGTATAGGTCTAGAAGTCAGGCAAGGACTACTACTTACAGAGAGATCCCGTTGCAGAGCTTCCACGACGACCGCTTCGGGTGTCTTGCCTTTGTGTGCTCCAGCGTCTGATGATTGGGCGGACAGACACGGGTGTGTGCAGTCATTGGAAAGATGGAGTCACAGGGGGCGACCCGGTGCTGGACGCCGGCGTGATTCCGCCTGTTCCCAATTGGACCCGGAGAATATTCTCGACCTGCCCGACTACAGTCGATTTTATGCGGGGGTCCGGGAGGGGCTTTTTACCGGTCGCAAGCACGCCAAAGGATATCCCACGCAACTCCCCGTGACTGTCGATGAGCACCCTGGGCCACTTGCACAAGGATATCCCACGCTAGGGAGTGGGCACCCTGGGTGAAGGTGATTTGTGTGCGGTTGTCTGCACCGTCGAGGCTCGCGCTTGGAGGGACAGGTCCTCCGGCAAACCTTTTGTGCATATTGTATGGGCCTGATGTATTTTCCTTGTCTGATGTGCGGCAGATGACACGCCAGACCACGCCCCCGCCGACAGTCCGACTCAGTCCTAGGCGGGTCATTGCCTCTCCTGTCAAGCGTTCGGCAATGGACGCCGAGCTGAATATTGACTTGTCGAGCACCGATGGTCATGAGGATGAGTTCAAGCCCGCAATTCCCACTAAACTTTTTATACCGGCTGATGGGTTTGGTTACTTGGCGTTCAACAGTCACTGACAACAACAAGAATTCGGCTCACGCGCAGGCGAAAGAGGCCGCCGACAAGGATCATGAAGTCTCTTCGGAACGCGCAGCTGGCTCCTACCGCAGGACCGGGAAGGCCGGCTCATGCTTGATTGGTCTCAAGCGAATGGTGATGGAAGAAAGGGTTCCTGGACCTTGTTTGAACAACGAAAACGAAAATAGATATGTTTGAATGAGGATAGGCAGAGAAGAAAATTTAAAATGAAATGCAGTCGAAATTGAATGAAATGTGGATGTCGTTAGAGTCTCTAGCCTTGCCATCTTGCGGTGGTTATTCGCTCGCGGCTAAGTAGGAGGTAGTGCCTGTCCTCGGGCCATAGTTGTGTGAGTGTGACTTCATAGAGGGCACTGGAGGTTCAGGGACTTGTCGCCGCCCCGCGGTGCGTTAATCAAGGCAGAATCAGAAAAATTCAGAGCAGATCTGATCTGATCTGGTGGTGATCTGATCTAATGCGGACCCTTGACGGCACGTGACCGCATACAAGTATCACTCAACCTTCCCCGGGGCGCGCCGCGCCAAAAGCCCCTCCCCGCGCCTGCCCCCCCTTTCTCCTCCACCACCTCCCAGTCACTGCGTCAGTCAGCAAACCTTCTACGATGGACGATCCGACTACGATGGACGCGGCTTCGCTGTCCCACTTGTCCTCGCAGCTGCAGTCGCTCGGCTTCCTCTCTCGCCCGCTCGACGTCGCGTCCCTCTTCTCCGCCGCTGCGCCGACCCCGACCACCGCCAAAGGCGGCACGAACGACGACCCGGCCTCGATTCTGGCCCACCAGGCCACGATGCAGCAACAGTATCGCGCACGGGAACAGGTCCTGCGGTGTCTGTGGAGCTTGTTGACGGCGCGCAACGATGCCGCCGAGGGGCTCGAGGCCGTCTCGGCGAGGGAGCGCGTGCTCGCGTACGAGATAGAGCGCACCAAGGCCATGTTGAAGAGGGAGCGAGAGGCCCGTGAAGCGAGTGAACGCGACAAGCAGAACGAAAGGGCCAAGGCACAGTCAGTTGCCTCTCTCTCTCCGCCTCCGTCCGACCCGCTTCAGCCCGCGAGCACTCCCGGGCGTTGACGCTTCGACCTCCTTTGACTAGATCGGCGACCGCGGCCCTCACGACCGAACAGACCCGCCATCGACATGCTCGGGAAGAACTCGTCAAGGCGCGATCGGCGCTGCAGTTCGTCCGCACCCAGGCCCAGGTCAGCCCACGCAGCCCTGCACTGCTCGGCGAGGTCGCGCTAGCTGCTCGACGAAATTTGACCCTCCTCGTCCCTGCCCTACCCGTCCCCTACAGCTCGACCAGAAACGGCGCGACGCCACAGTGTCGACGATGATGGCCCGCCTGCAACGCCTGACCGCCGATCCCGCCCAAACCAAATTTGTCGTCGCCAACGCCAAGCTGGCCAACGTCCACCCCGTCGTGGCCTCGGCGGTCGCCGGTGGTCCTTCCGGCCGGATGGCCTCTGCGGCTCGGTCGGGCCCCCGGTCGTCTCGCGTCGACGATCGATCCTCGGAAGAGGTCGTGTACTGGCAGAGCGCGTTGGAGGACTGCGAATCGGAGCGGTCGAGGCTGGCGCTGGAGAATGAACAGCTGCGCGAGCTCGTCGGCGAGGTCGGCGAATGGGCCGAGTTGATGCTCGACACGGACACCGTCAACAACAAAGAGGCGCAAGAGATTGGCGATGGCTTCGCTGCCGATACCGTGGGTCACCGTGGTGGACAGCGCTCCTCTCGGACCCAGGCTGACCGCCCCCTCCGTTCCCGTGCTCGTTCTCCCTGCCCGTCCACAGTCGCTCTCGGTCCCTTCGCCTCATCTCGCCCTCACGGTCGCCGAACTCGCGACGCCGCTCCACAACAAGCTGTACCAGATCCGCTGCGGCGTCGCGGCGCTCGTGGCGGGCGTCGAGGATCGACTCGAGGCGGCGCAGACCAAACTCGCGAACCAACTCGAAAGGGAGCACGCGGAGCTGCAAGAGGCCAAAAAGGTCCAGGTCGACGTCGAGCACGAACTCGGTAGGATTACCCTCTCACTGGAACTGGGAGGACGGGGGACTGACTCCTCTCATCTTGCCCAGCTGCGGCCCGAGAGGCGATTGCGCAGTCGGACAAGTTGATGCAGGATTTCGCGGCCCGCCAGTTGTCGAGCGCTGCCGGTCCCGTTGTGGAGCTCAAAGAGTGAGCCGCAAGTGTCGAGGGCCCACATATGCTGCGACTTGCACTTACCGTTCCCCTCTACTGCAGCGTCATCGAGGAAGAAATCGCTCCCGTCGTCGTCTCGCCGCCGCGGAGAACCGCCGTTTCGCAAGCCGACCCTGCCCCTCGACCGTCGATCGCCACGGTAAGTCGCCATGGCAGCGCAGGCAGCTCGATGGCAATTTCAAAGCTCACCGATCGACTGTCTGAACGCCCAGGCGGACCGCTTCGAAGCCCAACGCGCCCAGGACGTCGCCGCGTTCCTCAGCGACCTCGGCCTCGACTCCCCGGCGCCGACGGGAGCCCCTCTCGAGTCCCTGGCCGCCAAAGTCGCCAAGCTGCAACGCGCACCCCTAGGTTCGACGCAGGCTACTACAGCAACCACGTCGACGAGCGCTTCGGCATCGGATCGACTGCAAAAAGTTCTGGAACGGACCCGGGTCGAGATGAGCCAGAACGGGCAGCGAAAGGAGAATACCCAGACAGCGTCGAGACCACCAAGTCAGTACTGAGCAAGGGGTCGAAAGGGTGGATCCTCGTAGTTGGAACTTGTATATGTACCCTTGCAATGCCGACATGTTGTGAAAGCTTCACGTGTCCCCGCCGCGAGTCGCTCTCGTTCCAAAGACCCGAGAAAACCCTGGCGTGCGTCTCGGCGGTCGAAGCAGATCGTTTGGTAGAGTCTATCCCATTATGCAAGCACGACTAGAAAAAAATACAACATCAAATATCAAGTATGACCAAACCGGCGAGACGCAAAAGCCCAGCTGCTAAATGCTATTCTGCTAAATAAATCACTGCAACAAAGATGCCGACGGGCCCCGAGATAACAACAACACAACAAGACCCCGAGACAGAACCCTGCTTCTACTCCGCTTCCTCCCCCTTACGGCCTCGCATCATTCCAAGTAGGCAATTGAGCGAAATAGCTCGTGTCGTCGTCGTCGTCGTCATTCTCGAGAAAGGGTCGTCGGTCTTGCTCGAGTACGGCCTGGGCCTTCGCCCGCGCTTCGGCGACGGCGGCCTTGCGAGCGATGTTCGCGTTCTCGAGCGCGAGGAGCGTGAGCCAACGACCATTGTCGACCTTGCGACGCCAAGCACGGAGCTTTTGGCGAGGGCGGGTGAGGGAGCGCAAGTCGACGAAGCGTGGGTCGGTGGCGGTCAGGTCTTCGCACTCGGGTTCCTTGGGCTCCTCTTGCTCGATCTCGTCCCTGATGCTGGGGAGGATCGCGACCCTGGAGGCCGTCTTGGTCTTGCGGGGTCGAGCGAGGGGGGAGCGAAGAGGGGGGCCAGAGAGGACGACGGTGGGGTTTCTCGAGGCGCGAGTCGGCGTGCGGGGGAAGGGGATCGACGAGGCCGCGGGCGAGGTGAGGGTGACGGCAACGGTGGCGGCACTGCGAGAGTGCTGGATGAACGGCGTCGAGATCACGGGCCGGCGAGCAGTGGAGGACGGGACCGAGGCCGGGGCGAAAAACGAGGTGAGGATGCTGGGGGTGGTGAGGGTGGTGGCAGCGATGTCATCGCGCAAAGGGGTCTCGATGGGGTTGATGTGGAAGGCGGCCCGACGACGATCAGAGCGGACGCCAGCGAGGGCGGACGGCAGCCGAGGCGCACCTGCGACGCCGGGAGCCTGGACCGAGAGGGACGAGGCGTAGCGCTTGCCAGAGGGACTGTGTCACGGCGATGAGGGCAGTTTGAAGGGACGATCAGTACTCGAGCAGGAATAGGCCGCGTCCCGAATCGACATCAGCAGAGCGAGGACTCACGATCTCGTAGCATTCGAGCTCAGCAAAGCGGCGTCGTTCACCGACGGAACCGAAGCGGATGCTGGGGACGAGCGACTTGCGGCGAGGGATTCCAGAGGTGCGTCACCAAACAGACGAACATACAAGCTGCTCGAGAACCGCTTGGTCACGAGGGTGGGCACACGAGGGAGGGGGGCGACGAGCGCAGCCAAGTGGGACAGGAATCGGGGCATGGTGGTAAGAGGCAGAGTGTGGGGTGCTGGAGCGACTGGGTAGTGCTGGCAACTTTGGAGGGAACAACACCAAGTGGTGGGTAGGAAGGAAAGAGAGTCAAGAAGCTCGGGGTCCGCTATTTATGCTGGTCCCCTCATCGCATGCTAGCGCAGTTGAGCTCAACTCAAGTCAGCTCGAGATGACGAGCGCGGGGTCCAGTCGATCCAGGCCTCTCCAGGTGTGACGCGAGACGCGCGACGTCAAGCCATCTCGGCGGCACGCTATTCACCCCGCACTGCCGGTGCATGCACTGCACCCTGCAAGGATGACGCGTTGCACGAACTGCAGCAGCTCCCACAGCCTCACCTAGAGTTTGCGTTGATGTCTATGGCACATGCACTGCATCACGTTGTACTTCTCTAGGCCTACTGGAAAAGAACAACAAAAAATCCGTCGCACTCTGCTTCGGTGAATTCGCGACGACTGGAGGCCGGAACGCGCGCGCGCGCGCGCCGACGCGTCGAGACGCGTGTCGCGACTGAGACATTGAGCTTTAGCGCTAGCCGCGTCTGCTCCCAATCCACCTCATCACCTCCACAAGATCAAACTCTGACCCAGTCCTCATACGGGAGATGGCTGGTCTTGAGAAACCCCACTCCAAGTACCAGCCACTCGGTATACGAGTTCGGGCTTTCGGACTTTTTTTCCTCTCGCTGACGGCGGCGGCTGACTTGAGGTGGGCTTCGCTCTGGTGCCTTTAGCCCGGGCTCCGCCGGGATGCCCCAGTCCCTCGGCGCGGCCGAGCAAGGCTCCAGGAGCTCCAGGCCTCGCTCTCCTGTACGGGCTCGAGCTGAGCAGTCGCCACTTCGTGATGATCCTTGCATCGAGTGATTTCTCTCCAATGTTGTAATTGTTGGCAAGAGCAAGCATAGAGACGACGTACGATCAATCCTGCAACAATGCCGCGACAATATGTGCGACGCGCAGAGACCTTAGGTCCGAGTAGGTCTGGCCCGTCCCGACGAACAGGATCGGCTGGCCCGTCACGTAGGTCATGGAGAGCGCGGCCCCAACCTGATGGAAGCATGCAGATTCATAACAATGTCAGTGGAGCTAGTCTTAGGGTCACCGATTTCTGAACCGACCTTGTTGTCAATGGTGTCGAACCTACGTGCGAAAGAGAGCCGAATGCCAAGATCAGCTCGTGGTCAATGGCTGACGGTGCCACATCCTGTGCTCACTTGGTCAAGATCATCCCATCGATCCCTCGTGCATTCTTGACGCCCGAAAAGTCCCTCAACGAGCGGTTGAACTTGGTCAGTTGATCCACGGCTTCGTTGCCGACGAGCGCTTCGCCGACAAAGACGATCTTGTCGGGATTGTTGACCGTCACGAGCTGTGGAAAGACGAGGTCTGCATTAGTACAAGGAGCATGCAAGGGCCCGACCCCAATCCCAAGCGCACCTTGGCCAACGCGCGCATCAATGGTTCGTTGTCTTGCATCCTGCCGGCCGTGTCGATCAAGACGACGTCAAACGCATTCTCCTTGGCTGCGCATCGGGGCGCCGGGCCAGAGAGGGGTCAGCTTCCCACCCTTACGAGAGGAAGCGGAAAATTTGCGAAGGCCTCACCGAACGCAATGGCCTCCTTGGCGATCCCCGATGCGTCCTTGCCGTACCCCTTCTCGTACAGCTCAATCATCTTGACCCCGTCCTGCACGATCCCGACCCCGCCCAACTCCTCTCCGAGCTGGCCCAGGTTCCTGACGTGGGTGCGGAGCTGCTCGACCGCACCGGAACGAAAAGTATCGCAGGCCGCGATCAGCACGCGTAGTTTGTTCTGCAATAGCCAAAAGGCGACCTTGGACAGGTTCGTTGATTTGCCGACGCCGTTGACGCCGACAAAGGTGATGGAATAGGGGTCCGGGTTGGATGCGCCGCCGTTCTTGGGGGCCGAAGAAAAGGTCGAAGACGTCGCCGTCGTTCTCTTCCGCGTAATGTCGAGCAAGAGGTCGGTCGACGTTTTAGGCGTCAGGATCTTGGTGAGGGACTGCTGCAGCGCGTGGCGGACCTCCTTCTTGACGCCGCCAAAGCCCGAGACCCTTTTGCCTTCGAGCGATTTGCCGACGCTCTCGCACACCTTGTCGGCGATGTCCTTGGCGACGTTTTTGGACATGAGGTGTTCGCGCATCGAAACGAGCGCGGGCGTCAGGTCCGAGGCGGACAGGGCCTTGGGCTGGAGCGAGAGGCGGCCAAAGAAGGCCGAGAGCGTCGAGGTGGCAGTCGTCGTGGGTGCAACCTCGTCGTCGTCGTCGGACGAGTCGTGCGCGGTGGCGTAGTCGGCGACCTCGTAGAGGCCTGATTTGGTGCGTTTCCCGAGCGCGGCCGAGGAGATGAGCGACTTGTTGAGCGGGGTCGATGCGCCGGACGAGGGGGCGTCCGAGGAATAGTCGTAAGCGGCCAAGTCGGCGGCAGAGACCTTCGAGTCGCTCCATTTCGTCGCCGCTTTCTTGGTCGGTGTCCGTGAAGGGCTGTCGAGGCTACTTAAAAAAAATCATTTCGCGCGGTCAGAGGCGTGGTACTTGGCTGCGGACCGTGGAGGACTCGCAAGGGAACATACTCGGACGCTGGGTCAGCCTCGGCGGCTTTCTTGCCACCCCTGCCACCTTTTGCTCCCGCTTTCTGCCGTGCTCTCAACGCCGCAATATTTCGTGCGATCGATTCGGCATCGAGCGAGTCCCCGGTGGCTGCGGAACGATCACCGCGATCAGAATCGCAGTAAAGATGGGTGATTCGGTGGATTTGCCAAAGCTCACATTTTGCACTCGGCTCCGGAGTGTTTGCACCGGTCAAGGCCTCGGGGTCCTTTTCCCGAACCGCTGCGGAGGGTGTGGAAGGTAGTGATGATCTTCTTGTCTGTAAACGAGCCACATACGAGAGGTCAGTAGAGGAGCACAGGCTGGGAGACGAAAGCCGTGACTGGGCCGCCCGGTCGCCGTCGCTCGCACGAACCTTGGCAGCGCTCTGCTCTTGCTCCCTCAACAGCTTCATGAATGTCGCGTGCCAGCCTGCGAACAAGCTCTCCCACCCCTCGGGTCCAAATTCAAAAGGCTTTTGTCGCTTCCCCCTGGACGCTTGCTGTATCGCCTCGATCTTGGGTTCGTACTGGCGGACAAAGGCGCGCTTGACTTGGACCAACAAGTCCTGGACGTAGGTCAATTGCAGGATCCTTTGGTACGCGATGACGAACACGAGGTCGAACTGGTTGTCAAAGCTCCACAAGAGCGTGTACGCGTCCTTGTCGCAGGTCGAGAGACCGTGGTCGCCTCCGGAGGTGATTTCGTTCGAACGTTGTTCGATCAAGGCGGAGCGAATGAGGTCGTTGATCGGCGAGGGAGACGGAGTGAAAGCGTGACCATAAAGGACTAGTCCCCCTCGTGTTCTACGGGGGGTAGGGGTTGTGCGTGCAGAAAGTCAGCCACGAATGTGGTGGAGGGGGAGCGAGTGGGGGAAGGGCTCTGCCTCGGCCTCGGCACTCACAGGATCGAGACATGGTCCAGCATGTTCAGAAGCTCCGCCCAAAAGATGAGTAGTGTGCGGTCGTAGAATTGACAGTGGTCAGATAAAGATGAGCAACCAGGATGGCCCACAAGCGTGGTCGGAGACGAGGTCCGAAGCGGGGTAGAGAATAGTTGCTACTTATAGTCCAGAGAGCTCAAATCCGCATTAGTAAAAAAAAAAGGTGGGTGTATGCGCTCGAGTCACTCGTCGGCCGTGGCTGAGCCCGTGGCGATCTGTGGGCGGATGACGCCGATTCGCGTTGGCCTCCTCCGAGTCACCCGACTGCGCAGCCCGACCGCCGGTCCATCGTCCACGCACAGTCCCACTCCCGTTGGTGGTCCACATGGTCAGTCAGTTCCATCGATTGTATCTCCCGGCCGCAGCTCATTTTGCTGTCGGGAACGTGGACAGAGCTTCCAAGACCTCGAACGCGGACTCGGCGAACGCGCCCCACTCGCCCGCGACGTCGACATCTCACCAGGTTCGCACACGACTTGGCGTGCAACGAAAGCAGCGTGAAGGCGTACACTGACCTAGAGCTCGCTCTATACCGATGCAGAGGCGGATCTACGGTTCAAGGCGCTCGCACGCCAAGTGTCGATCCAGATCCACAAGATCAACGCCAATGTTTCGGCCATCAACAAGCTCGTAGAACTATTGGGCACACCCAAGGATACACCTGATCTACGGCACAGACTGTCAGTCCAGGCGCAAGATGAGATGCTGTCTGCCGCTCTGACCGGCGGGGGGGAGGTGGCTCTTCCGGTTGGCAGATCAGCTGACCTCCTCCGTCACCCAATCTCCTTCCTGGCGACTCGCAGACACAACCTGACCGATGCGACGAGGGAAGTTCTCAAAGATTCGACCGCAGAAGTCAAACAGTTTGCAAACTCGGACCTCGCACCCACCGATGTACGTTAAATGACCACCGACCCCTCGACCTCGATCCCCGCCTTGGCTGATCCCGAACCGCCTGCTTCCCCGCTTTCCCCACAGCGACAGCATCGATACGAACAGCAGAAGGTATCGGGTGACTTTCAAAAGGCGTTGGCGTCGTTCCAGGCGGCTTCGAAACGGAGTGCAGAGAAGCAGAGATTGTTCGTCGAGAGGGCCAAGGTAGCGATCAACGATGGCACAACACCAACCTCCGACGGGGCACGGCAACTGAGCTCGGGCGCCCAGTGAGTCTTGCACTACGCATGCAGTGTCCAGCACATCGCTGACGATGCGATCACTGTGAGTAGCCGCGGCGATTTTGCCGCGACCTCGGACCCGTTACTCGAGCTCGACGAGAACCCAACAGGGGGGCACCAACAACAACAACAGCTGGTCGAGGGGATCCCGGACGCGGAAGTCGAATTCCAGGAACAGTTGATCCAAGAGCGGGAGGAAGAGATCGAGCAGATCGAACAGGGGATCACCGAGTTGAATCAGATCTTCCGTGATTTGGGTCAGATCGTCGGGGAGCAGCAGTCGATGATAGGTGAGCGCAGGTGCGCACGAGTTCTTCCATGGTCAGAGGCTGACCAGGATGGGTTGCTCCGTAGACAACATTGAAACGAACGTTAGATCGGTCGCGAGTGATACTCGAGGCGCCTCGACCGAACTGACACAGGCGCACGCGTACCAACGCCGCGCCGGGCGACGCATGTTTTGTCTGCTGCTCACGTTCTTACTCGTGCTCTCGATCGTACTGTTGGCAGTAAGTCCAAACAAGTTTACTCGTGACGGGGGTCTGTGAAAGTCGCTGGTGGCTGAGCCGATTCGCAATTCTCTCAGATCTTATCGTAGAAATTTCTTCTCGTCTATGTGTCTGCGCTCAGTTTCCCACGTCGTACCCTCCATTCGTTTCTCACCGACCCTGTAGTTCTATATTTTGCTCTTCCGCGTAATCCTTATTACCTCTTTGGATCTTGTAGTACTGTTCTCACACGTTTCCAGAGAGCGTCACGAGGGTTTCGATATTCACAGCAGGCTTTGATTACCGAGCCCCTGTCCCGAGTTCGCGCATTGTCAAGAGTGCTGGAGATTTCCATTCTTATTTTAATTCGGAGTGTGATCAAGGTATATTCGGCAGCAAACCAGAGCGTAGCAGGAGAAATGGCCAGCTCAGTGTTCAACCCCACCCCACCTCCGACATTCTTCACTGACAAGGGCACCCCACCGACTGGAACTACGCGCGACGACTCGCTCGACCGGGGGGGGCTTCGCAGCGCCGGCTTGGATTCCGACTCACCATCCCCCAATCTCAACACTCATCGCCGCAATCGGACGTCTTACCCCGGACCCGTCGCATTACTTCCAAGCAGAGGCAAAGGAATCCAACTTGAGAACGCCTGTAGACTTCAACCTAGAAGTACTATCTAGCTTTCCCCACCCCACCCCCCCGAAACGGGCTTCGCGCGAATACCTTTGGATCGAGACACCGGACCAGCAAGCAGGACGATGTCGGACCCTTCCACCAGTGGTGGCACTAAGCGGGATGCACCTACGAATAGTACCGGCGGAGGGGCAGGAAATGATGGCAATGATTCGAAGCGAGCTAGGACGGATGGGGAGGGAAGGGGAGGGAAGGGGGTGGGCAAGGTGGAGGCCGTGGGGGTGGTGGCCGTGGTGGTGGAGGGCGCGGGGGTGGCCGAGGCGGCAAAGCAGGAACTTATAGAGGCAAGCGACCGGGGGATGATAATCGATCCTGGGGAGGTCGCAATACCGGTGCAGCGGTCGGCAAGATGAGGTCGTGGGGGCCCACGGAAGGGACGGGGGAGGAGAAAGCCGAAGGGAACGAGGAGAACAAGGAACGGTTGCCCAAGAAGAAGGTCGCCGTCTTCTTTGGCTACAACGGTCAGGGCTACAAGGGCAGTCAAATGTGAGTTCCAGATGAAGGACCAGAGCAAAACGTCGCCGAGGTGGGCGAAAGGTGCTGACGATGAAAGTTTTGAACCGACCCCAGCAACCCCGGAGAAGCGACGACCGAAGGCGAGCTCTGGCAAGCCTTCATCAAAGCCGGCTGCGTTAGCGCCGACAACGCCGACGACTATCGCAAGGTATCCTTGCAACGCGCAGCGCGTACCGATGCCGGTGTCCACGCCGCCGTCAACATCATCACCTTGAAACTCATCCTCGCCCCCGCGGACAAACCCGAGGAGCAACGCGTCGAGGACTGGATCAACTCGTTCTTGCCCCCCACAATCAGGGTGTGGAATATCGTCAGGGTCCAGGCCGGGTTCGAGCCGCGAAAGGTGTGCGACCAGAGGAACTACGAGTACTCGATGCCGACGCACGTCTTTTTGGGGCCGAAACCGAGTGCCAACCTGGGCAAATGGCTCGAACAGAACCGGGAAGAGTTCCTAAAGACGGAAGCGGAGGCGGTCGAGGGATCGGTAGAGAGGACGTTACCTGCCTGCGTACAAGCGGCCAAGGCAGCTACGGCGGAATTTTGGGCCACGCAACCGTCCGAAAACAAATTTCTCGAGGACGTCGCTGCGAAAAAGGCGTGGCGAATCACACCCGAATTACTCAACGCCGCGCGCGCCTTCACCAAGGCCTACGAGGGATCGCACAACTTTCACAACTATACGGTCGCTTCGACGACGGACAAGTCCGAGCCGAGGGACGCGGGAGGCAAGAGGGTCAAGAAGGGAGGGCCGCAGGATGTCGCTTCAATGAGGGTGCTCAGGTCGCTGTCGGTGAGCTTTCCCGCGCTGACGGGAGGGGGCCACGGTTGCTAAACAGATATTCGTCTGATTTGAAGATCTCGGATCCGTTCATCGTCAGTGGCGTCGAATACGTCTCGGTCGATCTGCTCGGCCAATCCTTCATGTTGCATCAGATTGTGAGCTCCCCATCACAGTCTTGCCCACCCGCGGAAAGTTCTGATTTCTCAACTCTTTGTACGCCTCTCTCGTAGCGTAAAATGATTGGCCTGCTCATCCTCGCCGTCCGATCGGGTGCGCCACCTTCCCTCATCGCCTCGACCTTCACCCCTCAGCGCATCCATATCCCCAAAGCCCCGGCCTTGGGCCTGCTCCTCCTCGAACCGCAGTACCTCGAGTACAACAAGCGCATCCTCGAACACAACGTCAAGATCAACGCGCTCGATAAACTCGACGAGGCGCAGAAAACCGCGCAGCGGAGGGAACAGATCGGCGTCGTCGAACAGATGGACCAGGTCAACGCGTTCAAGAGGGACGAGATTTACAAGGTCATGTGGGAGGTGGAGGAGAAGGAGGGCGTGTTTGCCAAGTGGGTCAATTATGTCGATGTGTTTGAAGGGAGGGATTTCGCGTACCTCAATCCCGAGGGCACGGTGCCGGAATGTGCGGTCTACAAACCGGGCGAACGAAGCGATCAGCCAAGGCGGAGAGCGAGGAAGCAAGTCGTCGAAAACGGCGAAGGGGCTGAAGACGCTTTGGAGCAGACTAAAACCGAGGGCGAGGAGGACGTGCAGCCGCCCAGCGATGACGAGAGGGCTGACGGGGAGGAGGGGGGCGACGAATAGGCGCGATGATTTCGCACTTTCACAACATTCCACATAGATCTATTGCAAGTCATCTGCGGCATAATTCACAACTTTGGAGAACTACAAGGGGGTCAACAGAGACTCGGGAACTAATCAGCACCGAGCGCAGCACATTGGGACGCAAAGGTCTGGCAGACGTACGTAGTAGGGTTTGGTCGGTTTGATCGGGACGGGCTCGACTTCCCCCGATAGTCGACGTTCAGTGGCCAGCGAAATCATGTCCAACTTGTTCCTGTGTACTCAAAAGACATGCAGATCAGAACTGGACCGTCTCGCGATTCTTCGGAGGGCATGACCTACATCCAGCCTCGGTTGGTGCTTCGGAGCTTGAGCTCCATCCTGAAGGAGTACTTGCGACTCGTTTCCTCGACGCTGGGGTCGATCAACTCCCACAGGTCGACGTGATCGCCCCTCAACTCCCATCGCCCGAACGTTAAGCCCTTGACGCGGAGCGCAGGGTTGAGGATCCGGACGACGGCCGCCGGCGGATCGACGGTCAACAACGACACGACGAGCCCATTAGGGTAGAACCTCAGGTAGCGATAAAAGGTGATGAGATGGGTCGGCGAGTACCAGGACGAGTTCTCACCTCGTCGGAGGTAGGTGACGACGCTGATGAAGGCGCCGTCGAAGCGGATGCAAGGATGCTCGATGAAACACCTGCGCCAGTCCGTGCCGTGCTGCGCGACGATCTGATTCGCCTCCTCCCGCGTTTGGTAAGGGGCAACGTAGACGCGACGACATAGGTCGCGCCATAGACCCGCATCCAGGGTCAAGATGCGCGCTAGGCGACAGGTGCGCGCGAACCGTTCCAAGGCTTCGACGTCGGTCCTCCAGGGTCGGTGCAGATGGGTATAGGGGACGTCAAAGGCGACTTCGAGGTTGCGGGTGTGCTCCGCCAGGGTCAACTTGCGAGGTCCTTTTTTGCGTGCCGCTAATTTGGCTGGGTCCTCGCTGTTGACGGGTGTATGTTGTGCCGGAGGGATGACCGACGAAAGTACGAGGTGGTGTAGGACGAGCAGCAAGACTTCGCGGGGTAGGGAGCCGAGCGGAGATGGGGCCTCAGGGTCATCGGGATGGAAGGCGATGCGCTCGAGGGCGACGTCGATCTCGCTTTCCGTGGCCTTGGCGTGTACGTGCTCGGCCTTGGAGGGATCGTAGGCGTTCTCTGCAAAGGATCGAGCGAGCGAGTCGTACAGAAAGGCCGTCGAGGACGGATGGAGGTCGTGGGGGTGCGAGGCGCCAGTCTGAGCGGTGCGGAATTCTCGATCGGCAGAATAGTCCGGGGCAAGTTGGATGGTACGCTCGAACTTGAAGTCGGCGGGGCTGTGGGGACCTACGTTGCTCGTTGATGTAGATGATCGTGATTCTTGGGATGCGCGTGAGGTGAGCCGATGGTACGTGCGGTCGATCTCGGCGTCGATTTTGAACGCAGCTCGATAATTGACCAACGCTGCGATACGCGAACGCAGTAGACGAGGTCTGTCAGGACACCAACAGCCACAGTGTGTCGGGAACTGCATCGCTCTCACCATCGTTCAACCTTCCTTCCCGTTCACTCACGACGGCTGCATCGTACAGCTCTATCGCGGTCGCTGGCTTGGGTTTTGGCTTGGGCAAGTGGGCCTTGAGGTCGCCGTCGGTGGCGGAGAGGTCGTGCAGCTCCAAGTGGTGCATACGTTGGGTGAGACTCGTCGCCGACGTGGAAGGTGCGAGGGTGACGTGGGGCCGTCCCGGAGGTGAGCGTTGTAGCGAGGGTGATCGTGCTTGCGCGCCGTGGTCGTGGTCGACTGCCGATGACGACACTTGGGACACTTGGGACGATGCTGAACCAACCTTCAGCCCACTGGCAGGAGATGGGTTAGCCTTCCCCTGGGACGGCTGGCTATGGTCATCGTGTTCAGCGTGCTGCTGCTGTTGTTCCAGCTTGAGCTGGGATTCATGCAGCCACTCGCGTCGAAAATGGTCCAGCTCTTGCACCAGATCGGGAGCGGGATCGAGATCCAGATCCGGATCCGGATCCACCGCGGCGAGGGCCGACTTGGACGTTGAAGTTGACGGTGATTTGCCCGAGGGGGAGCTGGCCCCGGGCTTGAATGTGTCTGTGACATCGCGGGCCATCAAGCCAGAGAGAGGGAACGACTATCGGATGCGTAAGTGAGGTCGCAGCGAGGAAATTGCGTAAGCGCAAGGGTACTTACTGCACGCAGCAAGCTGTACCGTACTGCGGTCCGATGCCGCTTATTACCAAGTTGGGCAAATGCCGTTTATTAGGTCGGCACTCTGGCGCCGGCTGGCGCGGCCGCCGTCGACCGTCGCTTGTCGACGTCCCACCCTGACCCACTGAACTCAGCCCACACTCTCTCCGTCTCTTCT
>FMWQ01000031.1:0-26108 GCA_900102585.1 Microbotryum saponariae | reverse complement strand
AACCCTAACCCTAACCCTAACCCTAACCCTAACCCTAACCCTAACCCTAACCCTAACCCTAACCCTAACCCTAACCCTAACCCTAACCCTAACCCTAACCCTAACCCATGCCTGTGCCTATGGTAGACGAGAAGGCTCAGAGTCACGCCGGGCGTGTCCTGGAAGCATGTCTCACTGCTAGTCTCTCGCAGACCGCCGTGGTATGAGATGCTTGCAGAGACAATTTAAGCTCTCAGGTGATATCTGGCGGCGTGAACACAGCGTAAGCGTAAGGTGTCTCCAGGAGCGCGTGGCAGGTGAAAAGATGAGGCGGTCGGTACTTCGTCTGCGGACAAGTTCGATCGCCTTCGATGATGATCAGACTGCTCTCTGAGGTCGATCTGACGACTCTTTTTCGGTGAAAGAGCATTCCTTTGAAATAGTACAGGGATATGGTGATGGCGCGGAGAAGATCGTCCACTTAGCACTGTCGGCGAAAAGGCTCGAGCGTCGCCGAGCCGAGAGACACGAAAGGAATAATCGACTCAGTCTCACTTCCCCAGCCTGCAGATCGATGCTTCCTCACTCGATTATACACCACAAAACTTGTCGATACGCGTGCGGTGCTATATTGCAATATTGATGCAGTATCTTCATCGGGACCATTTTCCGAGATCAAAAGGCGAAAGTGATGCCGCAGCACCTATCTAGGTCGAACGGGTCACTGCTGCAGGCAATATGCCTCGAATCCTGCCCCATTAGAAGTTGTATCCCTTCGATTGAGAGGTCTATCACACGTTGACCACTGCATTGAGGTCAATTTCGACTTCTGATCAGGACTTGAAAAGTCGTGCAAGGACTCCGGGGTCCTCTCGATTGCGCAAACTCGGCTACTTTACTTTTCGCGGGTCGATCGGTCAATGATCCTCCGACGCTCGAGGCAAGGACCTTCTGAATTCAATTTCTAAACCTTGACGGATGATTCCATGGGGTGCTTTGCGGTGGCAAAGCATACTCTCAGTCGTGATCGTCGGTGACGGATGCGGGCCGCAGAGGTTCGGCGTTACGTGAAAGCTGAGGAACGATTCAGCGTCGAATCACGGCATACGCCCGCAGGCAGCTTCCTACGCACACGATTCTGTTGCTACAGACGGAAAGAGCCTATATAAGAGGGCTAGGGATGCAATCACAGGGTGGAAGCCAACTCCGAGTGGACCACGGCGGGATGCCATCAGCTCGGTCGTCGTGAGCGAGGAGGACAATCGATCCAGTGACTTCGCAGAGATCGCTGCAACGTACTCAGATATAAAGTTTCGATTGCGTTCAGCAGTCAGAAGTCCAGTTCTGGTGCTGGAATCCATACAAGCACATTCCATTCGGTCCTTCCCGGAAGCACCACATCGGAGGCCGCAGGAAAATCCGGCAGAAAGATCCGAAGGTTCTCAGACACGCACATATGAGCTCAAAGACCACATGGTGTTGCATCAAGGAGGACATACTAAAACTTTGGTACGTCAAAATTGCAGGCAAGGAGGAAACGTCGCTCGAGCAGTTGGGCAAAGAGTCAAGGTGGTCCTTCGTTCTCAATCACGAGGCGAGCGGGCAGGGCGCTAGGTCACCCGCAAGAGCTCGGATGGTTGAAGAAGCCACCTCGCACAGGACATCGGCACATATCGAGTCTTGGGTGGCCGAGGCAGCAGCGGCAAAAATGAGAGCATGCTCCTCGACGAGCGATCGGTCGCACCGAGGTGAGTTTTTAGGTCGGGACCGATGGAGGAGATCAAAGTCGAGCAGAGCAAGTCCCGTCAAAAGCGTCTGGAACCTCAATTGGAAAGAGTCGACGACCATTCCTCCGGGAGACGGACTGAAAACAGTTGCGAGCAGTTCCGAGTCCAAAAAGTCGAGTTGAGCGCAGGCGGAAATCCAAGACCTGGTGGAGCAAATCAACCGTCAAACATGAGCGATAGTGCACACTTGCAACACGGGATGTCGAGGGAGGGAAGGACTTCAGGTTGAGGGCATGCACTGACCTTGCGGACGTTCGCGCGCTTAGTGACTGCTACACAACTTCGTCGACACATGCGAGGTGGGTGCAGGAACAAGCGAGGCGAGAGGGAAGGAGCACTGTGCGACACTGATTGCAGTCCATAAACGCATGACCAGGGTCTGTAAGAACGTAAAAGTTCCAGAGGTTGGATGGTGGTCGCACATGTCCAGCTGGTCGAGCGAATCGCCGAGGTCGATTGAGAGTGCGAAGTATTGTCAAAGTCCGACGCCGAATTCGAGCGCCGAGTGGTCCAAAGATGCCCGAGTCCTGGCTGTCTGAATCAACGTGCGCAACGTAGAACGGTGTTCGAGTAACTTGGGTCTTCGAGTAAGATGTGAACGGATGAGGAGGTGTTCGGTGGGAAATCTTGAGAGCTGGGCCAGCAAATCGATTGGTCGGTGCGATCGACGAGGTAGCAAGTCAGCGTGCCAGTCCGGTCAACTTGAACGGCAAGGAAAGCGGGAATGTGGGATGTCGAGGTGCCATGGTGTGAAACGTAGACGATCTGGGCTGCCTTGACAAGCTGGATGACGAAGGCCGGCGATTGAGCAATTCGTTCGAAACCGCTGGGCGAGCAAGGATCCCTGGCGAATCTCCGTGGCGAGAAGGCCGAAACTAGTCTGCGTGCTGGGACCTTGTCGCAAGAGAAAGCGAGAGATGGTAATGCATCAGCGCGGAGCGGATGTCGGCCGTGCGAGCGTGCGAGCAAATCGGTGCGAAGCTCCATTCGAGTGAGCGCTCCCATTCCGGGTCGTCGGTAACCAACAATCCACGCTGCGCAGTGACACGGCATATATTGATCCCATCAGCAAGGGGTGCAAGTTGCAAGCGAAGCCTCGGATCAAACAGCTCACTGGGGGCGGTCTGAGCGAGTCGTCCGAGGTCGAGCAGTTCCAGTCGCGATGGCTCAAGTGAGCAATCGACGTAGCCCGGATGTAACTGTAGGTACCTTGGAGCTCGGTATCGAGTCGTTGAAGGCCGATTGGCGATGATGAGGGTGTTGCAGTTGCTGAAGGGCGCGTCGTCGCTTGCCTCAGCCGGCTCCAGGTGACCCGTCAAGTGCCGGGTCGAGTAAGGTCGAGCCGCTCGTACCGGGCAAGTGACGTTTCAACGTGACGGCAAGATGTTGCGACGTCGTGTGTTCGCGCACTGAGAGGAAAAGACGAGTCGAGTCGAGTGGTGCGAGCGATCGGCGAATCTCGAGTTTTGGATGGCGGAGGCAGCAGCGGCAAAGATGAGAGCTTGCACGCTCCTCGACGAGTGATCTGTCGCACGAGTTGAGTTTTGAGGTCAGGGCCGAGGGAGAGGAGATCGAGGTCGAGCAAAGCAAGCTTCGCCACAAGGTGTCGATCCCCAATGGGAAACAGCGGACGATCATTCTTCCGGGAGACGTACTGGGAACGGTTGCGAGCGAGTCGAGTTGAGCGCAGGCGGGAATCTGAGACCTGGTGGAGCAGATCAAGAGTCAAACATGAGCAAGAGTGCGCATACTTCCAACACAAGGTGCGGAGGAAGGGAAGGCACCATTTAGATGTTTGCTCGCTTTGTGACTGCCAAACGAGTTCGTTTACACCCAGCGAGATGAGTGTAGGATGCGAAGCGAGAGATGGAGCACCATGCGACGCCGATCGCAGTCCATGACCGCATGACCAGGATTGCTGAAGCGTGTACGAACGTGCAGCTTGCAGAGGTGGGATGGTGGTCGCCCGTATCAAGCTGGTCGAGCCAATCTTTCAAATCGATTGAGAGTGCCAAGGATCGTCACGGTCCGATGCCGAAATCGAGCTCCGAGTGGTCCGGAGAAGCCCGAGTCGGGACTTTATGCTTCGACGTGCGCAACGTAAGATGGAGTTCGAGTAAGATGTGAAGCAATGAGCAGGTGTTCCGTGGCACATCTCGGGAGCTTTGCCGTGAAGTCGATCGGACGGAGCGATCGACGAGGTTGAGAGTCAGCGTGCAAGTCCGGTCGAATTAAGAACCCCCCCCTCCGATCCAATGCCCCACTGTGGGCGTTCTGAGCCCGTCGTCGGTGGTCGAGCACGTGGTCCGGTCGTGACGGCTGTCAGAAAAAAAGGGCTGTCGATGTTCGAAGTATTGTCGAGTTAGAGCTCGAGTCGACCGAGCGAGTTGGAGTGGCGATTCGGGCAGGGTGGGCACATCGAAGCGGACCCATGTCAGTTGGTGCTTGATCGTCCATCGAGTAGTGCTTGATCGTCGCTTCGGTATAACCGAAGCAAGTTGCCTGAGAGATGGACGGGTCCAGCTGATCATCGGAGTGCCGAACGGTTCGAGCCGAGACGAAGCTGCTCGATGAAATGGCTCGAGTGCCGAGCCAGCCAAAAAGAGCGCCGAAGAGTCAAGCTGATCCCAAGAAAATGACAGAACTCGGGTCGAGCGAAGTCGTATTGGCGATCGTAGTATTGAATCACAAGCTCGTGGCATGGGGTGGGGGCGATGTTTGAGCAAGTCGGTGCGAAGCTGAGGATGGGCGACGTGCGAGTCGGATCTAGCGCGCCAAAAATGTCGGGGCAATGCTGTGAAACACAGATGAGTGTTTGTAAACGCGTCAGTATTGAAGGGACTCGAGACGATGGAGACCCGGGTTGGAGAGGAGAGCATACCAGACTGGGGTCCTGATTGATCGAGCTGACCCGCCGGTGTGGATGCGAAGATCACGGGATAGTGTCGAGCTGGGTACGGCGACACAGAACAGGATGAGGTGAGGTGAATCGTATCGATAGGTGAATTGCCATAGGATTCGAGAATGGGGCGATCGTGGGGTCGGCGTTCATGATGAGTAGGTCAGGTCAGTTGATAACAATGAGTCTATGGCGATCGAGCACGAGTACGGTGGAAGGTCGACGGTTGAGGCGGTCGAGGAAGCCATCGCGAGGGGCAAACGAGTTGTTACTTCGCATGTCGTGGTGATGGGATGAGCACGGACGGGGGCGAGATCGGGCGGAAGAGGTTTGTCAGTTCGGTCGGTTGATCGGTCGATCGGACCGAGGGTCGATGATGGGTGCGAAGCGTCGGACGGGCATCGATCAAATGGTCGCCGAGTCGAGCAACAGATGTTCCAAAAGATTCCGAGCTTCCCGCGTCGATGAGGCTCTTCGAAGAGACCCGATGTGACAGCGAGTGATTGCACTCGAGCGATCGGTCGACGTTGACGACGCGAGTGAACGATGTGGGGGTGGCGGAGGTGATCGTCACCGGTCTACAGTGCGGCAATGTGGGTCGAGTGATGTGTACATCGATGCGAGGCCTCAGGAAGGGGGACAATCATGTTGATGTTACTGATGAGGACGTGGCATTGTGATCGCAGAGTATGGTCGTACAAGTCACAGAGCGGTGTGGGGCGAAGCTCGGATGCCAGCGAGTCGGCCAACGCGCGACCTCAACTAGAGTGATGAGCAGCATAGACAAACATGAGGTGAGCGGATGGGTGTGAGCTGGAAAGTATCTGAGTGAAGTACTCACCACACCCATCGGTCGAGTGGCGAGAGGGCGAACGGGGCGATCGAGGCGATTGGGTGACCGAACACGTGTCCGACCGAGGACGCTCGAGCGATGCATCGACGTAGTTAGGACGCTGCTGAAAGTGAGCACGCCCTCTCGTATCGATCTGCCCATCGTATCGTGCCGAAGACGACGATGTCGGAGTTGTTGATCGTCGTGTCGTGCGACGTCGCACCGTGCCCGCATCAGCCGGCACAAACGGACACGTCCAGCGTCCGTCGAGAGTGGCTGAGCTGCATCTTGCCGATTGGGCGATGTGGGGAGAGCTTTGTAGTGTAGTGGGATCAGAGCCGAGTCGAGTCGAGGCGGGCCAAGTGGTGCGCGTGGTGCGAGTGAGTGGGGAGAAGGAAAGGAGCGTTGGCGCGCGCGACTCTGAAGTTGAGTCGTTGGCTGACCGAACTCGGCCTAACTCGGCTGAACTCGGCTGAACTCGGCTGAACTCAGGCAGGACTCGGCGACGGAAAGCTTGTTAGGCGCGCTCGGCCGAGAGATCCGACGGTCTCCGATTTGCTCGAGTCCAGTCGACCTGTTGCACTTCAAGACTCGAAGATCGAACAGGGATGCGAGGGAACTTCAACGCTAGAGAGAACGAGTACCTCCGAACTCGGTGCGAGGGCCCGGGCGAGTCGGCCGCCGGCGTCCGCGGCATAAAAGCCCTCGACTCGTCCAGGTCACTGAGCACACTCGTACACTCATCAATCTTTTACTCAAAGGCTATTCCCAAAATATGTGCGAGGTGCGTCGGAATGTTTGAGGGCAAACACATCTGATCTGGGAGCAGATCGTTGGTCCGATTACTCGGAGTCGAGATGAGATGGGAGATGAGAACCGCGGGCGTATCCTGGAAGCGCATCTCACTGGCAGTCTCTCGCAGACCGCAATGCTGTGAAATGCATGAAGAGATGAGATGAGCTCTCAAGTGGTATCTGGCGGCCTGGATACAGTTTGAGAGCTGGCTTTCTCCAACAGATCGTCGGTGAAAACTCACTGCGGCCGGCACTTCGTTTGCGGACAAGTTCGGTCGCTTTCGACGATGATCGCAATGCTCTGTTAGGTCGATCTGACGACTTTTTCTCGGTACAGAACCATTCGTTTGAAATAATAAAGGGATATGGTCATGGCGCGGAGAAGATCGTCCAGTTCCAGTTCCAGTTCCAGTTCCAGTTAGCACTGTCGGTAACAAGGCTCGATGGTCGCCGAGCCGAGAGACAAGTAAGGAGTAATCGACTCATTCTCGCAGCCCCATCCGGCAGATAGAGGTTTCTCATTCTCAGAACACTCAAAAATTTGAATATAGTTGCCCATACGCGTGCAGTGCTAGATTGCGGTCCTGTTGAGGCAGTATTTTCATCGGGACCGGTCTTCGAGATCACGAAACCAACTTAGTGATTCCGCAGCACACATGATCTAGGTCGATGTGGTCCATTCAACAGGTCATTGCTGCAAGCCATATACCTCGCATCGAAGCATGTTGCAAGCTACATGAATACTTTTGAGAGATCTATCACATGGTGGTCACTGTGTTGGAGTCACTTTCGAGTGCTGATTTGGAGTTGAAAAGTCGCGCAAGGAGGTCGGCTCTCGATCGCGCAAACTCGGCCCCTTTAGTTTTCGCGGGTCGATCGGACAGTGATCTTCGACACTCGAAGGAGGACTTTCTTAATGAATTTTTTCAATCTTGACGGAAGAATCCATGCGGTGCTTTGCGGTGTCAAAGCATACTTTCAGTCATGATCGTCGGTGAGGGATGCGGGTCGCAGAAGTTTGACTTTGCGTGAAAGTCGAGGAAGCCCCTCGCTGTCGAATCACGGCATACCTCTGCAAGCAGCTGTTCTTCACACATTACTTGCTACAGTCGTAAAAAGTCTATAGGACACAGGCTACGGATCCGATTGCAAAGTTGAAGCCCACTCTAAACGGACCGCGGCATGTCACTGCAGCTCCGTCACCATGGGCGACGCATACGCATGAGCGACAAATACGATCGATCCAGTGAGTCGCTTTGAAATACTCCGACACAGTTTTGCTTGCGTTCAGCAGATGGCAGTCCAGAGTTCATGTCGGATTTGATACAAGAACATACCATAGAGGTCTTTGCGGCAGAACCATGTCCGAGGCCGCAGGAAAACCCGGCAAGAATGGGGCAAGAATGGGGCAAGAAGATCCAAAGGTTCTCAGACATGCACATATGAGCTCAAGACCACCTGGTATTGCATCAAAGAGCACATCCTCAATTATTCGTACCCCAGAAATGCAGGGAAAGAAGTGAAAGGAGCAAACGTCGCTCGAGCGGAGCAAACGTCGCTCGAGCAGTTGACCAAAGAGTCAAGGTGGTCCTTCGTTCTCAATGTCAAGGCGAGCGCGCACGACGCTAGGTCGCCCAGAAGAGTTCGCATGGTTGACGAAGCCTCCTCACACAAGGTGATCGGCAATTGTCGAGTCTTGGGTGGCGGAAGCAGCAGCGGCAAAGACGAGAGCTTGCATGCTCCTCGACAAGGGATCTGTCCCACCGAGTTGAGTTTTGAGGTCGGGGGCGATTGAGAGGAGATCGAAGTCGAGCAAAGCAGGTCTCGCCGAAAAAGTCTGGATCCTCAATTGGAAAGAGTCGACGATCATTCATCCATGAGAGCGAGAAACGGTTTCGAGCGAGTTGGAGTCTGAAGAGTCGAGCTAGGCGCAGGCTGGAATCTGAGAGCGAAAGAAAAGTCAAACATAAGCAAGAGTGCACCTACTTGCAAAACAAGGTGTGGAGGAAGGGAAGGCTCTTAAGTTGATGGCATGCACTGACCTTTCGGACGTGTGCTCGCTTTGTGACTGCCAAACGAGTTCGTTTACACCCAGCGAGGTGAATGCATGAAGAAGCGAAGCGAGGGGAGATGGAACACCGTGCGTCGCTGATCGCGGTCCATGACCGCATGACCAGGGCTGCTAAAGCGGGTACGAACGTGCATGTCGCAGAGGTGGGATGGTGATCGCACGAATAGAGCTAGTCGAGCAAGTCGCCGAGTTGGATTGAGAATGCAAAGGACCGTCACGGTCCGAGGCCGAATTCGAGCGCCGAGTGGTCCGGAGATGCCCGAGTCCTGGCTGTCTGATTCCAACGTGCGCAACCTAAGACGGTGTTCGAGTAAGATGTGAACGGATGAGGAGGTGTTCGGTGTGAAATCTTGAGAGCTTTGCCAGCAAGTCGATTGGTCGGTGCGATCAACGAAGTAGCGTGTCAGCGTGCAAGTCCGGTCAACTTGAACGGCAAGGAGAGCGGGAATGTGGGATGTTGAGGTGCCATGGGGTGAAACGTAGACGATCTGGGATGCCTTGACAAGCTGGATGACGAAGGCGGGCGATTGAGCAATTCGTTCGCGGCGGCTCGAAAGCCGCTGGGCGAGCAAGGATCCCCGGCGAATCTCCGTGGCGAGAAGGCCGAAACTGGTCTGCGTGCTGGAGACTTGTCGCAAGAGAAACCGAGGAATGGTAATGAATGAATTCGGATGTGGGCCGTGCGAGCGTGTGAGCGAATCGGGGCGAAGCTCCATTCGAGGAAGCGCTCCCATTCCGGGTTGTTCGTAACCAACAATCTACACTGCGCAGTGACACGGCATATCTTCGTCTCATCAGCAAGGGGTGCAAGTCGCAAGCGAGAGCTCAGATCGAAACAGCTCACTGTGGGCGGTCTGAGCGAGTCGTCCGAGGTCGAGCAGTTCCGGTCGCGATGGCTCAAGTGAGCAATTGACATAGCCCGGACGCAAATGTAGGTACCTTCGAGCTCGTTATCGACTCGTTGAAAGCCGATTGGCGATGTTGATGGTGCTGCAGTTGCTGAATAGGTTCCGCGCTTGCCTCAGCCGGCTCGGGTTGACACTTCAAGTGCCGGGTCGAGTAAAGTCGAGCCGCATGTACCGGCCAAGTGACGTTTCAACGTGACGGCAAGATGTTGCGTCGTCGTGTGTTTGTGCACTGAGAGTAAAAGACGAATGTGTCGAGTGGTGCGAGGGATTGGCGGATATCGAGTCTTGGGTGGCGGAGGCAGCGGCGGCAAAGTTGAGAGCTTGCACGCTCCTCGAATCTCTCGCACCGAGTTGAATTTTGAGGTCAGGGCCGATTGAGGGGAGATCAAAGTCGAGCAGAGCAAGTCCCGCCGAAGAAGTCTGGATCCTCAATTGGAAGAGTCGACGATCATTCGTCCATGAGAGCGAGAAACGGTTTGTAGCGAGTCGGAGTATAAAGAGTCGAGTTAAGCGCAGGCCGGATTCTGAGACCTGGTGGAGCGAAAGAAGAGTGACACATAAGCAAGAGTGCACATACGGGCAACACGCGGTGTGGAGGAAGGGAAAGCCTTCGGGTTAAAGGCACTCACTGACCTTCCGGACGTTTGCTCGCTTTGTGACTGCCAAACGAGTTCGTCGCTACCAAGCGAGGTGAGTGCAAGAAGCAAAGCGGAGCGCGAGGAGATGGAGCACCATGCGATGCTGATCGCGGTCCATGACCGCATGACCAGGGCTGCTGAAACGGGTACGAACGTGCATCTTGCAGAGGTGGGATGGTGATCGCACGAATAAAGCCAGTCGAGCGAGTCGCCGAGTTGGATTGAGAATGCGAAGGACCGTCACGGTCCGAGGCCAAAATCGAGCGGCGAGTGGTCCGAAGAAGCCCGACTCGGGACTTCATGTTTCAACGTGCGCAACGTAGGATGGAGTTCGAGTAAGTTGCAAAGCAATGGGGAGTGTGCCGTGGAACGCCTCGAGAGTTTTGCTGGGAACTTGATCGGTCGGAGTGATCGACGAGGTTGAAAGCCAGTGTGCAAGGACGGTCGAGTTGAACGGCAATGAAGACAAGCGGGAATGTGGGATGTTTGGCATGATGGGTTGAGACATAGACAACCGTTAACGTTTGTACGCATGAGAGTGTTTCGTGGCACATCTCAGGAGCTGTGCCGTGAAGTCGATCGGTCGGAGCGATCGACGAGGTTGGGAGTCAGCGCGCAAGTCCGGTCAACTTGAATGGCGAGGAAGGCATGTGCGGATGTTTAGAGCCATGGGTTAAAACGTAACGGTCTGTGATGACTTGAAAATCGAGATGACGAGCGCGGGCGATTGAGTAATTCGCACGCAGCGCTTTGAAAGCTGCTGGCCGGCGGATCTCCGAGAACGTCGACGCTAGTCTGCAGGATGGGAACTTGTCGCAAGAGGAGGACCGGGCAAGTGACGTTTCACCATGACGGCAAGGTTGTGCTTGGTCGTGTATTCGCGCAGTGAGAGAAAAGACGAGTGGTGCGAGAGGTCGGCTAATAACGAGTCGTGGGCGGCGGAGGCAGCAGCGGCAAAGATAAGAGCTTGCACGCTCCTCGACGGGCGATCTATCGCACCAAGTTGAGTTTTGAGGTCAGGGTCGATCGAGAGAAGATCGAGGTTGAGCAAAGCAAGTTTCGCAGAGAGGGTCCCGATTCTTGATCCGAAAGAGTCGACACTCATTCATCCATGAGAGCTAGAAACGGTTTCGAGCGAGTCGGAGTTCAAAGCGTCGAGTGAAGCGCAGGCCGGAATCTGAAACCTGGTGGAGCGGAAGAAAAGTCAAACATAAACAAGAGGGTACAGACTTGCAATACGCGATGTGTGGAGGAAGGGAAAGCTGACAAGTTGAAGCACTCACTGACCGTTCGGACGTTTGTTCGCTTTGTGACTGCCAAACAAGTACGGGGGATGTTTGGAACGACGAGTTGAGACGAAGTGGCTTTGGACGGATGACTCGACGAGCAGGATGACGGGCGCGGGAGGTTGAGGGAGTCGCGAGGCGGTCGAGACGGGGTGATAGTGCTCGAGCCGATGAAGGTCTCGGACTGCACATCGACGAAACCAGTCGGGCCGTGCAACAGATGTTCCGACAACCCCCGGGCTTGCCGCATCGTTGAGACTCTTCGATCCGATCAAGAAAGAAGCGTGAGGGATTGCATTCGAGTGATCGATCGACGTTGACGACGCGAGTGAACGATGTGGGGGTGGCGGAGGAGATCGTCACCGGTCGATAGTGGTGTGCGGGGCGCGGCGATGTGGGTCGAGTGACATATGCATCGATTCGAGACCTGGGGAACGGTGAGCGTCTCCTCGATGGAGCTGATGTGGGTTGTGCATTGTGATCGCAGAGTATGGTCGTACAAGTCACAGAGCGGTTCGGTGCGAAGCTCGGTTGCCAGCGGGTCGGCCAACGCGCGATCTGAACTAGAGTGATGAGCAGCAAAGATAAACATGAAGTGAGCAAATGGGGCAAGAGCTGAGTACTATTTGAATGAAGAGCTCACCACACTCATCGGTCGACTAGCGAGTGGGCGATCGGGGTGATCGAGCCGGTGCAATGACCGAGCACGTGTGCGACCCAGGACACTCGAGCGATGCATCGACGCAAGGCTAGCACGCTGCTGAAAGTGACCACGCCCTTTCAGATCAACCTGTTCAGCGTATCTTGCTGAAGATGACGATGTTGGAGTCGTTGATATTCATGTCGTGCGACGTCGCACCGTGCCCACCTCAGTCGGCTTGAGGTGACACGTCGAGCTGTAGTTGAGAGAAATCGAGTTGCATCTTGCTGATTGAATGGCGCATGCGAGCGATGTGAAAGCATGTGACGTCGAGCTGTGGCGTGGTGCGATCCGTGCCGAGTCCGAGTCGTGTCAAGTGGTGCGAGTGGTGCGAGTGAGTGGGGAGAGGGAAAGGAGCGTTGGCGCGCGCGAACGTGAAGTCAAGCCTATACATGCAGTGGGGTTGCAGTACAGACACGAGATCTGCGGTACAGACATGATAATTTCGAATCATCATGAGTACTAAAATACACATGCTATCATGTTCTCCTTGCAGATTCAAAGTAATTCTACTCATATAATTGTTCAACAGCATCAGTTTTATCTGATATTATGGACCTAAAATCAAGGGACGGACATGTCCGTCCCGCAGACCGCCGTGTCCGCAACCGCGACCGACAAGTGGACGGACATGGGTTACGGTACGGACACGAGATCTGCGGTACGGACATGGCAATTTCGAATCATCATAAGTACTAAAATACACATGCTATCATGTTCTCCTTGCAGATTCAAAGTGATTCTACTCATATAATTGTTCGGATCTAGATGTGTACCTAAAATCAAGTGGACGGACATGTCTGAACATTTGTTCTGGCCCAAGGACTAGGGGCAGTGGACCGCGCGCGCCAAAGTCTTCAAGGCCACAACAACTAGTGTAATTGAATATACTCAAAGCACAATGCCATATTAGCACAGATTAAGCATGTACACACCAGTTGGGATCGGGACAGATTCACAATAAACTTATCTACGTCTACAAGTCCTCAAGTCTGTGGTGCCTCAGCTCCAGCGATACCCGAAGCCCGAAATGGGAAACCCATTTCGGAGATCGCGAGCGCCGGTGGCCGAAGGCGGAGAGTGCCGCTGCCCCCACCCCTCTCTCCAATACCACAGGATGCTCGCGCGAGCTTCTTTTCAAGCGCCTCGCAGGAGTCTGTGGCATGTGGTATTTCTTTGCAAGCGAGGCGCGGGAGTCTGTGGTAGGGAGTCTGTCGTATCTGACAGGCCGGGCGCGGGCGTGTCGAATAGCACAAGATGCTCGCGCGAGCTTCTTTGCAAGGCAGGCGCAGGAGTCTGTGGTATCTGACAGGCTGGGCGCGGATATCACATAGCACAAGATGCTCGCGCGAGCTTCTTTGCAAGGCAGGCGCAGGAGTCTGTGGTATCTGACACGCTGCGCGCGCGGATATCACATAGCACAAGAAGCTCGCACGAGCTTCTTTGCAGGCTAGGCGCTGGCTTGTCAAATGGCACAGGGTGCTCGTGCGAGCTTCTTTGCAAGGGTCTCTCGGGAGTCTGTGGTATGTGGTATGTGGGAATTGCCCATATATATAGGGATAACGTTATGGTGTAGTGGGATCAGAGCCGAGTCGGGCCAAGTGGTGCGAGTGGTGCGAGTGAGTGGGGAGAGGAAAAGGAGCGTTGGTGCGCGCGACCGTGAAGTCAAGCCAATCAGCTCACCAAGCGCGCGAAGTCCCAAAGCTGAACCCGTCGACCCGCAACCCATGTACCTAAAACCGATGTTTTTGGCTGCATTGCGGCCCTGTAGTGGATGTACCAGAATACTTTTGAGTCTGCCGCAGCGGCCTGTCGTATCAACGTTGTTCCGATTAGATGTCATGTGCGAACATTTCTGCATTTTCTGGACCATTAAAACCGTGCTACAGCCCGGGTGCGAGTTTGGTCGAGTTTCGAAGTGTTGCTGAGCGGCTTATGTAGTATAGACGAGTGGGCGAGACATTTCTTCTACAGAGCCGGCAAGAAGAGACCGCCTCCATCTGACCTGCACCCAAAGCACTGCAAGTCTACCGCCCCACGCCACGCCGCCAGCCCGACGATCTCCGACGATTTCCGAATGGGAATCTCGTTTCGGATCCGATCTCGGTTCAGCGCTCTGGGCTTGGCAGGGTTACTCGGTGTGTCGCCTTCCATCCTCGAGCAACCGGATTTCAGCAGTGCACGAGCAATTCCCCGTGCACTGCGATTTGACGGTTTTGACCCGGGGTCGGCTTCGAGTGTCGCAAAAGTGGATTTCGGCAGTGCACGAGCAATTCCCCGTGCACTGCCACTTTTCATTTTCACTGAGGATTTGGGGTTCTATTCCAAAACGTATCCAGACTTGGGCTGTACCCCACCTATGATAGCTATATACTGAGCAAGTTCGGACGAGCGCGCGCCTCGCTGAAAAGAACGCGACGCGCGTGGCACACGGCGCCGACTCGCCCGCTCAGGCTCTTGCCTCGACCTCGACCTCGACCTCGACCTCGAGCTCAAGGTCAAGGTCAAACGCAACCCCCAACGCGTACGACCTTGCCGAGGTGAGGGACGTACTACCTCCCTTGGTATCGTCGAGCAACTCGACCCCATTACGACCGCGCCGGCAGCCGGCCTCGAACGAGCGAGCATCGGACAGAGCCGAGAGGATTTCCAAGGCGGTGCAGATGCACCAGAAACACTGTCCGGCCCTCGAGGCCTACTTCTTCGGCCATCCGACCGCTGAGGAGCTCGCCAACAAGATCTGGCCCAAGGACTCCAAGATTGGCACCGAAGAAGCGCTGGGCGAGGTCATAGCAGGTGTCATCAACAAGGTAAGTCGACGCCTGGCCTACTCGATGGTGTGTGAATAATTCCTTCGAGAGCTGACTCGCCTTCCCATTGCCGTTTGTCTTACTGTTGGACCTCTAGACTGGAGACCGGCGATTGGTCGCCTGCAGCAACTCACCCTATTACATCAGCGTCGCACGTGACCGCGTGGAGACGACCGAGAAGACGGCCGATGTTGTGCTGTTGACCCACGCTGCGGTCGCGCACGATCCAACCCTCCCGAATGTATGGGCCCTTCCCAGTCACGCCGATCCGCAAGCCAAGAAACCCGACGCCGATGCGGGCCCCGACACCAACGTGAATTTCAACGCGAACGAAAACGGCAAGGGCCAGCATCACAACGAGGACAACAACGCAGAAGAAGACAGCACGAACAAGGCCAAGGCCAAGGACAAGGCCAAGGACAAGGTGGACCTGAACCAGGCCAAACGCTCCTTTACGCAAGTGGCCGCCGTCGGCGAGACCAAAGCCGGCAACTCTAACGCCGAGAGCCAGTTGTTCCGACGGTTGTCGGCACTCCTCGCGACGCCGATTCGCGAACATGCGATCGGGTTCACCCTTCGCGGCGAACGTCTCAAGATATACGTGATGTCTGCTTGCGGCGTGTTCTCTACCAAATCTAGAACAGTCACCGAAGGGAATGGAGAGCTTTCGACGTTCTTGTACCGTCTCGTCCAACACAGCGATCGGCTCAACGGCGTTCTCGCCACCACGACCTCGCTCGACGACCGCTACGGCCCTTTCACGCTCTGCCCCGACTTCTTTCCGCCGGCGGCCTCAGAGTTCAGCTGGGGAGCAACGACGATGTCCAACGCCAACATCAAGAAGCTTCTGTTCCGTCGGCAAAGAGAGTGCGGTCGCGCGACGTCGACGTACGAGATCACCACTGGCGAGGGCACCAGCTGCAAGACCCGCGCCATGACGATCATTTGGGTCGAGGAGTCGCGCAACTCGGACTTGGTCGAGATCCGCAACGTGATCCAAGACAAGAGACCTCGAGGGCTCGCTCCGCTGGTCGGCGTCTTTCGCGCCGAATACAGGACCCTCCCCGGGTTCCTACCCGGCGACGAATCCCTCGACGGTATCACCGCGCGGGCCAAGGAGGTCGTCATTCATGAAGAATGCTACAACCCACTCGCCACGCTCGAACACACCAAGCAGCTCGCGCGCGCTCTCGAGGGTGCGATTGAGGGTGAGTGCTCATGATCAGAGCAGAGCGGGACAGCGCGCTGAAGGGTGTGCCAACACTGACGACCCTTTGCCTTGCGTGACAGGGCATCGCCAGCTTTGGAACTACGGCTTCATTCACCGTGACGTGTCCTATGGCAACGTCATGGTCGACCGGCACGGCGATGGAATCCTCATTGATTACAATCTGGCGGTAAAGAAGGCTCGAACGGCGGAAGAAGAGTGTCGCCTCAGCCGCTCGGTACGTTCTCTCGTCCGTGCTAGCCCTCGACACGTTCTTGGTCTCACCCAACTCCTTTCCACCCTTCCCCTGTACCATGATCAACCACAGGGCACGCTTCCCTACATCTCCCGACTCCTGCTCGTACCCGAAACCGAGAGTGTGGTGCATGAGCGATGGCACGACATAGAGTCCTTTTTCTACGTGGCGTCCCGCACGGCTTTTCAATCTGAACCTTCCGACGCGACCCTTTTCGAAAAGTCGGACGCTGCAGATATTTGGAACGCGTGGAACGCCCAAAAGCTCAACAATGCAGCAAGCAGGAAAAATGGGCTGTCTACGAGATCCGGCTTCAGGGAGCTCCTGAACGCATGCGCATCTCGTTGGTCTGGCGCGGAGAAGGTTCTGAGTGTCCTGCAGCAAAATTGCTCGCTGGAATTTTCTTTTTCGGGCCTGGAAGACTTCGAGACTGAGCCAGAACTTGCGTCGCGTTGGAACTCCGGTCAGATGTCGTATGAACATGTCCAGGCGGCTTTCAAGACACTTTGCGAGTAGAACCGTGCTCGACATTTGCGTTCCTGTTTTGCAATTTCAATGGACGAATCTGAATGTAAAACTAGACTTCGTACTGCGCGTTATGATCAAACTCCTAGATCCTGCATGCGCAGACCAATCGACATCATCCTGCCGAACCCAATACGATCGACGACAGGAGTGGGGCGAGCTTCAGGGGGAATGCGGCGGCCCGGCTATAACGAAAGCAAGCCTGCATAGACCAGACAGGAGCACCGAAGCTTCAGTAGTGTGTTTCGACCTATTTATGTGGGCAATTTCCAAATACCAAATGCGAAATTCTCCCGCCCGCCGCCGCCCGCCCGCCCGCTCTCCGCGCGCCCTGGGCTTTCCGCTTTCGACTTCAACACGATCTGGGAAGCCTACAGCACCTGTACCGTCAAAAAAGCTGTAGGCTTCCCAGATCGTGTTGAAGTCGAAAGCGGAAAGCCCAGGTTGTACCCTCTCTATCGAACGGCAAGAGAAAGACGGTACAAGTCCTTGAATTGTATTTGATGAGAAAGGAAAGTGAAGTGAAGAAAGTCGATAAGCGGTGTCGAGCAATTATCGAAGGTAGATCCGTGTGAACTCGGGGAGAATGAATGGATGGGGGGAGGAAAAGAGAGGAGAGTTCAACGGCAAAGCTAGAGAGAGACAGGAAAAGGAAATGGAGGCTAACGGCTCTGATGAGTATTAGTGAATTGGAGGGGCGGGCCTACATCGTCCCCCGCTGAGTAGAGCGTCTCTACTCCTGGGGTTTCAATAATCCCGTGGAGGCGTCGGGGCCTGCCTGTAATTCGATGATGCCGACGGTGAGCCCTGCCCGGCCAGCGTCTGCGGGTTCGGGCTTGGTCCCAAAAGTGCTTCGGTGCCCTGGGCGTTGGAGGGGCCGGCGATGAGCGGCATCGACAAATCCCCTGGAGTGATATATGGACTTTGGGTAGGGGTGCCCTGGGGCGTGTGGTGCAAGGCGGCGAAACTTGCAGCGCTCACTGTCACCGCCCCTCGGAGGGGGGATCCCGGCAGTTGTTGAGGGCTTGTTTTGCCAGTGCGTTCAACGCAGGCTTGCTGATCTTGAATACGTCGATACTCGGCTTGGCCGGTTTGCTGCCGCTGATGACTCGCCTGCTGCGCCTGTAGGCGAAGTTGTTCCCTCAGGGGCGGAGGGTCCTCCAGAGTGGCGTTCGCTACTTGTCGCGTAGGTGCGGCCGGTCGGCGTGCGGGAGGCCTCCTGCCGCACGGTCTCCATCTCATACGACCAGTTATCGTGATCGGCTGGGCGGTCGAGTCGACGAGCAGTGCTTGACTTCGTTGGATCTTCTCCATCGCGGAGGTAATCCTGTTGGCTTGGCGGCCTTTTCCTCGAGGTCGCTGATGAAGTTGCGTCCCCTCGTTTGGGCGGTCCCCGCGCGGTTCATTGCGTGATGCCAGCGCTCGCTCTTGGTGTATTCTGAGATGGGTTTCCTCTGAAGATGGAGAGCCAGTCGTCAAGTTATAGTCAGGGTCGGCGATGGGAATCTGGCGTCTAACAGGTTTGAGGTCCCAGATGGTGGTGACCTTGTTCTTGGCCAAGTACTCCTCAGGGACAGCCGGACCGAGGTGTAGTCCCGTCGCGAGGAGTTCGTTAAATGAGGCACGTCCGATTTTGGCTCCTGCTCGTTGTCCCTGAGGGGTGTCGGAGTAGACGAGTGTGCCTTCGAGCTCGCCTGCTTCGTTCTCGACGAGTTCATGGTTGAGTACGTATGCGATGGCCATCGGTAAGTCGATCGGGTAGACCGGGACTGAGTCAACGAGTCGGTTTGGGAATCGGGATTCGTCTGAAGGTTTAAAAACCTTGAGTTGGGATGCGTGGAACGTGCTACGGATCCCGCGAGATGTACAGCGTTCCGGGACTCGGGCAAGCTTGTACGTCGAGTTGGCTGGGTCAAACCCGAGGCAGGTGAAAGGCCCGATATACTTCGGGGCCCATGGGTCAGGGTAGGTGGGTGCATCGCAAGGGGGTTGCGATAACATGTCGGGCATGGCGTTCGCCTTGCCTGCGGTGTGCTCAGCCGTGTATGCAAATTCCGAGAAGTAGAGATACATGCGCGTCTGTTTTCTAGACAGCGTTGGGAGTGTTGTGAACTTCGCAAGAGTCTGGCTGTCCGTGAGGACGATGAATGGACGTCCTCGCAGCTTTGTTTCGAAGTGTTGAAATCCTTCGTACATGCCCTGGAGCTCTTGGTTCTGGGTGTTGTAATTGAATTGGGAAGGCGAGAACTTTCGCGAGTGGTAGCCCGTGGATGCTTAGCACGTAGCCGACTCCTGTAACTGAGGTGTCGAATTGGAGGAAGAGGTACTTCCCTTTGGATTCGTTCTCTGGCACCTTTTCTCCTTCGGCCGGGAGGGGTGTCTAGGTGGACCGGGAAGGTACCATCGGGTGCAAGCTCGTCTGAGCGAATGCAGGTGAGTTTGGCACTGTCGTCAAATGCAGCCTTGATACTTTCAAAAGCGTCGCTGCAAGCTCGGGACCATCTCCAGGGGCTGTTCACCCCTGTCAGTGCATCCAAGGGCGCCGCTAGCTCGGCAAGGTGCGGGATTGATCGATGGTTATATTCCACCGCTCCTAGGAAACGTTGAAGATCCTTCTTGTTCTTAGGAGCTGGGGTAGCTCGGATGCCAGCCGCCTTTTCCGGCTGCATCGAGCTTTCTCCCGGGCGAATCTTCCTGCCCAGAGAGTCGCGAATCTCTGTAGCGAATTTGAACTTTGAGATAGGAATGCGGATGCCGTGGACTTCGGCTCGCTCGAGAGTCTCGCGGACATCCCGTTTGTGTTCGGCCCAGGTATTAGAGATGGGCCACAGGTCGTCGGCGTAATGTTTGATCTTGCGATTGATGAGTCCAGCAAAAGCAAATGAGACGAGCCGGTGTAGTGTAACCGTGCTGTTGCGATCGCCTTGTTGAGCGACAAGTGAGTACAGGATCCCGTTAGGGGTGCTGAACGCGGTCTTCTTCACATCTTCGTCCTTGATGCGACTTTGTTGGAAAGCACCTTGAAGGTCGATCTTCGTGCAGAAGTTCGCCGCTGCAACTGCGTTTACTTTCAGGAACTGAGGCCGAGGCACGAAGTGCGTAAGTACGAGAGCCGATGAAGATAGTAAAGATAGTTGGAGAAAGAAGATAAGCGCTAAGGGAGCGCGCGCGAGGCAGGCTCGAGACGCGCGGGGCGACTAATATCAACAACTAGTAACTAATCATAATCGGGAATACCAGTGGGATGAAACAGCAATATATTGACACCCCCCCGTGCTGTCATACCACTGCACCTCGCAAACCCAAATTCTCCCGATGGAACATGAACGGCTTGGGACCCAAGGCTTTGGTGAAAATATCGGCAATCATGTCGCCGGTGGCGATGTAGCGGACCTCGATCTCCTTCTCAGCTACCCTCTCGCGGACGTAATGTTCCGAGATGCGAACATGACGAGACCCCTGATGGTTGGTCGGGTGCTGCGCAAGAGCCAGCGAACCTTGGTTGTCCCCGTAGAGTACGACTGGACCGGAGACCGGAGCGCCAAGTTCAGCCAGGAGTTCGCTCAGGTGGATGGCATCACCGCTTGTGTACGAAAGAGAGAGGTACTCTGCGTCGGTAGTGGACTTGGCCACCCTGTGCTCGCGTTTGGAGCACCAAGCAATAGCGGCTCCGGACAAGATGAACGCGTAGCCCATGGTCGATCGTGAGGTCGTTAGACAGGCTCCCCAGTTCGCATCCGAGTAGCCACGGATTGGTTGGCTGGTCTTGCGATAGGTGAGGCCCAAGTCCAGTGTGCCTTTGATGTAACGGAGGACCTGCTTGATGGCTGTCCAATGCTCCGGGCCAGGCTGCTGGGAGAAGCGAGCGAGGTAGCTGACCACGAAGGCGAGGTCCGGACGAGTTCCAACTGCGGCGTACATCAACGAACCGATGGCCTGCAAGTAGCGCGTACGATCCTGAGGAGTGGCCGCCAAGTCCTCGAAGTCAAGGACGACACCTGGCTGCATTGGAATACTTGCCGGCTTGGCATCGGTGAATTGGAACCTGGCAAGGATGTCCCGAAGGTAGCGCTCTTGTGAGAGCGTGATAGAGCCGTCTTGTCCACGTTTGACTTGGATGCCTAGAATATATTCGGCAGGTCCGAGACGTTTGATGCCGTATGCGAGTTCCAGCGCGTCCATATCACGAAGGACGAAGATAGGAGAGGTGAGCCGGACGAAGGGGCTCGAGACGAGGGCAAGGGCGAGTGACGAGTTGAGAGGTGTTCTAGGGACTTCTCACAAGAGGCGAGGACGAGGGACGAGTGCAAGGATGTGACCTTTGACGAGATTCGAGTTGCAGAAGGGAAAGAGAGAAGTGAGCTACGGAACTGGGAAACTAGACCAGAGGAGTCGGGGACGAGGTGGCGAGCTTGAGGAGGCGAGGCACGAGGATCACGTAATAGTGTTGAGGCCAAGGATCACGTAATAGAGCTTGGTTGATGTTCACGTAAGAGTCGGGGGCGAGAGGGTTGTGAGCGTATAGTTGGAGGAGAAGAAGGCAGTGCAGGTGCCGAAGCGGGGAGAGGAGGTCCGAAGCGCGGGAAGGCCCAAGTCACGCGGATGACGTGGGTGCTGAGAGGCCGAACTTGGAGTGGCGAAACTCCCATTCGTGACACCTTCGTTCTCAATCTCGAGGCGAGCCGGCAGGGCGCTAGGTCACCCACAAGAGTTCGGATGGTTGGAGAAGCCTCCTCGCACAGGACATAGGACATCAGCAAATATCGAGTCTTGGGTGGCGGAGACAGCAGCGACAAAGACAAGAGCCTGCATACTCGTCGACGAGTGATCTGTCGCACCGAGTTGAGTTTTGAGGTCGGGGCCGATGGAGAGGAGATCTCCGTCGAGCAGAGCAAGTCCTGCCGAAAAAGTCTGGATCCTCAAGTAGAAAGAGTCGACGAGCATTCTGCCGGGAGACGGACTTAAAACGGTTGCGAGTGATTCGGAGTCCAAAAAGTCGAGTTGAGCGCAGGCGGAAATCAAAGACCTGGTGGAGCAAATCAACCGTCAAACATGAGCAATAGTGCACACACTTGCAACACGAGAAGTGGAGGGAGGGAAGGACTTCAGGTTGAGGCCATGCACTAACCTTTCGGACGTTTGCGCGCTTAGTGACTGCCAAACGAGTGCGTCGCTACCAAGCGAGGTGACAAGCGAAGAGAGAAGGGTTGGAACACCGTGCGTGGTTGAGCGCAGTCCATGACCGCATGTCCAGAGTTGGTGAAGCATGTACAAACATGCAAGTCGCCGAGGTGGGATGGTACGTATCAGGCTGGTCGAGCGAATCGCCGAGGTCGATTGAGAGTACGAAGGATCGTCACGATCCGACGCTGAAATCGAGCGCCGAGTGGTCCGGAGAAGCCCGAGTCGGGACTTTATGCTCGACGTGCACAACGTAATAAAGAGTTCGAGTAAGATGTGAAGCAATGAGGAGGTGTTCCGTGGCACATCTCAGGAGCTTTGCCGTGAAGTCGATCGGTCGGAGCGATCGACGAGGTTGAGAGTCAGCGTGCAAGTCCGGTCGAATTGACCGGCAAGGAAGACGAGCGGGAATGTGAGATGTTGAGGTGCCATGAGGTGAAACGTAGCGCTTAGTGGTGTGGACGGATGACTCGACGAGCCGGATCACGAGGGCCGGCGATGGAGTGAGTCGCGGCGGGGTCGAGACGGGGTGATAGTGCTTGAGGCAATGCGGGTCTCCCATCTCGACATCGACGCACTCGTGCTTCAAACTGGTGGCGAGAGGTACCGAGGGATGGTGATCTGCGGGCTCAAATGCTGGGCGTGCGAGCTTGTAAGCATCGCTGCGAAGTTCCGTTCGAAGGAGCGCTCCTAGTCCGGGTCGTTCGTGACCATCAATCTACACTGTGCACTGTGGGCGGTCTGAGCCCGTCGTCGGTGGTCGAGCACGTGGTCCCGTCGCGACGGCTGTCAGAAAGGAAGGGCTGTCGACGTTCGAAGTATGGTTGAGTTAGAGCTCGAGTTGACCGAGCGAGTTGGAGTGGCGATTCGGGCAGGGTGGGCACATCGAGGCGGACCCATGTCAGTTGGTGCTTGATCGTCCATCGAATAGTGCTTGATCGTCGCTTTGATAGAACTGAAGCAAGTTGCCTGAGAGATGGACGGGTCCAGCTGATCATCGGAGTGCCGAACGGTTCGAGCCGAGACAAAGCTGCTCGATGAAATGGCTCGAGTGCCGAGCCAGCCAAAAAGAGCGCCGAAGAGTCAAGCTGATCCCAAGAAAATGACAGAACTCGGGTCGAGCGAAGTCGTATTGGCGATCGTAGTATTGAATCCAAGCTCGTGGCATGGGGTGGGGGCGATGTTTGAGCAAGTCGGTGCGAAGCTGAGGATGGGCGACGTGCGAGTCGGATCTAGCGCAAAATGTCGGGGCAATGCTGTGAAACACAGATGAGTGTTTGTAAACGCGTCAGTATTGAAGGGACTCGAGACGATGGAGACCCGGGTTGGAGAGGAGAGCATACCAGACTGGGGTCCTGATTGATCGAGCTGACCCGCCGGTGTGGATGCGAAGATCACGGGATAGTGTCGAGCTGGGTACGGCGACACAGAACAAGATGAGGTGAGGTGAATCGTATCGATAGGTGAATTGCCATAGGATTCGAGAATGGGGCGATCGTGGGGTCGGCGCTCATGATGAGTAGGTCAGGTCAGTTGATGACCGTGAGTCCATGTCGATCGAGTTGAAGGTCGACGGTTGAGGCGGTCGCCATCGCGATGGGCGAGCGGGTTGTTACTTCGCACGTCTTGGTGATGGGGTGAGCACGGACAGGGGGCGAGATCGAGCTGGAGAATTTGCCAGTTCGGTCGGTTGATCGATCAATCGGACCGAAGGTCGATGATGGATGCGAAGCTTCGAACGGGCATCGAGCGAATGCTTGCCGAGTCGTGCAATACATGTTCCAACAGATTCCGAGAGCTTCCCGCGTCGATGAGACTCTTCGATTCAAAGAAAGATATGTGACAGCGAGTGATTGCACTCGAGTGATCGGTCAATGTTGACGACGAGAGTGAACGATGTGGAGTTGGCGGGGGAGATCGCCACCGGTCGACAGTGGTGTTCGAGGTGCGGCGATATTGGTCGAGTGACATTTGCATCGATTCGAGACCTGGGCAAGGGTGAGCGACTCCTCGATGGTGTTGACGAGGAAGTCGCATTGTGATCGCAGAGTATGGTCGTACAAGTCACAGAGCGGTTCGGTGCGAAGCTCGGATGCCAGCGAGTCGGCCAACGCGCGATCTGAACTAGAGTGATGAGCAGCAAAGACGATCACGAGGTGAGCGAATGAAGTGAGAGCTTGGTACTATGTGAATGAAGAGCTCACCCACACTCATCGGTCGAGTAGCAAGTCGGCGATCGGGGTGATCGAGGCGATGCGGTGACTGAGCACGTGTCTGACCGAGTACGCTCGAGTGATGCATCGACGTAAGGTAGGACACTGCTGAAAGGGTCCACGCCCTCTCGGATCGATCTGGTCATCGTATCGTGTTGAAGATGGCAGTGTTGGACTTCATGTTGACCGTGCTGTGCGACGTAGCGCGGGGCCCACCTCAGTCGGCTTGAGGTGACACGTTGCGCCGAAGTTGAGAAGATCGAGTTGCATCTTGCGGATTGACTGGCGCATGTGACGTCGAGTTGTGGCGTGGTGCGATCAGTGCCGAGTCCAGTCGAGTCAAGTGGTGCGAGTGAGTGGGGAGAGGGAAAGGAGCGTCGGCGCGCGCGACTCTGAAGTCGAGCCGTTGGCTGACCGAACTCGGCTGAACTCGGCTGAACTCAGGCAGACTCTGCGACGGGAAAGCTTAATTAGGCGCGCTCGGCCGAGAGATCCGACGGTCTCCGATTTGCTCGAGTCCAGTCGACCTGTTGCACTTCAAGACTCGAAGATCGAACAGGGATCCGAGGGAACTTCAGAGCTAGAGAGAGCGAGTACCTCCGAACTCGGTGCGAGGGCCCGGGCGAGTCGGCCGGCGTCCGCGGCAAAAAGGTCGACTCGTCCAGGTCACTGAGCACACTCGTACCCTCATCAATCTTTTACTCAAAGGCTATTCCCAAAATATGTACGAGGTGCGTCGGAATGTTTGAGGGCAAACACATCTGATCTGGGAGCAGATCGTTGGTCCGATTACTCCGGAGTCGAGATGAGATGAGCTCTCAAGTGGTATCTGGCGGCCTGGATACAGTTTGAGAGCTGGCTTTCTCCAACAGATCGTCGGTGAAAACTCACTGCGGCCGGCACTTCGTTTGCGGACAAGTTCGGTCACTTTCGACGATGATCGCAATGCTCTGTTAGGTCGATCTGACGACTTTTTCTCGGTACAGAACCATTCGTTTGAAATAGTCAAGGGATATGGTGATGGCGCGGAGAAGATCGTCCAGTTAGCACTGTCGGCAAAAAGGCTCGATGGTCGCCGAGCCGAGAGACTAGTAAGGAGTAATTGACTCGTTCTCGCAGCCCCATCCGGCAGATAGATGTTTCTCATTCTCAGAACACTCGAATATAGTTGCCCATACGCGTGCAGTGCTAGATTGCGGTCCTGTTGAGGCAGTATTTTCATCGGGACCGGTCTTCGAGATCACAAAGCCAAGTGATCCGCAGCACACATGATCTAGGTCGATGTGGCCCTTTCCTACAGGTCATTGCTGCAATCCATATACCTCGCATCGAAGCATGTTGCAAGCTACATGAATACTTTTGAGAGATCTATCACATGGTGGTCACTGTGTTGGAGTCACTTTCGAGTGCTGATTTGGAGTTGAAAAGTCGCGCAAGGAGGTCGGCTCTCGATCGCGCAAACTCGGCCCCTTTAGTTTTCGCGGGTCGATCGGATAGTGATCTTCGACACTCGAAGGAGGACTTTCTTAATGAATTTTTTCAATCTTGACGGAAGAATCCATGCGGTGCTTTGCGGTGTCAAAGCATACTTTCAGTCATGATCGTCGGTGAGGGATGCGGGTCACGGAAGTTCGACTTTGCGTGAAAGTCGAGGAAGCCCCTCCCTGTTGAATCACGACCTACCTCTGCAAGCAGCTGTTCTTCACACTTGATTACTTGCTAAAGCCGGAAAGAGGCTATAGTAAAAGGCTAGGGATGCGAGTGCAAGGTTGACGCTATGGTATAGCAAAGCGGTCGATCAAAGATGAAATGTAAAGATAAGGGGAAACGATGGAACCGAGACCGAAGACGAGGGAGACGAGATACGAGAGAGCGACCGGAACGGCCGAGAGACGAGAGACGAGAGACGAGAAAGGAGCCCAAACCGAGAAACGAGACCGAGTATGAGAACGAAACGCTGAGACCGGAGACTGGAGACGAGAGACGAGACTTGAATCACGCAGAAAGTGAGAACCAGCTAAG